>BSBM01000188.1:2257500-2857500 GCA_027924585.1 Larix kaempferi | reverse complement strand
TTGTTTGTATGCTTGGTAGGAAAGCCAAGAAAAGAATCAGCTATGATGTGGAATAGGAAACTCCATGCTACAATGAGGGAATTGGAAAGGGAGAATTCCTTAACTCCTCTCTTTCTATTGTATTTATATTTCCTGAGTTTTGTATACTCAAAATTATGGCATAGGGTTGCTGTAAATGCAAGAGAGTAGTAGATTAAATATGAATTAGTGGGCATGATTAAAGAATCATTGCATGGTCCATGTGAATTTCTTATGCATGAGCATGATGTTGCATATGGGTAAAGGTAGTGAAAGTTACACATGCAACAGCCCATTAATGGTATTTCCTATGGTCGATCACCAGTAATGTTGTTGATAATGGTTGTATGAATCAGACCATAGAAGCATGATTGAAAATGCAAGAGATTAGATAGATGAAGTGAATATGTACTAGCTGGAATACTAATAGACATTGCACAGTGCATGTGAAAATGTTTGTACATGTATACGATATTGCATATTGGTAAAATAATGAGGTTTTACATATGCAATGGGCCACTTAAGATAATTATGGTGGGTGCTAATAATTAGTTGTGTTCGCATTGGTTGTAGGACCAAAGAAAACTGAATCATGGCTAAGGATGTGGATGATGTTGTTGCATATGACCAACAAGCTTATGAGGAAAGGATGGTGCAACAAATCTGTGATCATGAGGTTGGAAAAAGGACTGTGTAGCCTTGGTAAGAGGCCAACTAATCAGGTAACATCAAGTGATGTTAATGAAAGCCATGCAGGTAATGGTTATTGTGCTTGACTTGCATGAATGTTGAAGGAGGATTTGGTAAGGTATCTTCAACCATTTTTAAACTATGATGATTTGGTTTGTATGTGGTATTGAGTGCCTGAATGTGAATGTCAACCTATCGAGTATGGTGAGGTGCGGGTAAGTAAAGGAAAGGAGCCTTGCACCCTTTAGTTTCTTAGAAACCTCAATGCATTCATATGAAAATTACATCATGCCATTTTTGTATATTGGTTGTGTGTTTAACAACCAAAGAAAGTAAAGACTTATAGTCATGTTGTGATAGTACATGCCATGTGAGACAGCCATGGTTAGGCCATAATATGATGGAATGCATAGTATTCATGGATTAATGCAAGATTGAATTGATGGGTTATGCATTAAGTGAATGCACATCAAAATATTATGTAAATGTCGTGAATGTGCATGCATATGTGCAGGTGCACATGTTGAGATGCATTGTGTGAATGCATGGTTGTGATATATATGTTTCAATGCAATTAGATAATCAATGAAATGGTGCACCATTGTTAATACTGAGACCATTTCATGAGCTGCTGTGAATGCAGGAGAATGATTGCAGGAAGAAGGTAGACATGTTGATAGGCTACCAGAGTGCTCGGTTGGAAGGACAGAGTTGCATAAAAA
This sequence comes from Larix kaempferi, assembly GCA_027924585.1. Classification (NCBI taxonomy): domain Eukaryota; kingdom Viridiplantae; phylum Streptophyta; class Pinopsida; order Pinales; family Pinaceae; genus Larix; species Larix kaempferi. The sequence goes on along the minus strand of BSBM01000188.1, from coordinate 2,856,070 downwards.
GAATATGGCTGTGAAGTAATGAATATTGGAGTTTTATTTAAATTGCATGGATAGTGTATCTATGTCTTGCATTTCTACCATGATAATGATGCATATATAGAGATATATATTTCATTGCACTTCAAATATTAACAGTTGAAAGTGTTTGAATTATTGAATGTTATAATTCTGAGATCACTTTAGTGACTGTTCTAGCAAAAAAAGGATTATATTCATAGATACTCACAATGTGTCTGGCTGATTGAAGTTCATATTTCAGGTAGAAAAGTCTTGCGTATGGCAATGAGGATAAGTCCATAGTAAAGACCAGGATCCACCATGTGCAGAAGCCAAAGGTTATGAGAGGGTTCTCATGGTTGTAAATTATGCATGAAACAAATCTGAAATTTTTCTGGTTTAAGTTTATGAGAATAATCTCATGGTTGCAAATATAATTTCTGTAGGAAAATAGATTTACAAATTTCAGATTTGAGATTTTGCTAATAATTGCTAATGACTGTTTGACTTATATAAAATTGTCTCAGGAGGACATGTTGTAGGTGGATGTTCATGTATGGTAGCAAGTGTAAAACCATGATGGACAGAGTGATACCACTTATGAGAGCCAAACAATATGAGGATGGCCTCATAGTTAAACCAATCCATTTTTGTAGGAGGACAGAATTGTAAATTCATGTTTGAATTTAATTATTAATGCCATTGATTGGCTATGAAACAATCAGAATTGAAGTTATTGTTAAATGTTGTTGACTGTTTGGCTATTTGATAAGTGTGCCAGGATGACACATTGTAGGAATACCATCTGTGATGGCCTGCAAAAGCCAAACTAGATGGGAAGGACCCCATCCTTTGGAAATGGGTTTCAGGTGAAACGCCATAGTAATTTTGTTAATATCCCAGCTGCATTGCATGTTGGAAAGCCATGTGAGTGAGATGGTGAAATTATGCCAAGAAGGAATATGTGGGTTATGGAACGTGAAAATATTGGGGTGGAAAACCAAAGTACTGTTGACTCAGAGAAGGGAGCCCCCATTCTTCGCAAATGAAAAAAAGATACATCTGAAAAGGGATAAGTATTCTGTAACCCTAACTCAGGATATAAATGTCTGGTTATTAGATTTAATATGCAGAGCATGTTTTATTATTCCATTATTATTCCAGACTGCTTGAGTATGATTAGGGCCTACATGACTCACATCCGAAAGGGAGTGCACACCTTTCTAGTGCTGGGTTATGATAGGGTTGTCAATATTGACTACACCCTAAGGGAATGGACGCATTCCTGGTGTTTCAATACTTGATAGTAAATGTGATGAATTATGCTTCAATTTTAGAGCAGCAATACTGATGAGTTTGCTTATCCATCTTGTGTTGTCAACTAAAAAAGATGCAATTTGGTGCTGCACACGAAAAAAAACATAATGAATGGTTGTTGTGGAGGTATTGATGAAGGGTTGTTGCATGCCTAATAAACCCAGTCAATGCACTGGTTTGGAATTATTTTCTTGGATGTTGTGGGTATTGTGGGACCATGTTGGCCTACAGTCAAGGAAGTCACCTATAGATTTCCTAAAGGGAACCGTTGGTTTACACCGGAGAAGGAGTGCCATCCTTGTGTGGATGAAGAATTGTTATGTGCATGAAGGGTTGTGACACATGTGAAAGGTTGATGCAAGCCTAAGGCAGAGTGGTAGAGCCTTGACCTATTATGGTCAGTGGCGCAGTTTCCTTCCATTGGTTGATGACCCAGACGGATGTGCTGGCTCGGCAATGGACAAGGCCAACCAGGTATGGGACTGGTTGGGCATCACAAATGCTTGGTAAATCCAGTTGGCGTGAAGGTGTACTAGTTGGGCATTAACTATTTGATGTTGTGGAGCAGCATGTGTGCTGGCCAAACATCCAAGTCCATAGGCGATCCCAAGGCTTGCAAAGCGAAGCAGGATCCTGTGGACCAGAAAGGAAATGCACAATACAGATAAGTATTCATTTTCATTTATTTCCTGTTTGGAAAAATGAAGATTTCAGGTATAAGTCTTCTAATAGCTAAGCTGATACACTATTGTTTCTTTGTTGGAAACCTTGGTCATTGTAGGAAAGAAAGGACCCTGAAAGAACTATAAAATTCTTGGTAATCCAAAGAGTAACTAGTTAGGCACTAAAATTCTCGGTAAATCCAGAGAGTAACTGATGCTCGATAAATTCAGAGAATAGTTGGTGGGAGAATTAACCAATTGATGCTGTGTAGCAGCCGGTGTGCTGGCCAAACACTCTTTAATTAATTGATAAAACCCAGTCTACGTATTGGCATGCAACTGACATTTGAATGATTGTGGAGTAGCCTGCGTACTAGCCCAACATTCGTTATTGTATCCACGGGAAATCCAATGCTTGTAAAGCAAAGAAGGAGCCTATGGAACAAAGTGAAGACATCCAATACAAATAAGTATTTGGTTATCTTGCAGCTTCTTTCTTATGAATATACATGTGTATATGAATTTTTTATGATTTCTTAAACTCTTGTTTAGAAATAAACCCTATGAGAATAAACTGAACATGTGAATTGATTCAATGTTTGAGTGTAGGTATTGTTGGACGCAAGGATTATGAAGGCATCATAGGGATGCATGTGGACATGTGATCGTTCAAAAGAGCTCAGTGTGAGCAGTAATGAAAGATGGTGCTAGTGGACATGTGTGGGTCTTAGCAGCCAAAGGTTCTATAGGCAACAATGGGGAAGGCTTCCGTAGTTGAAAATCCTTAGACAGACCTTAGACACTAAGTGTCATAGCCAAGAAGGGCAAGTCAAGCATTCACATTAAAGTTAAAGAGGCTAAGGAGCATGAAACCACTATGGTGGTGCAGCTCTGGATTGGCACAAGACTAAGAGTGGGAAGACTTTTACTCTTCTCTTTCCTTTTTGATTGATGCATTTCAGAAACAGGGGATTGTTGAATGCATGTTGTGACTGGAATTTGATTGTGTTTATTGCTTGCAATAAATTGTGAATACTGAAATAGTTAATTTCATGTGAAAAGATGAACATGAATGAGTTCATGTGTACATTGGGAAAGCATGAAAAGTGTGGAAGTCTCATGAGTAAAGAACAGACTTTCCATGTCAATTGGGGAGATAATTGACTAATTTTAATATTGTGTTGTGCTTGTCCTAACAGGAATTGGCATGATGAGTCTCACAGGTGAGAAATTGAAAGCCATTGGTTGCAGCTATTACCAACCAAGTGTTTCTAGTGATAAAAGTGAGAGCCAGTTGTGCACCTTGATCATGGAAGCAGACCAACAGCTATTTGTTTTGGCTAGAAATCTTCCTCAATTAATTGCCAGGATGGAAAGAAAGATGATAGCCATGAAATTCCATACTTGTAGATTAGCTGGAAGGGTAATAAAGGAAAGGTAGAGCAATTCCCACCTGCAGAGATGGAATATCAAAGGCCACAGGAGCAGTTGTGGAAGCCAAAGGACTTGGTCCTGAAAGCTTAAAGTAAAGAGATGAAATGCAGGACAGACCTGCCACCATTTGTGAATTTTGAGGCATGTGTAAAGTGGTATTTATTCGTAAGTATTGGAACACCAAGGATGGTGTTATTCCAAGGGGGAGGGAAATGTAATGTCCCAATTTTGACCCCATTACATTCAAATGTAAATGATGTAATATTGTTATAAAATCATGGCGAGGAGCTCAAGGCCAAGGCCCCACCATCGATTTAGTGATGCATATGGTTTGCGTGCTAGCCAAGCACATTGGAATTTCAAAAATCATGTAAATATGCATTTTACTAAAATATCCACAACTAGCTATGCAATGCAACAAGAGATGGGGGCATGATTTTACATGGAATTGGGAGGGAAAACATTCAAACCCTTGAGCCAATCAAGTCAATCCAAATGTCAATGAGAGAACCCATGAACCCTCAACTACCCATGTTAACTTGTGTACCTAATCATCCATTTCTCCAAGAGTTGGTTGAGGTAGTTAATGCCTTGGGGAATGAGAGGTATGGCTGTCCAAATTCGGGTATGGGAAAGCCACCCTTCATGGAAAATCATGTTTTGCTTCTTGGGCAATTAAAGAGCCATGAATTGCTCCCCAAGCCATTAACCATCAACCAGTTTTGGCTTCCTCACAAGTTTGGAGCTACCTGGGCATTTTCTAGCCATTTTTCTTGTGTTTTCCTTCATTCTCAATTGGGAGAAGGGCATTTTTGTGTTGTATACCAGTGGGGAAGAAGGGGGGATTTAATTGGGGTTCCATAGAGACCGTTTTGGTTGTTGAATGCTTATATACCTGTGGGATAAATCATTTTCTTCCCTGTGGTCGAATTTCCCTCTCCCAATCCCTTGTTTTGGCTTGAGCTTGAGTGCAAGCACCCAGGGTTCTGATTTAGCCTGATAAACCCAGCTATGGACTGGCTTGGCTTAGATGCATTCACTACTTGGCTATGTATGAGCTGGAATTTTTCCTTTTCCTTGTAAGAATCATGCCCATCTCGGGGGTGGCAGTTGTGTTGAGAGGATTGATGAACGTTGGGTGGAATGTTGCAGCAACATAGCTAATTGCTTGGGATCATTTCACCATAAAGATAAGTATTTTTCTATCTATGTGTTTTTCCTCTACAATGTTATAATTTGATGGTTGTTTTAATATGTTGAATGCATATAAAATGTGTGTGGGTGATGTTGTTTATTTCCGCTGTGCATGTTTGTTGAATTGCATCTTCACACATTGGTTTTTAATTCGAATGAATCTAATGAATTGGGTTGATATTATGTAAAAGCCCCAAAGATTGGATTCATGTTCCCTTACTCGAATTGATTCCATGGGAGGGGATGTTACAATTTCATAGGTGAAATCAATCCTGCTTCCAGTGGAAAACACAAATGGATACTGACAGCTATTGATTTTTTCACGAAATGGGTGGAAGCAATTCCTACACGGAATGTGACTGATAAAGTCATCATCAACTTTATACAAGAAAATATTTTGAGTAGGTTTGGTTGTCTGAGAAAGTTGTTGACTGATAATGCTCAGGATTTCAAGTCCAAATCCATGGTTAATTTTTGTGAGGAGAATGGAATTATCTTGAAACATTCTACTACATATTACCCCAGGGGAATGGGTTGGCAGAATCAACCAACAAGAACATCATCCAGAGTATCAAGAAGTTGTTAAGTCAGAATAAGAGATCTTAGAATTCAATGTTAAAGTATGCTCTGTGGGCAGATCAGATAACTACTAAGAAAGCAATAGGTTTGTCTCCCTTTCAATTGGTATATGGTACTAATACTATTTTTCCCATTCAATTAGAAATTCCAGTAATGAAGTTTTTTCAAGACAATCAGGAGGAACCAAATGGTATTCAGAGAAGAATCTTCTCATTGATTGAACTTCAGTAGGAATGAGAAGCTTTAGCAGAAAGAGCACAGGCTTACAGAAATAAGATCAAAGAGAAATTTGATAGGAAAGTTAAAGAAGATAACTTTTCTCTTGGAGACATGGTGCTCAGGTGGGATGCTAGGAAAGATCAAAGAGTTCATTATGGTAAGTTTGATAATTTATGGCTGGGCCCTTTCATAATATCTAAAATTTTGGAGAATAATACTTTTGTACTGCAGATTTTGGAAGGAGAAGAATTGTCCAATCCAGTGAATGGACGATTCCTTAAGCATTTTTACAGTCACTAAAGGTAGCAAGATGTCACTCATTGTACATACCGGTGTGAGATAAGCTGAATAAAGACTCCAATTTCCCAATGGAATTTTGCGGAATAACAGGGAAGTTTCAGTTTTGATTGCAGAAGGCACTACTCTACAAAATCTTGAAACCTCACAAGGAGGCTTTCATCCACCAGCTGGAGCCAGATGTTAGGACTAGATTTGTACCTAGTCCCTATTTGATTTTTTTTAATTTTTCATTCCTTTCTACTTCTATCTTATTTTATTTTAAATTGAATAGTTTTGATTTTCTTTTCATTTTCTATGTTATGAATGTTATTTTATTTGATTTTATTTTACCTCTACCCATAGTGGCTTATTAAAATATTTCATTTCATTTAACAGTCTTCAAAATACTTATTTAAAGTTTTCCCTAATTCCTATGATTAAAGTTTAACCTTTATGTTGAGCTTGTTTGCAAAAATCTTCATATGCATACATTCCCACAGCGTGGTAATTAACACTGCATACACTAAGGCACTATTGGAATCTGAATTCATGGAAGTTCGTGGTTAATTCATAGAAACTATTGTCACATTCATTTTATTAATGATCGAAGACTACCAAGGAGCTGTTTGTTTCATTATAACACTTGTCAAATTCATGATAAGAGCTGAAGATAGGGAAATGCCATGAATTTTAAAATTGGAAGCCACGTAATCTCAGATTTGTCAAAATTTCTAATTTTGTTTAGTTCCAAGAAGCCAATCAGTGATTAACTGCAGAAGTTATGGGTAAGACTGGTAAAATAAGTTGGTTCGAGCCAACAGACACAAGTTGGTCCACTAGTTTTCCTGAATGTGCAGCGTTGTTCAAGGCAGTTGGATGGTTTGACTTTTTTGAAAGAGTTGCAGGTTTCAATGTCAATGCTACCCACGCCTTCACTCATAATCTTATCCATAGCATTGTAAGATTTAATACTTTGAAGTTTCAACTGATAGAAGATCTAATTGTTGAAGCTATCGGTGTGCCCTTGGAGGGAGAATCATGGTTTGAGAAAACCCCTTTTGACTTCAACCCTAGCACGTTTCTGCTACTAGATGTGAATCCCTTGACTGGAGCAAAGGGGTGCATTTAAAGAGATTCAACCTGAAGTGGAAGGAAGTTATTGGAATTCTGCAGAGCTATATTACATGTGAAGGCAGGTTTGAATCAATATTCAAGTACCATATTAGGTTTTTGTTGCACTTAAATCAACAGTGTAAGATGAATTTACCATTCTTCCTACTCAAAAGCCTTTAGAAGATGTCGAACAGGGTCAAGAGTCACGCTGATCACACGAGCTAGTCACTATTTCATCATGGCTTAATCAAGTTGATTGTTTTGTTAGTCTTGCAGAAGTAGAATTGAAGTTGGGACCATTTTTTGTTTTGGTCAGGTTTTGTAATCAAGCATGAAAAGAAACATATGCCCAACAAACAATCTAGTTTTGTGAAGAAATTCAAAAGGGATGCAGCTGAAGACATAATACAATATGATTTGCAGAATGATAATGTACAGGGAGAGTTTATAAACCGTGATGGTGCAGAGCAAGAAAACATGACTAAAGATGAGCATGAATGCATTCCTGAAGATCATATAATGAAAAATGTAGGTAGTTCAAATCAGGAAGAAGTTGTGAATTCAGTTGAGGTAGAGAAAAGTTATGTCTGCAAACAGGAGAACTTAGCCCTAATTTCTCTTACTACCAATACCAAGGAGAATATTTTTCAAGTTCCATACTTTAAAGCCTATGTAAAATCTTTGATACAGCTTGAAGGACATAGATGGATACCTAAGACCAGAGCCACCAATAAACTTAGACTGAACATGAGGAGGATTTTTAATCCTAAGCTAGAAAAGGAGAAGGTGAATATCATTCATGATTATTCAAGTGAAGAAGATGGAAATAGAAAAGAGGAGTTGATGCTACAGCAGGTTCAAACAAGTATAGAGGAGGGTCAAGTAATGATATCGGAATCATCTAAAGTATGTGAAGAAGTTGCAGAACAGGAAATTATTCCTAGTGTTGAACAGGGAATGACTTCAATGGCTTCATTTTCAGATGCAGCAATGAGGAATAGGCATGAAGAAGACTTGATTTTCAAGAAGTTGGATATTCCATTGCGATCAGACCAAAATTCAACAATGCATGGAAATGTTCAGATGGACTCAGAGATAGAAAATTTGAAGAAATCATTACAGCAACAAAAAACACAGTTACATTTCTGACTGAATCAAATGAGAGACTTATGACAACAAATAAAAGGCTAAGGGAAGACCTGGAAGATATCAATGCTCATTATCAAGAATTGATTGTAGTAGCAAAGGAAGCCTTAAGAAGGAAAGGAGAAACAAAAATTCAGGCCGAGAGATTAACCAAGCAGATCCGGGATTTGAGCAAACGGAATAAGGTGCTGTCAAACAAGGTTCAAAGCATGGAGGCAGAGCAAGCTCGACATGATAAAAAATATCATGCATTGGAAGGAACAACAATGTTAGCAGAAGCTGCTAAGCAGTTATAAATTCCACCTAGTGCACAGATGTCCAAGTATTTTATTTTAGTTATCTTATGCATAGCTGTTATTAGTAATTTTGGTACTCTTAAGACATTTGAAAGCTATTGTATAAATACCTTATGTAACTGTTTCGAAGCTTGATTTAAAAGTAGTTATGGAACTACTCCATTTTGGTAATGATAAAAGGAGGAAAAAATACACTAAGGGGGTTGGTATTTTGTTCGAGAATGGTTATAGGGTTGATGCACTGTTGTATAATCAAACTGATGCTATATACTCTCATGTAAGTTCTTTTTGAAGACTGATATTGATCTAAATACATATATTAGCCACTTATTGTCTCTCTTTTGATGGTTATCTTTATGGCCTGTTCGACCACTCAATTTATAATTTCATTTCTTGATTAAAGTATTATTCATGTAAATGCTTATGAGTTTGTGGACAGAACCAGTTTCTTGTTTTATGAATGCTAATGGTTTATTTATGTGTTTTAAATCTTTATACATCAGCTCCTCTTGATTGCTTTATGATTTAGTGATTGCATTTGTTTGATGATTAAACTATTCTCTTCTTATGAATGAAGCCTTCAAACCAAAATCACACAAAAACCAATTCATTTTCCTTCAGTTTTTTTTTAGAATTGTCCTAGTTTGTACCTTCGTAGTCTAGGTATAATTTCTAGCACAAACATATTTGGAACCATTGCCGGGGATGAAAGTGAAGTAAAATCTTCCCTGGGATAATTTTTGAATCTAATTTTGGAAGGTGAATAAGATCAGACATTGTTATAGACTACATTTTCACCAGTAGTGGCTCATTGTGGCTTCAAGGAAAGAAAACACACAGGGTAAACCTACATCTCCATGACATCTAAGAGTCTTGGATCCAAAGCAGATCTTGAAAGAAGATAGACAAATTCGAATATCTCAGTCTTCTCCTTCTTTATTTACTCTTGATCATTTAGAACCAGTATCCCCTTTTACATATTCAGAACTTCAATCAGAAGAGAAAAAACATAATTTGTCTTAGCTAATCCCTTTTACACCAGTTGACACCTTTCAGATTATCACTAATCCACTGTCTTGTCAAAAAATAAAAACTGAGCTTCCTCGCAAGACTCCCTTGTTTCAGTTCAAACCTTGTAAACTCTCTTTTTAGCCAAGCCCGAGCAAATTTAGTAAGCCTCTTTCTTCAATAATCCAAACTAGCTCCAAATGGCAGGACAACAGCCTCTTGATATGATGGACCAAATGGTAGCTGCTGGATATTCTCCTCTAGTTCTTCCCCAGCCCCTGAATGCTCTTCCAGCTGGAGACTATCAAAAATACCTTCCTAGATTTAATGGTCAGTGTGAAACCACTTAAGAGGAATATTGGAATGCATTTCTAAGTTATGCAGACAATCAGAATATGGAAGCTACAGATGTGTGGATGAGGATGTCTGTACAGATTTTAGATGGGGAGGTAAGGAAATGGTTCAGAGAACTACCTGCTAATTCGATAACCCTAATAGAAGAATTCTGAGAAATTTTTATGAGACAGTGGGGGGATACTAAGGACCACACTTATTACATTACAGAATTTGCAGCTTTGAAAAGGAAAAAAATGAAACTGTAGCATATTTCTCTAAACGTTTCAATAATATGTATGGAAGGATCCCAGTTGAAATCAAGCCTTCTGAAACCTCAACCAAGTTAACCTATGCCAATTCCTTTGATCATGAGTTTTCCTTGCATCTAAGAGAAAGAAGGTCAGTGACTTTTTTGAACATGCAGGAAGCTGCCTTGGAGGTTGAATCAAACATTTTGGCTTCGAATAGGTTAAAAGATCAGTTAGATTATCAGGTACATGACTGAAAGGGAAAAAATGAAATGATGCCATCAACCTCTACATAAAAATCAACAGAGTAAAATGGATGAGATAACTAAGTTGGTCAAAAGTTTAGTTGCAAAAGTGAGTAAAATGGAATTGGAAAAGAATCTGAATAAAACTGCAAAGGAAGGAGAAAGAAATCCTAATCAGTTTAGGCGTCCGTTTATTCCTAGATTCATCCCTAGAGAAAGAAGAAACAATGACATTCAGAGGGAAAGAAGGGAGAATGAAGAACAGATTTTTCCTCCCCCATTCCAAAATAATTTAATTGATGAAGTTGAAGACTTACAGTATGAAGATTTAAATCAGAATTTAAATTACTTTAGAGAGATGTCATCAGAGGGTTTCCTTACTGAATATAATTACCATAATTTTGAGTTTTTTTATTCATCTGTTCATCAAGAAGAAAGTGATCCTGGCCCTGAAGTTTCAGCTGGTATTTATCAATCAAAACCCAAGAAGTCTTATAACCTAAGATCAAGTCCAAAAAAAAATTCTCAGATTCCCAAAAAGAAGATGGCTCCTCCTGCCAAGCAGTTTCCTAATCAAGCACTGGAAAAGAGACAAAACCATGGTGATCAAACCAAAGCTACAAAAATTGAAGAAAGTAATAAAAATGTGCACACTTTTAATTTTGAGAATGAACTTTGCAAGGAAAAATTCCAGTGCCATTAACTGAATTGATGAAGACTCCTTGTTATAGAGATCTTGCATTTAAAATAATGAGTTCACAAGCTAATCATTTCCCTTCAGACACTGTAAACTTACAAGAAGAACACCCTACAATCATTCTTGGATCTGCCTCATCTAATAAGCCTGAAAATAGCTCGAAATTTCCTCCACCTTTTTATATTACCCTGAATGTCCATGATCAAATGATCCATAAGTTCCTGTTAGATTCCGAAGCCTCTCATAACCTGATGCCTAAAGCAGTCATGGAGGCCCTTGGTCTGAGTGTTACAAATCCCTATCATGAGTTGTTTGAATTTGACTCCAGAGCAGTAAAATTCCTAGGGGTAATTAAGGATCTTGTGGTAAGTCTAGCTTAGCTACCTATGAAGAGTGTGATTATGGATGTGGTGGTTGCTGATATCTCACCCATTTTTGGTATCTTACTTTCAAGGTCTTGGGAAAAGAAAATAGGAGGTGCGTTGCAAATGGATTTAGCATATGAAACCATTCCAGTATTCGGAGGAGAACATAGAACATTGTACAGGGAAGTGCATCTTTCTTTTATAGTAAGTGATGATAAGAACCCAATGAACCATCCTATTTATGATGTAGATGGGGATTTGGGATCTTGCATGTTACATTTCAGGAATGAGGACACAGGCATACTGCGTGTAGAAAAATAAACACCAATCAAACATAGTATTGAAAAACGAGATGAATTATGAAAAATGTACTTTGATGGATCATCATCCAAGGAAGGACCTAGAGTAGGTATTGTTTTAATTTCTCCAGGAGGGGAGGTGATTTGTTTGATGTACAAATTAGATTTTCTGACTACTAATAATACATTTGAATATGAAGCATTGATACTTGGGCTAAGAGCTACAAAGGATTTGGGAATTCAACAACTTACTGTTTTTTGCGACTCTGAATTAGTGGTCGAGCAAGTGAAGGACATTTATAAGGTAAAACAGGACATGTTGAAAGTATATAGGAATGGAGTATGGGATATGATTGATAATTTATTTGTAGCATTCAATATTTCATTTATTCTCGGGGATCAAAACCAAACAGCAGATTCATTGGCATTGGTGGCCACACATTTCAAAATTCCAATACAGACCCAGCTTGAATATCCTATTAAGGTTAAGTACAGGCCTGCAGTACCAGATAATATAAAACAATGGATAGTTTTTTAGGATGATTTGGAAATTTAAAAGTTCTTAGAATTGGCGGGGAGTTTTCTAATTCACTGATTGACCAGGATTAGGATGGTGAAGTTGATGATATTGCTGCATATTCAAAAAATACAATTGATGAACATACGATTATTGAGTTGAAGGGAAACTTCATTCCCAAATCTTTGGTTCCCCTTGAGAGGATTTTTTCTAAAGATGATACTCTGTTAAATCCTACCATACAATCCTTAGAAGAGAACATTATAAGTTGTAACATTGGTTCAGAAGATCAGTCTAAGATGGTGAAAGTTTCCAAATCACTTCCAATTGAAGAAAGGAACAGGTATGTAAAGTTGTTGAAAGAGTTTGTTGACATTTTTGCTTGGTCTTATGAGGATTTGAAAACCTATGATACCAACATTATTCAACATAAGGTTCCTTTGAAACCAAATGTAAATCCTTTTAGACAGAAATTGAGAAGAATTAACCCAGCTTTGCTTCCAGTTATAGAGAAAGAAATCAAGAAGCTATTGGATGCAAAAATAATAATTCCACTGAGATATTCATCATGGGTGGAAAATTTGGTTCCAGTGTGTAAAAAGAAAGGAGAGATCAGATTATGTGTGGATTTTCGCAATTTGAATAGAGCTTCACTGAAGGATAACTATCCATTTCCCAAGATTGAACAAATTTTGCAGAAAGTGGTAGGTGCCTAGAGAATTTCAATGGTTGATGGATTTTTGGGTTACAATCAAATTGATGTGCATCCATATGATAGGGAGAAAACAACCTTTACTACCCCTTGGGATATATTCATGTATGACAAGATTCCGTTTGGTTTGATGAATGATGGTGCAACTTTTCAAAGAGCTATGGATATAGCTTTCGTTGGAGAAAATGACAAATTTGTAGTAATTTATTTGGACGATATCACTCTGTTTTCTAAATCCGATGAAGAGCATTTGAAACATCTCAGACAAACTTTTTTGAAGTGCAGAAAGTTTGGTCTGTCTTTAAATCCTAAGAAGTCACATTTTGTTGTTCAGGAAGGTAAGCTTTTGGGACATCTAGTTTCAGCAGATGGGATTAGAATAGATCCTGAAAGAGTTAAGGCTATTCTGAAGATCGGTATTCCTAAAAGTAAGAAGGATGTCCAATCATTTATTGGAAAAATCAATTTTTTGAGATGGTTCATCCCAAACTTTGTTGAAACAATCAAACAGATAACATCTATGTTAAGGAAAGATCACGAGGTGAAATGGACAGCAAAAGCTAGAGCTTCATTTGAGAAGATCAAGCAGGCCCTGACAGAAGCTCCAGTGCTGGTAAGCCCTGATTTTTCAAAAGATTTCTTTACTTTCACTTTTGCATCTCAGGACACTATAGTTGTTGTTCTACTACAAAAAAATGAAAATGGATTAGAGCAGCCTATTGCTTTCTTTAGAAAAACTTTGATGGATTCGGACTTGAAATACAGTACACTAGAAAAGAAAGCATATGCACTGGTTAAGGCCTTGAAGTTTTTCAAAATTTATATTTTTCATTCAAAGATTATTGCTTATGTACCTAATGTTTCCATCAAGAAAATTTTGACACAACCAGACAGTGAAGGTAAGAGGGGGAGATGGAATGTGAAGATTATGGAATATGATGTGGGTATAAAACCTAAAACCTAGTAATCTAGTCAAAGGACAGGGTTTGGCTAAAATTTTGGCTGACTCGAATTGTGAAGTTCTTGGTCTTCATTTAGTTGCAAGTCAACCAACACAGGAGGAGTTACAAACAAGGCAAAATGAAGAACAAATCATGGATAAGTATGCAGAATTAGTTTGGTATGCTAATATAGTTCATTTTCTATTGCATTTACAGTGTCCTGCTCATTTAGATAATAAAGCAGCTAGATCATTAAAGTTGAAAGCCACTAAATATTGTTTAGTAAATCAGCAGTTGCATTGGAAAGATCCGGGAGGATTATTGCTCAGGTGTTTGGATAAATCAAAATGAGAAGTCATTTCAGAACTGCATGAAGGTGCCTATGGAGGTCAAAAATATTGGAAAGCTACAGCTTACAATATTCTAAGGTCTGGGTATTTCTAGGCTTCTTTATTTTCAGATGTATATCAGCAGGTCAGAGCATGTGTTCAATGTCAAAAATTTGCTGGTAAATAGAAACTTGTATCCTTACCTTTGAAACCTATTGTGGTGAATGCTCCTTTCTAGCAATGGGGATTGGATTTCATAGGTGAAATCAATACTGCTTCCAGTGGACAAAACAAATGGATACTGACAGCTATTGATTTTTTCACGAAATGGGTGGAAGCAATTCCTACACGGAATGTGACTGATAAGGTCATCATCAACTTTATACAAGAAAATATTTTGAGTAGGTTTGGTTGTTCGAGAAAGTTGTTGACTGATAATGCTAGGATTTCAAGTCCAAATCCATGGTTAATTTTTTTGAGGAGAATGGAATTATCTTGAAATATTCTACTACATATTACCCCCAGGGGAATGGGTTGGCAGAATCAACCAACAAGAACATCATCCAGAGTATCAAGAAGTTGTTAAGTCAGAATAAGAGATCTTGGGATTCAATGTTAAAGTATGCCCTGTGGGCATATCGGATAACTACTAAGAAAGCAATAGGTTTGTCTCCCTTTCAATTGGTATATGGTACTAATACTGTTTTTCCCATTCAATTAGGAATTCCAATAATGAATTTTTTTCAATACAATCAGGAGGAACCAAATGGTATTCAGAGAAGAATCTTCACATTGATTGAACTTTAGCAGGAACGAGAAGATTTAGCAAAAAGAGCACAGGCTTACAAAAATAAGATCAAAGAGAAATTTGATAGGAAGGTTACAGAAGATACTTTTTCTCTTGGATACATGCTGCTCAGGTGGGATGCTAGGAAATATCAAAGAGGTCATTATGGTAAGTTTGATAATTTATGGCTGGGCCCTTTCATAATTTCTAAAATTTTGGAGAATAATACTTTTGTGCTGCAGAGTTTGGAAGGTGAAGAATTGTCCAATCCAGTGAATGGACGATTCCTTAAGAATTTTTACAGTCACTAAAGGTATCAAGATGTCACTCATTGTACATACCGGTGTGAGATAAGTTGAATAAAGACTCCAATTTCCCAATGGAAGTTTGCGGAATAACAGGGAAGTTTCAATTTTGATTGCAGAAGGCACTAGTCTACAGAATCTTGAAACCTCACAAGGAGGCTTTCATCCACCAGCTAGAGCCAGATGTTAGGACTAGAATTGTACCTAGTCCCTATTTGATTTTTTTTAATTTTTCATTCCTTTCTACTTCTATCTTATTTTATTTTAAATTGAATAGTTTTGATTTTCTTTTCATTTTCTATGTTATGAATGTTATTTTATTTGATTTTATTTTACCTCTACCCATAGTGGCTTATTAAAATATTTCATTTCATTTAACAGTCTTCAAAATACTTATTTAAAGTTTCCCTAATTCCTATGATTAAAGTTTAACCTTTATGTTGAGCTTGTTTGCAAAAATCTTCATATGGAGACATTCCCGTAGTGTGGTAATTAAAACTGCATACACTAAGGCGCTGCTAGAATCTGAAATCATGGAAGTTCGTGGTTAATTCATAGAAACTGTTGGAAAATTCATTTTATTAATGATCAAAGACTACCAAGGAGTTGTTTGTTACATTATAACACTTTTCAAATTCATGATAAGAGATAAATATAGGGAAATGCCACGTATTTTAAAATTGGAAGCCACATATTCTCATATTTGTCAAAATTTTTAATTCTGTTTAGTTCCAAGAAGCCAGTCAGATTAACTGCAGAAGTTATGTGTAAGAGTGGTAAAATAAGTTGGTTCGAGCCAACAGACACAAGTTGGACCACCAGTTTTCCTGAATGTGCAGCATTGTTCAACGTAGTTGGATGGTTTGAGTTTTTTGAAAGAGTTGCAGGTTTCAATGTCAATGTTACCCACACCTTTGCTCAGAATCTTATCAATAGCATTGTAATATTTAATACTTTGAAGTTTGAACTGACAGAAGATCTAATTGTTGAAGCTATCGGTGTGCCCTTGGAGGGAGAATCATGGTTTGAGAAAACCCCTTTTGACTTCGACCCTAGCACGTTTCTACTACCAGGATGTGAATCCCTTGACTAGAGCAAAGGGGTGCATTTAAGGAGCTTCAAACTGGAGTGGAAGGAAGTTATTGGAATTGTGCAGAGCTATATTACATGTGAAGGAAGGTTTGTATCAGTATTCAAGTACCATATTAGGTTTTTGCTGAACTTAAATCAATAGTTTAAGATGAATTTACCGTTCTTCATACTCAAAATCCTTCAGAAGATGTCGAACAGGTTCAAGAGTCACGCTGATCACAAGAGCCAGTCATGGTTTCATCATGGCTTAATCAATTTGATTGTTTTGTTAGTCTTTCAGAAGCAGAATCGAAGTTGGGATCATTTTTTGTTTTGGTCAGGGTTTGTAATCGAGCAAGATGAGCATGAAAAGAAACATATGCCCAACAAACAATCTAGTTTTGTGAAGAAACTCAAAAGAGATGCAGCTGAAGACATAATACAAGATAATTTGCATCATGATAATGTACAGGGAGAGTTTATAAACCCTGATGATGCAGAGCAAGAAAACATGGCTGAAGATGAGCATGACTGCATTCCTGAAGATCATACAATGAAAAATGTAGCTGGTTCAAATCAGGAAGAAGTTGTGAATTCAGTTGAGGTAGAGCAAAGTTATGTCTACAAACAGGAGAACTTAGCCCTAATTTCTCTTACTACCAATACCTAGGAGAATATTTTTCAAGTTCCAGAATTTAAAGCCGATGTAAAATCATTGATACAGCTTGAAGGACCTAGATGGAGACCTAAGACCAGAGCCACTAATAAACTTAGACTAAACATGAGGAGGATTTTGAATCCTAAGCTAGAAAAGGAGAAGGTGACTATCATTCAGGATTCTTCAAGTGAAGAAGATGGAAATAGAAAAGAGGAGTCGAAGCTACAGCAGGTTCAAACAAGTATAGAGAAGGATCAAGTAATGATACCAGAATCATGTAAAGTATGTGAAGAAGTTGTAGAACAGGAAATTATTCCTAGTGTTGAACAGGGAATGACTTCAACGGCTTCATTTTCAGATGCCGCAGCAAGGAATAGGCAGGAAGAAGACTTGATTTTCAAGAAGTTGGATATCCCATTGCGATCAAACCAAGATTCAACATTGCATGGAAATGTTTAGATGGACTCAGAGATAGAAAATTTGAAGAAATCATTACAAAAACAAAAAAACACAGGTTACATTTATGACTAAATCAAATGAGAGAATTATGACAACAAATAAAAAGATAAGGGAAGACCTAGAAGATGTCAATGCTCATTATCAAGAGTTGATTGTAGTAGCAAAGGAAGCCTTAAGAAAAGGAGAAATAGAGATTCAAGATGAGAAATTAACCAAGCAAATCCAGGATTTGAGCAAACAGAATAAGGTGTTGTCAAACAAGGTTCAAAGCATGGAGGAAAAGGAGGCTCAACATGATTAAAAATCTAATGCATTGGAAGGAATAGCAATGTTAGCAGAAGCTGCTAAGCAGTTATAAATGCCACCTAGTGCAAAGTTATCCAAGTATTTTGTTTTAGTTATCTTATGCATAGTTGTTAATAGTAACTTTGGTAATCTTAAGACATTCGAAAGCTTATGTATAACTACTTTATGTAACTTTTTCAAAGATTGACCTAAAAGTAGTTATGGAACTACTCCAGTTTGGTAATGATAAAAGGTGGAAAAAATGCACTAAGGGGGTTGGTATTTTGTTTGAGAAGGGCTATAGGTCCGATGCACTGTTGTATAATCAAACGGATGCTATATACTTTCATGTAAGTTCTTTTTTAAGACTGATATTGATCTGAATACATATATAAGCCACTTATTGTCTCTCTTTTGCTGGTTATGTTTATGGCCTGTTTGACCACTCAATTTATGATTTCATTTCTTGATTTAAGTATTAATCATGTAAATGCTTATGAGTTTCTGGACAGAACCAGTTTCTTTTTTATGAATGATAATGGTTTATTTATGTGTTTTAAATCTTTATACATCAGCTCTTCTTGATTGCTTTATGGTTTAGTGCTTGCATTTGTTTGATGATTAAACTATTCTCTTCTTATGAATGAAGCCTTCAAACCAAAATCACTCAAATACCAATTCATTTTACTTCAGTTTTTATTGAGATTGTCCTAACTTGTACCTTCGTAGTCTCGGTACAATTTCTTGCACAAACATCACGCATCTCCTCATAGGTCCAAGCGAACACTTCGCGGAATTGCTTGAATAAGGCCGTGAAAGTGGTAATCTCTTCGGGAGAATAGTTCTAGCCTAAACAAATATGTTCCACAACACCAGGGGTAACCGAGATGTCAATCGGAATGGTGGGTTCAGTGTTTTCTAAGTTTCCCTCAATGACCATATGACACGTGAGTATCAGTGATTGGGGGCAAGGATAGACATCCAGTGTGAAAATGGTGGTGATGATGTTCTCCACGGAATCTAATGGGGGTATGAAAGATGATCGATGGTGGAGGTCTTTCCACGGACGGTCATCCGCACTCATAATTTCCATAATGGACTCATCTAAATGAAAAACCTGGAGCAGAGGATCTAGTAAGGATGACATCCATTGTAGAGAACATGATGTAGAGGCCACAAACAAGTGGTCCTCAGGTACTGACTGGATGGCCTCATAAGTGATTTCAGTGAATGAAAGAGGCATGGTATCTCCAATCAAATGCATGGTGGATTCATAAGGTACGAGCCATTGATCGGTAGAGTTGGGAAAAGATGGAATCACGAAGGATATCATGTTGATCATGGAAACATGGTTATGGGGATTCGGGGTTGGAAAGACACCCATAAGAGATGAATCCTTTATGAGGCCGGCCCCCATGCTCTCATATAGCTGCGAAGATTGTCTTAGTAATGGGACATTATCACCAGGATGAGTAGCGGTGTCCAGTGTACAGAATTCTAGTTGGTCGAAAGTGACAATTCGGAATTGGTGGGGGAATTGCACAATGCAGAAGACAGATGACACGACCACAATCATGGCATAAAACCAATTACGACCAAGTAAGAGATTGTAATCCAAAGGGGTTGTGACTAATTCCATGTTAATGGTTGTAGTCTTACCCCCCAACTCTACTGCTAAGGATTGTAATAGCCCATGGGGTTGAAAGCCACAACCGTCGAATGCTTTCAGGGTAGTGGGAGAATGGTTTAACTTGGGAGAACCGACGGCTCTCCAACAAGACAACGACGTGACCAAGGTAGAAGCGTCTTCATCTAGTACAGTACAATGGATTGTCTTCCCAGCAACTTTCGTAGCAACTTGGAATGCCAGCTGGTGAGAAAGACTCGATTTAAAGTACTCAAGTCGAAACATGAGTATTCGAGGAATCCGTATCTACCACGCCAATGGCAGCGAGAAGAGTATTGCGTTGGTTGGGACAATTATGAAAGACCTCTAGCGTCGACATGGCACAAGGAGCTTGTGCCAATTCCTCTACAATGTTGTATTTCTGAGCTACCTGAGCATTAGGATTGAAAACTGATTTCCGAATCGTGCTCTTAGGCGGACGCAACACTGACTCTAAAGAAGGCTTCTCAATGGTGAGAGAAGCAAGTGGTACGATAATGTCTGGAATAGAGGTGGAATATTTTTTAGTATTACTTCCAATGGTTTCCTTCGGAGGGACTGAGTCATATGAACGCGATCGTGTGTTTAGGTTAACTGTCTCACTATGCATCATGAGAACATGTGCGGTAGAGGGTGCCTCTCCGTGAGAAGGAGAGGGTTGAGCAATTAGTTATTGGTTCTGAGTGGGGAAGGGTTGATTGAGAACTGGGGGTGTGGGGTTTCCCTTAAGAAACTTCTACACTTCGTCTCGGTGGGGAAATTCCTTGGAGAAATGGTCACCACCACATAGTAAACAAGGATACTTTAGCTTCCTCTTTTGTTTGGTGTCTTCAAGGGGGTTCTTGTGCTCCTGTTGGGTGGAATATTTCTTGGGTTTACCTTTGTTTTTCTTCTTGCCACCAGATTTCTGAGGCGAAGTGGATTGAATAGAATTCACCTCCTCGGTGGAAGCAGGAGTGGGTGACTTGGTGGTGTCATTTCCAGCCTGTGGTGGGGGTGGGGAAGAACCACGGAGGTTCAAAGATCTACTAGTTTGAGTAGAAGGCTGGGAGTTAAGGGAACCGATAATGTCGTCGTCCTGAGGTCCCTTAGGTGGTTTTTCAGGGTCATATGTAGGGTGGGGTGAGTCAGGAACAATATCATATAATGTGTAGGATTGAGCATAGACAAGGTCTAAGTAGTGGGCACGAGCGATAGCCTGTTCCTCGGTGACGGCCCCTCCCATGGCCACATCTCGAGCTACAGTGGGTAAAAGAGACTTCATGAACCAGTCAGCTAAGAAGTGGTATGGAATGGGAGCCTTAATGAGATGTCGTCTCCTCCACCATACATGGATATGATCATAAATATGAGTTGCGGTAGTTTTATGGAGCGAATTCAGTAGGTCCGTACCAGTTTCGTAGTGTATGGGTAACTGGAAATGAGTTAGGAAGGACATAGAAAGAGAGCAAAAATCGAGAAATGAGTGTGGTGGTAATTCAATATACCACTTGGCAGCTGGGCCAGTGAGGGTCCTTTGAAACAACCTAAGACGGATCGAGACGTCCATCAAGGAATTAGATGAGCACCACAAGTGGTATGTCATCACATGGTTTTTCAAGTCCTCGTCGGGTTTTCCATCAAATTTGGGAATATTAGAGGGTAGCTTGACCGGAATGGGTAGCCAATTATAAATATGTAATATGGGATTGTTGGTTAGACAACATAGGTTGGGTAGGTCCAAAGTAGCCAAAAATGGCAGTTGTTGGTTTGGATGCAGATACTGATAGTATTGATATGGCATATATGGACCAGTAGGACCATGAATCGACTGATTGTAAGGTGTTCCCATCAGGAATTGGCCATAAGGGGGTGGGCCTCCAGGATGGGTGGTGTACAATATGTAGGTCCACCGCCATAATAGGGTAGTCCGCCTCCGGAAGGTGGGGGTACTCCACCGCCGGAATAAGTTGGACCTACACCAAAAGGTGAGGTTCCTCCGTCATCGCCGAAATAAGGGGGTCTACCACCTCCGCCGCCAGAATAGGGTGGGCCACTTCCTCCATCGCCAGAATAGGGTGGGCCTCCGCCTCCATAATGAGGAGGGGCTCCTACATAAGGTGGAGGTCCACCACCACCAGAAGGTGGTGGTCCTCCACCATAGCCAGAATAAGGTGGGCCACCGCCTCCACTGCCGGAATAGGGTGGGATACTGCCTCTAGAATAAGGTGGGCCTCCTCCATAAGGTGGGGGTCCGCCACTACCAGAAGGTGGTGGTCCTCTGCCTCCACTGGAATTGGATGGACCTCCACCACCGGAATGGGGAGGGCCTCCACCTCCGCCAGAAGGTGGAGGTCCGCCCCCTCCAGAAGGAGGTGGACCAAACGATGGTGGGGCATGAGGAAAAGTTGGTGGGGGTCCAATCGGTGCAATGTTGAAATGTCCCCATGGAGTGTATTGGTTTTCGAGATAAGGTATCCCGTGGAGTACATTTTCGGGATTAAATTTTCCCGAAATAGGATTAAAGTGACTTGGATATGTGTGACTCCATGGTGGTTGAGTTGGGTTGGACAGTCCCCCACCATGATGTGATACCATGGTGGATACCACAATGGGTAAGGAGCTACCAAGGGAATGACCAATTGGCAGTCCTCCACTCGAATTATGGTTAGGGAATAGGGGTTGTCCCCCAGTGATAACGTGTTGTCCACTAGTGGATGGTTGTCTCATGATAGCTTGATGTTGACTTATTGACGGAGGAACAATACTTGTAAATAAATTAGGGGGTAAAATGTAGTCTCCACTCAAATTTCGAGGTGGGGAAGGTATAGGTAGTGTTCTAGTCGTAGTAGGAGGGGTGTTGGACTGTTGTCCTTCAACATTCTGAGTCATTTGAGGTGCGGAATTGGTCTCCTGACTAAAAGGTGTACTCGCAGGAAATGAAGGTTGAATAGGTTCGTAAGTGGTCACGTTGTGTGTGGGTGTTTCCGGTGAAGCAAGAGATAATGAACGAATGGGAGTATATTGAAATATGGGTGTCTTCGAAGTGTCTCGTCTTTGTGTGAGGCTCAGGCATTGAAGTTCGTCACAACATTAGAGTAGTTGGTTTATGAGTGCATAGACTGTAGCCAAGTGTTGAGCATGAGGAGCCCAACTAAAAGGGGTGGTTTCCGCCTCTAGATCTATAGCCAGGTGGGCCCATTGTTGACCTAGAGAGGTGTCCCAAAAGGATGCAGAAGGACCAAATGCTGCAGATACAGGGTTGTCCTAAGATGGATTTAACCATTCTATACAACCAGGTTCTCCTGCCATCACGCGGTGGAAGGATGTGTCTCGTGAAGTGGAGGGTTCTGCCTCTTCATCCCTTAGTGGGTTAGAGGTTGGTTATTCAGGAGGAAACATATTCCTTCCGGACTCCATAGTGGAGTTTTATGCTTCAGGTGATATGACCATAACTTGTGGATCCATGCTTACCTCAAAATTACCTCTTGATTAAGGGGATATTCGGGCGGTAAGTTTAAAATTCTGCGAGACCTTCTCAAAGGTTGTTCAACCAGAATGACCGAACCAGAATTTCTCCTACGTGTGTTCTAAACAAAAGAAAAGCAATCGATAAAAATCTACACAAACTAAGGCTGAAAGAAAACTTATGTGATAGGTGTGGATGCAAAATTCTGGAACCTCACGGGATTTTCAAGGCTTCGCAACTTGCGATATACTCCAAGTTCCAACAGTTATACTCACTCAAATATTTCAGAGCACTAACCAGGGATGATTAGGACCGTACCCCTGACCATATAACCCGACTACTTGATAGTACGTGCATAGTATCTCCCCGAGTACTATTCTTGATGTATTGCTCTGCCAAGATGGCCAAATGGTTAGCTCAGTTGGTCTAAGGAATCCTAGAAGTGTCTCCCGATATACTCAAGTTATTTGGGAGATCAAATCCATAGTGGTTTTGTCTAATGCATAATCGTACAACAAGAGCCTTCCTATATACTACCGAGTACATGAAGTGCCTTTCAATATACCCTAAGGTACGTGAAAGAGCCTTCGATATACCAGTTGGTAAGTGGAAGAACTACAGTGCCCCTGGGATGTAGTGCAGGAATGTAACGACAGCTGCCACATTTTACGATGTCGAAACACATCTCTAACTTAACACACAAGTTACTAGTAAATTTTAACCTAGTTCTACTAGTAAATTTTATCTGGACGATTAGGTGAATGCATGAGGTGAGTACATAAATGTAAACATAATGCACCCTAACTACATGAAAATGCACTTTTTCTTTTGATGAAATCTATGTAAATGAAGGAGAAATATTTTTCCAATGGTCTCACAAAACAATAAATTTCAACAAATCCCAAATCTACCAATAATGATAATGAAACCACTCTTTTCTATTTTTCAAGCAAAACATAAAAATCAACAACACATCAAATCCAAATCAAAGCGTTTTCTTTTTTGTCTTTTTCAATTAGAATGGAACTAAATGATGAAAAAGGAGAATCTCCACTTAGAGTACACTAACTCTTCAATTTTCACAACAATAGCCTAAAAGCATATGAAAACCAAAATGCATATAACTTCTTCAAGCTTGGAATCACTTTGCAAAAATTTGAATTCACTTGGATTTTTCAAGAAGATGAGGGACTCATAATTCATGAAAAACACAAACAATTAATTTTCTTTTCAAACTTTCCAAAAGATCAATGAATGATAAATTCCAATGCATGAACTAGTTTTTACAACAATTCTCAAATGAACTTGAAAATGGTAAAAACAAAGCACTTTTTTATTTTTCCAATGTATATACCAAGACAAACCTGATAATAATAATGCTTTTAAATGTAAATGGTTGAAAAGAAGAGATTACTTGCAGCACTCTAATCACTCAGAAATTCTCAAAGAAAAATGACAAGCACTCCAATGACCTAAAGACAAAAAATCACTCAAAAACAATCAAATTCAAGCCAACAGATGATGACTAAACTCAAACATGGTTTGGAAGAGGATCTAGCATGTTGGATAGATCCAGTGAGGTGATCAGGAAGAACAAGATGGATTGGATGACCGTGGGGGATTGAAATTTCCTACCGCTTCAATCAAACTCTCACTTGACCAAAATGACCGGAAAACCAACACACACAAACCAAATCAAACAATGTTGAATAAAAGGGTCTCTTCCTAGAAGGTATAGTGTAGAGGTGTCTATTGATCAACCCAAAAACAATCAAAATGGAGAAAAAAAACACAAGCATCAAGTTGGAAATCTCGACGCAGGCTATGGTTAGGCGCAGAGTGCCCGGTGTAGGTTGTGTGCAGAGGTTAAGCGTCAGTGGTGCAATATGCTCCCAGGAAAGATGTAGTCTGGATGGACAGGCGCATTGGATGCACTACCCAGGTGTGTCGGGTGAATAACTCAAGGAAAACAATGAAAAATCTCCAAACAATGACTAAGTAAATGGACTGAAGATGGTTCAAACAAACCCAGAGAATGTTAGCAAACTCTTAAAGAAAAGAATCTAATGGTGAAAATAGGCTCAAGATGCAAAGCAATGGCTCATTAAGAAATTATAGAATAACACATACAAAATTGAAATCAAAACAAATGTATTCCCTAGTATGGTCGCCATATTTGTTATTTGACAATCTACTCGAGCGGACATGAGCCATATCTCCCTAGTTCAATGCGAATCGAGAACAAATAAGAACATAACATAAAGCTACTTTCGTATATTAGATTAGAGATCGAGTAATTAGACGTATTACCTTCATATGTGTAGATCTTTCTCCTCGTTATTGATCCAAGCTCCGCGGTCGTCAGGTCCGAAGCTACAAGACCTATCAAAACATGTGGAGACAATACAAGCAGTAAAACATGTCTAAACACTAACTGATCTAAGTAAACAGTTAAGGAAGTAAACTATAAACATTATCAACACAATAAAATTTATGGACAGAGTATATATTACTGTATAAATAATAGGAAATACAAAGTAGAGAGATGATTACAAACCAAGCCTTAATGCTGCATTCCTCCTCCAACAAGCCAATCCAAAGCCTCCAAAGGAAATGTAAGCCTCCCAAGAGATGGATAGGGATCACCTAGGCTAATTCCACCAGCATGTAAGTGTTATAGACTTCCTCTCTTTGGAATGGAAAGGAGCTTTGTATTTATAGGACCAAGTGGATAGAGTAGGTTGAGGATCATGGGGAGAGGGCTAAGAAATCTTCCCTTGAGGTTAGGGAACCATAGGACAGATCACCTAGGAGTTAGGGATAGAGATCCACCTCATGCAAGTTCTAGAAATCGCTCGTAAGACACCTTATCCAAATTAACCAACCTCGGCGCAAACTGCATTAAGGAAACCTGCGCCTGAGAGGGGAAACGCAAGATGCACAAAGACAACCTGCGCCACCGATGCAATCTAGCAGAATACACTCTGCGCCGGACCTAGTTGGGCACTTCTTACTCAAAGAAAACATGCACCGATCGTTGATGCCTTGAAAATCATAGCATCAATCAGCAAGGGATTCTCCCCGGTAAGCAATCCCAATTAGATCACTCACAGTTTGGAGTGGGGAATCCATCCGGTTAACGGTCCAGCTACCATGTAAGTTTTTAAAGATTTGTTTATTCTACCGGTTATGACCTGATTCAGTGTTTATATATTTTATGTTTAAGATGATATGCATGTTCCCTAAATTAAGTGCATGCGTTAAACAAATCTATTCTAAGCTAATTAAATCTAAAATAACCTATCCTTGCAAGGAGCAAATTTAAAGGGTGAGTAATAAACTGGAAATGCAACCAAGAACTTCACAGATAGCTATTAAATTGAATAGAAGCATTTACAGCAAAAAATAAAGATTAACACATTCTATTACCCAATTAAGACAGAAATTTTGCAAAGAAAATGAAATCATTCATAGCAGAGAATTAATTCATAATAGCCAGGAAAGATCTCACAGAAAATGTATGAAAGATGCAGAAGTAGTTCAGCAATTATCCAACACAATCCGAAGCAAAATGATGCGTCGGCTTCCATAGGCCAAAACGATTTTCTTATTCATGTAGCAGAAATAGTTCATGTACAAGACAGAAATGTCCTTTCACCTACAAAAATTCCTTCTATTCTCTTCTACTGATCTATATATAGCTTTACAAAATGCTCCAAGAGCTTCCACCTATACCCTAACCGTTTATATTCCTCTAATTTGTCTTATAATGCCCATATTACAAAAAGGAATGAAAACCCAAAAATATTACAAAATGAACGTGAGGAGGCCCCAAATGTTTTTTTAATAATTGGCACATAAGAAGACCGAAAGAAGAGATGTCGGTTGCAAACCCAAGAAATAAGACAAAGGTAGATTATTTGTGAGCTGATGCTCTTGCTGACTTGGGCGTTTCTGCTGAAGCTGGTACTCTTGTTGGGGCTTGAGCCACTAGTGCTACTAGGAATTCAATTGAAGCTGACATCTCTGCTCCCCCAGTTGCACCTTGATGTATTCTTGCTGTTAGTGTCCTGTCCGTTTCTGCTATATGCTTCACCGAGAGACTGGTTTCCTTTATGATATTGTTTGCATCAAGGGGAAGCATGGTTTTTAGAGAAACTTCATGCTTGGCTAGTTCTTCTTCTAGATTAGCGACTTATACTGTTATAACTTGGAGACTCTCATTCAGGAGATTTCCATGAATCGTAGCCTGACCAATCCAATCGTGAAGGTATTATGAGGTTAAAGCATCTACCTTCCTTACATAGTCCATCTCAGCATTCAACCCATCCCTTAGATCAAACAAACGTTGGGCTTTGTCTGGAAACTCTTCTATAGTTTGGGGCAGTTTCACCTGGAAACTTTCCTGTGTGGCTTGTATTTTTTAATACAAATTTCCACACTATTCGAGCATAACCATGGCCACTTCATTCAGCTTCACTCTGTAATTCTGGAAAAACCCCAAGAGGTGAATATCTGCCTTGAAACCGACAATGGACTTAAAAGGGAGTCTCTCTAGGAACTCTGACCTTCCTTCTCTCCATTCCATTTGCTTCCTAATGTCCTCGCTAATACGTACATACTTTCTCCTACGCCTGGTGGCCTCAGTGTTTATTTATTTGATTCTGGCCACCACCTCCTTCAACTTGCAGATTTCTTCCGTTATGAGCTCTTGAATCTCGTGTGTCCTTTTCATTATTTCACAATCCTGCTCATGAAAGGGTCCCAGTTCGCCCACTGTGTTGGTTGCGAGTTGTAATTGGTGTTCTAGCAATTCTTCCTTTTCTTCTAGCTTCTCAATGTTCTCCTTTAGGTCATCGATCTGTTGAGCAGTATCGAATTTCTCGGACTCCAACTATAGGTTGTGGCTTTCTAGAGTTCTTTTCTCTGTCTCCATAGTTCTCATTTGTATCACTAAAGCTCTCTGTTTAGCTTCTAGATGCTGAAATCTTATGTTAAGTTCTCCATTTTCTAGTACAAGGGCCTCACATTTCTCAACCATCAAATTTGAATAATTCTGCTCTTTGACCAGAGTTTCCTGCAGATGGTGGGTTTTCTCCTTCTCTAATTCTAACTTATATGATAATATGTCGACATTGTCGGCAGTTTCTAGAACAGAGGCCACAGAAATAGATGCCGTGAGTTTGTGTGCATGTTGGGTACCTTGCATGACTATGGTTTCATGCCTGGTGATAATATCTGGTTGAAAAGGCCTTTCCATTCTGGTCACTGTTTCTTTAACAATGGATTTCCTTTTCTTGTTGTAAGTAAACTTATCCCATTGGGACACTGTACTACTCTTGGATGGTGTAAAAGGGACAATTGGGAGGTCCCTTATGGGGGAACCCACATCCAAGTCTTGTATATTTGGGCTTTTGGGTTCAGCATCTTCTTTCGATTTCTTTTCTTCTTATTCTTTTCTTTGCGCTTCTTCCTCCTGTTCCCTTCTTAGTTTGTTATTTTCTTCTTGTTGGGAAATACCTTCCAACCTACTTCTTTCCTCCTCCTGAATTCTTCGAGCTTCATCTCCAGCTGCCTCAATCCTTTGAGTTTCTTCTTCAGCTGCCTGAATCCTTTGAGTTTCTTCTTTCTAGAGTTCATATTCTTTCGCCTTGTTTGCTTTCTTAGCAACTTCTCTTTGGATCTTCTCGGTTGATTCCTTGAGCTCTTGTTCCTCTTTAGAGATAATTTGAGCAACTTCCGTTGCTTCCTTTTCCTGCTGTTGTTTTGCACTCTTCACAATGCCAGAGCTAGAACTGGCCCAGACTTTACTTAGTCAGAAAATATGTAGTTCGATCATGTTACTGACCCCTTGATATGCTTCTTCGTCCTCATCATAATAGTGGGCCTATTCAAATTTGGCATGGAGTTCTTTGCAATGTCATGCCGCTTTGCCTTGTCAATCGTTCCTCTAGAAAATCCTTTCCCCGAAGTGAAATTCTTTCAATTCTGCAATGAATTCTTCTACAGTTGCAATTCCTGAGAACTTGTAGGCCCTAACATAGAACGGTAAATGTGGGAAATTTTCCTTCTTTGCTTTGTACATGGTGCTACCAATCCCATCAATAAACACTTGCCTCACTGCCTCCTTGTGGACCACATAGTCAGTGGCATATCTTGGTAGGATATATGGGGATTTATAGCCTCCATACATTCTTATGTAGGTGCCTTCTGACAAAAAATAGAAATCACCATAGTTCTCCAGGACTTCCATGGCGTTCTTAGATAAGCAGTTGGGTTCCTCGTTGAACATTAGTTCGTATAAAGGCATGATAAACTCCTCACAAATGAGTTTGTAATGCCTTTTGTAATTCTGATCCCAGAAGATTTTGTAAGCAATGAACACTAAGGTCTCGGTTGAGTTCCATATGCATCCTAACTTGAGAAAGGGACACTTTTTCCACAACACAATCTATCAAGTAGGATGCCATATAACATTCTGCCCTTTTCTCTGCTAACCCTTCTTGTGCAGCAATTATAGCTGATGTTAAGCTGTCTGAGAGAATATCAACCCAGTTAAAAATTGTTCCTTTGAACGCCACATAGTGGATGATGGGCACCCATTGCAGCATAAACATCATCCCATCGGGTCTTCCAAAGATTCTTCTTAGCATGAGAGCGATCAACCTGAAAGGGGGGCTTAGATTTTGAACCTCATACTCCTCACTACCCTTTTTTCTGATTTGCTTGCCCGAAATTAACAATCTCCTAGCCATCTCCATATTATCCATCATGATTTCTTCTATCCATGCATCATCCAGCCACTACTAGGGCTTGGGCAATTTATAAGCCATCAAGATATAGGATGGGTGAAATGAAGCAAAAGCTTCTCCTTTGTTGTCCGAAAGAACTCTTGTATCGGTATTCGCATGCCACAGAAGCCATCCAATTACTTCTGAGCATGGGAAGAGCTCTGGACGGGTGGTGGATTTGGATATACAGGAATTTTTGATGTTTTGGTATAGACATTCTTCCTCAAGAAGAGCCTCAGGGAAGACCTGGTCTCTTACCATATGGTATACATCTCCCCATCTTACTTCTAGGGGCGCGCCTGTAGTGCACCTAGTATCTTGGAATGTAGTTTCCACCCTTGCGTTGTCATCGACTGGGTAGGTCTCCTTTGTCCTTCTCCTGCCACCTTTAGTCATTTGAAAAATCCTGTGGGCATACGGCGCAATGTCAGTAATTCAAATTATCATTCTATTCATACTATTGAGGCCTAAACGCCAACTGAAAGTTTCTAATTCTACTCGTTTCACTACTAATTTGCAAACTTTAAATGGCTCTTCATCAGTTTAAACATTTATATCACATGTTAATTCATAAACTTTGTGCAAAACTAAAATGTTTCTGTAGGTCACTCTATTGCAACTATGAAAAATAAGGGACATGCATAGCAAACCGTAAAAACAAAGCAATTATGAGTACTATGTTCCATGGCACAAAAACAGCGTAAACTTTTACAGTTGGGTAAGAATACCGATGCTCTTCACGTAAGGGTAGATGGGGCTAGTTTGGAGATTACAAAACTAACGGCTTAATGGTTATTCGGGATCGCGGGGATGTCCACGTTCATATGAAAACAAGGCATGAGTTTCTTCGACCGTAGTTAAACTAAACAACTTGCCATGGCTAGGAGAATACGAATAGAACCATGCACATAACATTCACCTTAAACATTACAATTTAGTTCATGAGGCTTGACAGGGTACTTACCTGTTGGAAGACGATGGCAGGTAGGTGTTGATACCATTGCGGAACCGGTGAGCCTGTAGCAAGTGTTTGCAGATTCGAATGGGAATGGAATGAGCCCTCTGACCAATGGAAATAACAAAAACCCAATGGGGTTCAAGCGCTATAAATATAAAAATGACACGTGTGAGACAATAAATAGGGTGGTTGCAGGCCATTAAACAGGGTTAATGCGATGTACGTATGGGTCAAATCAACAGTTTTCTTATTAAATGCGACCACCAAAATCGAAAGGACTTGGGTAAGTTCTCCGCTTGCTACGGAAAAGAAACCGGGTTTTCCCGCCGTTGTGGGAGGATTGTCCGAGCTTTTCTGCAAAGGAAAAGCGTGATGCTACGTATCGTCCACCTTAAGTAGGTTTACCCGCATTTGCGGAAGAGTTATCCAAGTTCTTCCAAAAAAAGTGCCACTCTACCCGCCGTTGTGGAAGAGTTTCTTGAAGCCCTTCGCCATTGCGGAAAAGATAGACAAGTTCTCCCATCGAGGTGACTTAAAAATTCCGATCGTTTGCGGAAGAGTTAGATGAATTCTCCCGTTGTTTCGAAGAAACTTGGTGAATTTGTTCCGCCGCGGGCTCACTTGTTCAAAGGTTTCACCTTTTCGGAAGCTTAAGATGAGTTTTCCATCGCGGCTTGACTTGGTCCTTTCTTTCCATCATTTCGGAAAGTTTGGACCAACTTTTCTATCGTTGTGGAAAGGTTAGCTCAAAACTTCCGCCGTTGTGGCTCAGAATCTTAAGTTTTACTTAGGCGAAAAAAAGTAAAAATAAACTCAAAGAGTAAGGCAAGCACAAGACCTTTTAGGGGAACTAAGTAAAGAAAAGACTCTGATGCTCTAAGATTTTTAGGGAAACTTCTTCTCAAAACTAGTAGGAGGGGCCCCAATATTTTTTCAAAATTTTGGGGAAATGTTGTAGCAACAACACCGGCCCAACTAGAAACTGTGGAAAAAGGGCATCAACTTGCTCTACATGACTTCTTGATCAGGGAAAACTTCATGGATTGATTCAGTGAGTTAACAAGGGACTCATGATGACGAGATTTAGGTGTAGCAACCACATCATCGGTCTTCAATGTGGTAGTGTTTCTTCCAATAGTCATGACCAAGCTATCCCATAAATTTGGCAAATAACACAACAAACTGATACATTTTTCCTCCTTGGTGATTTTAATATCCATGGAAAACAACTGAGTGATTATAGTGTTTAATTCATTCAGGTTCTTTGTAACTATGTCACCTTCACCCATCCTTGGAATATATAAATTATTCTTAGCAAACAACTTGTTAACTAGATATTTCTAATGGTACAGGTTCCCCAACTTTTCCCATAGCTTCTTTGCAGTGCCTTCTTCTGATACATTCAACAATAAAAAATATTCTAAATAAATTTGGATTGTACTCCTTTATTTTTTATTAATATTTTCCCAGTATTCCTTTGACACACCACATGGAGTCATTCCTGGGTCGATTGTAACCCATTGTTCTCAATCCATAAGATATCATCCATTTTAAGCCTCCAAAGCTCAAAATTTTACCCATTAAAATTTTCAATTTTTATCCTTAATGTATTAGCCATTCTAAGTATAAATCAATGTTTCTATAAACTCCCACTATAACAGGTAATAACCAAATCTAGGACCAATCCAAACCCTCAGCAACAAAGGCATCCCCTTGTATCGAAATACAAATCTGATTCCAACTATTGGTTATAATACTAAGTGCAATAGGTTTGCAAATTGATTCATATAGTTAAACACAATTAGACATAAACCAATGGCACACAACACATCAACACATTACACAAAAATCACCCTAGAAACCTTTCTCCTAGGGGAAAACAAGAAAACCAGTGAGCTTTCCACTCATCTATTAATCAAACACTCATAACAGGTATTTAAAACCATGAATTTCTAGACCACAAATCACACTTCATTGCATCACGCCATGCCATACTACATTCATAGTTATTACATATTATTTATATATGCAATACAACCAATTGCTCATTAATGAACATCTATAACTTCCTAACCACTTTCAGTTATTATGCTACAATTGACTTGATTAGGTCAACTTTGGTTGATTTCACATTGAATTTGGTGATTCCTTAGACTTCCCATCGACCAATCATTTTCCTTCGCACAAACAACTATTCCAAATGGTCATCTTACTAGAATTCCATTATCTATCACCTCCGACTCAAGTTGACTTATACCAATCGACTATCGACTTTTCCAGTTGATTTACATGCAAATAATATACATTACCAACAACTTTTAAGGTGATGGGGTATTCTAACTTCACTTGTAAACCTTTAATTTCCATTCAAGTATCCACATTATTCAAAAAAAAAATTATGGATATTATTATATAGTGGAATCATATTTAAACATCGTGAATTAACTAATTTTATTACTATTCATGCATGCAAACTCATCCTGCATAGAACCATAAGTATGCTAATTAAACATCTTCACACAATAATTCCAAACTATAAATATAATGAAAAATGAAATATAAACATATAAACACATAACAATCATTACAAAAATATAAATAGGTAGTTTAAGACACATTTCACACGTATATTTATGAGAACAGGTACTCCAATGAGCTACAAGTGAAGAATGTTCATCCTAGCCGTAAGAACTCTCTCAAGCCTTCTCTTTTTTTATGAAGGAACCATTGAGCTGGAGATATCATTTCGCAAGGGGTGAAGTTCCAATATATTTCACCAACCCCACACTTGCAACCGTCTGGTGATGAAACCCCCTCCAAAACTACCCTAATCCACTAACACTCATCCCTTATTAACCTTCTAAACACATGAAATGGGACTCCCTTCTACGCATGTGGTTCCTTAGGTAGTCCCCATTCCATTCCGATGATCTAGCATAGGTTGTACATGGATTCTCCATGTCAAGAATCTACAAAATTCAAATGCATGTGAGGTTTCTCTCACATGGGCATCGAGCCCATTAGCACTAGCTTCTTAGGGTAATTGTCATGAGAAAGTATCAAGCACAAGTTTCTATATGATATGATATACAAAGCTTAAATAGATTAATGGAGTGAATGAAAAAGTCAGTGATTGAGATTCTAACATTATATATGCATGGAGTTGTATTGACATGTGGTTTTCCTAGAATAGGCCACTTTTCCCCTCTTCGTCCCATATTAAGATAATTAATCCATGATTAATTAAAGTGATCCTCATAACCATGATTAAAGGAAACTGGATTAAAAAAAAGGATAATGAAGGATAAGGAAATCGTTTACAACAAACATGAATCATCACCCTTATCCGCCTCACTTTCCCCACTTGTGAAATCATAACCCCCCATCGCTTATTTGTGCTTTGTAATACCCCATTTCGACCTTTATGGTATATTGGCTTTTATGTAAATATTGTATACATGTGATGTATGTTTCCCTAGCATGGAGCTCAAGGCCAGAGCCCCGCTAGTGTATGCTCGGATTTTATTTAAAATGGACAAGTATTTGACATTTTTTCATCCATGTGCTATTAAGCCATGGAACATTGTAAACTGATGTAAATATTTAATATTGCAATAAAATACCAAAACTGGCTATGGAAGCAACTAATGAGAACGGGGCCATGTGTATTCCACTAGGGAGTGGTGAGGGGGTTTTGGGATTGAACTATAGGCTTCCAAATGTCATCTTGAGAACCCATTTGACTTTCCTTGCTGACATTTAATTCTGTGTAAGAAAGTTGTTGAAGAAATCAGTCTATGGCTTCAATGGAGCATGGGCAGCCCAGAAATTCGTATGGCAGGTATGGGCTCTGTTTCCTTGACCAACAAGTCACTCTACCTCATGGGAATTTGTTCTTCCTCATCCCCATTCCATTGTTGAACACCCAAGCTTCAATTTTCATCCATTACACATGCCCAACAATGAGAAAAACAAAAATCGCAACTGTGAATTAACCCATGTTTTGAAGTGCCATAAACGCCCAGAATCTGGTATTGACAGTAAAATCCAATGGGGGATCCAAAGATATGAACCTTGGGGAAAACTTGAGAGTATTATATACCCCGAAATCCATTGGAAAACCCAGTTTTAATAGCCCGAAAATCCAATTACGGGATTGAGTTATTTGGTCATTGAATTGAGAAAATCCAAGTGTGAATGTTTGAACAGAGGATTAGATAGCTTGATAAACCTAATGAAGGCTAGAATCTCAAGAAATTAGTATCTGGACCTTTCTATGCCCACCCTGAAGAGCACTGGAGGGAAGGGACACCTGAGGGACTGTGCAGCGGAGAAGGGGACCTTCCTTGTGTTAGGTGTGGTAGGTATTGTGGGTGCCATGACTGTTTGATTTTAGTTGAGATGCTTGTAGCTCTGTGGTTGAGCTCACTAACTTAGCATCCTCCTCCTTTGAGTCTTGCATGCTAGATAAACCCAACCGTGTGTTGGCTTAGCATGACTAGTTGTGTGAAACCATGGTTGTGAGTGAGCCTGATTAGTTTCTCCTTAATGGATACACATCCCAGCTCGGGGGTGGTCTCTCAGCTGAAAGAATACAGCCTAGACAGAGACCTATGGTTGGGTGGAACGTTGCTCTCACATAGCCAGTTGTTCAACAAATTCATCTTAAAGATAAGTATTCTCTGTGGTTTGAATTATGTTAATTCTGTGTTCTGCCATGTTTTTAATTGATGACTACATTTGAAATGTTGGATGCATGATGTAGTTGTGTGCGGATAATGTTTATTTTCGTTGTGTTTATACTGAGTATGAATCTGCACGCATAAGTTTTTATTTATTATGAAAACCTGAGTAATAAACGGGACTGAGTTTTCCAAATAAGCCCCGGAATGTTAGTCATGTTCCCTTCCTTACACCAGATCAACATGAGGGGTCTTGACAGAGTGTTATCAGAGCCCATGTTACAACACTGGGGCTGCTTGGGCCAAACTGTGAGTTACAGGAAGATATCAAAGTGTTTCAGCACGGTATTGATGAAGTTTTGGGTGACATTTTGATTAGTAAAATGTTAGGATCAGAGTTCTCAGGTGTGGAAAAATATCACACCGTTACATAGATCTCTCCAAGAGATTTTCAATGGTACCAAACTTGCCTGATTTGGTTAAAGGACGAGGGAGATGTGAGCCCCACAAATTGTCGGAGTGGAGGTATTTCTGCAATTGCGGATTGAGGAAATGAAGATTTTTAAATTTTGCGTTTGGGATTTCCGCAACTCTGAACCCACATTGCGGATTGCAGATTGCGGAAATGTAAAATTTTCGAATTTTACGTTTTGGATTTCTGCAATTGCGGATTGCGGAAACGCTAAATTTTTCAAATTTATGTTTTGGATTTCCGCAATTCCGAACCTGCATTGCGGATTGCAGAAACGTAAAATTTTCGAATTTTGCGCTTTCGATTTATGCAATTCCGCACCCGCATTGTGGACTGCGGATTGTGGAAAGGAGTACTTTCTGGGTAGGAAAATTGGCATTTTAGCACCCACAATTGCGGATTTCAGAAAGGAGTACCTTCCGAGTATGAAAATTGGCATTTCTGCACCCGCAATTGCGGATTGCAGAAAGGAGTATTCTTCGGGTTGGAAAATTGGCATTTCCACACCCGCAGTATGGATTTTTGGATAGCAGGAGCATGTGGAATCAGAATTGTATGAGTTCAGTAGCGTTTTGAGGCCATTAACAAAGGCCATGAAAGAACTAGTGAAGATCCCAAGCAAATTATGCTCCAATTTGACATAAAATTGGAATTAATGGCTTTTACAAATTGATGTCCCGACGCTTGACAAAAGGTCGGATTGAGATGAAACTGGTATAGGCACAGTTTTAAGTTTGTAATTTTGGAGCCAAAATCCAAAGGATGTGGAGTTAAGGTGAGTGAGAAGGCCAAAAAGCACTATTCTGAGCCACTTTTCGGAGATTTTGAAAAGCTTGCAGTGGATGAAAGTGACCTTAGATGAAGGATTCAAGAAATTTACTCAACTCAACATTTCATATTCTCATTAAAACAGACAATTCACATTAGACAAATATTTTCCAGAAATACTCAGTTTGGGAAATAGCCATTTTTGGCCCAAAATTTGAAATTTTGGAAAAGGTTAAAAGTGAAAAGTAGTCAAACCCATAAATTTATAGAAGATGAATGGTCCATCAGAACAGAGATCCGCAAGTTGCTAATGGTTCCTTGTTGTATGGAATAACTTCACCCGATAGAAAATTTTTCCTAAATCATCTTAGATTTGCTTCTATATGTAGCTAAAGTTGGCATTTCAGACCAAAATACAACTATGTAAAAAAAATGCAGAATTTTGGTAAAAATTGTCATTTTTTGAGTAATGTAAATTCCACACTAGAGGTCAGAATGGAGCACGTGGATAGGAATTTGAAATCTTATCCAGCAGGGAATAATGGGGCATAACCAGAATTTGAATAAGGTTATCATACATCATAGATATGTAGAGCATAAAAGTGCCAGTGACTGTTTTGACAAATTGTTGACAATATGGGCAATTTCCAGAATTGCATGAATGGCCAAAAGAAATAAATGCATGATATATTTGAAAATTATTCCATGATTTAATTATGTTTCTATATGCATTCCTAATATTTCTAACAAATATTTTCATAATGCACAGTGCTTGCAGCTCATAAGCTTTAAATAGTTGTAGCAGAAGCAACATATAGGGAAAAGGGTCTCCAAAGGAAAATGGTGACCATAAATGATGTTGAAGATCCTTATGAGCATGATGAAGATGTGCTAGGAGAAAATGTGCAAGAATAGAATGTCGAGACTGAATCCAATGGGAGAAGGGAGCAAATAAATCATCAGAATTTGGTTGATACCATGGTAAGTTTTAATGAAAGATTGATGAAGGCTCAGGAAGAACAGAACCAACTCAATGCTTCCATTTTTAAGAGCCTCACTGATATGCAGTAGAGGATAAACCTTGGGTCTAAGCCAAACAATGTGGGTGAAGAAGGAAGAGATGCAGGGAGTCTCTCTAGAGGTCGTTCTAGGAAGAGGACTCCAATCCCAAGGAAGAGTTCTGTGAGCAAGAAGCATAGAACACCTTCCTCTAGATCTTCTTCCAACAGATCATGTGACTCCAGAGATTCTCAAAGAATTCCAAGGCATACTTCTAGCAGGTTTGAAGGAAGAAATAAATTCAAAGGAATCCTAGGGAGAATTCAGGAAAGAAAGACCTCCCACATTTGATGGAGAGGGTAAGACGGGCCAAGAGGTAGAGGCATGGCTTCTTGGGATGAAGAAATATTTCAGGATTCATGATTACTCATGAAATAAAAATAGAATTTCCATTTACAATATAAATGGCAGAGTTTCAATTTGCTGGGATAACCTCTTGGAAGTTAAAGGGATCAATGATAGTAAGATCAGCTGGGAAAGATTTAAGAAGTATTTCAAGGAAAAATGCATTTTTGCTAGGTATTATGACAACAAGAGGAAAGAGTTCAATGAACTCAAGTTGGGACAGAAAACTATGGAAGAACATGTCCATAAATTCTTGGAATTGTTGAAGTATATCAAAGACGAGAGGGTAAAGATCCAATGCTTCATTGGCAGTCTACCTCAAGGTTTCTGTTATCACATATATAGTATCCGGGCTACCATACATTATTTTTCTAACGCCAGTACACTATTCAGCCAGTTCCCTTACATATGAGATGCTGAGATGAGCACCTATATTGGATCACTATCAGATTTTGGACAGCAGTGTATATTCCCCATGCCATGATTGAGTCTCAGGACACTCAGAGAGATGACCGATGTAGCCATTATACCATTGGTATAGAGCAGTCAGTAGTGCCCAAAGTTACAGCAGCAGTTTCAGAGGACATATGAGGGTACAGGTTGATGAGCATTCAGGTATATGACTCAGCAGCTATATCATTGTGTTATGGTTATATTGCTTTTATACTTATTCTTATAGCATGTCTTAGCAATTAGTGTCATGATCTTGCGATCATATAGATATGTGGACCTAGTTGATTTTATTATATATATTATATTTGTCCCTACTCAGACTTAGAAGTTCACTATTCATACTCATTGGTTTTACCCTCCTTAGGGAGAATAGAGGTGATCATTCCACCATACCTTGGCTTGCTAGTGTTGGCTCCATTATTCATTGTCTTCATCCATCCATTGCCTACCTTTTAGTTTATCACCCTGACTTACTACTTGACTAGTGGCATGGAGGACTTTTCCCCACTGTAGCCTCTATATTGGATGAGCTTCCCTGTTTATTGTGTCTTGGCTCTGAGTTGGTGACAAAACTTACCTATGGTGAGTTGGAGTTCCTTGGAATTCCCCCTAGTCACTAAAGTTGTGTTGGCTAAACCTGAAACTTTTAGTGCTGCCATGAATACAAAATCTGGAAAATGAAATGCTATATCTTGTATGAAAAGCCCATTCATGCAATGTGTTTCTAAACACACATGAATGAAAGGCATGCCAAATGAAAATGGCCATGAAAATAAAATGTTATATATTTTGGAAATGTAAATACCTAGGTAAACAAGCTGTCCATGACACACCTAGAAGTGCTCAGGTAAACAAGTGCCTTAAAAACACACCTGCAGCAGAAAGCCTAAAATAAATGTAAATCTATGCAATGTGTTTATAAACACACATAGACCAAGGCTATGGAGACTTCAGGCCCAAAAAGCAATGGAACTTAAATGCTATATCAAAACAATTACTGGCCTTATTTGTATTATGGATTGTGTGCATCTTTTGAAGGTGAATAAACCCTCTTTGAACAACTCATCCATTTGTGAGACACCGCTATTCCCTGTGTTATTGCTCATTCAGTATATACTATGGTGTGTTTTCCCTTCCCTTTGCCAAAGTGTCACAAAGTTAAGTCAGTCAAGTCATCCCTTAGCCTAGCCAGTTATTTTAGCCTTCACCCTTCACTAGCAAATTGATCACAGTTATGAAGTGAGTATGATCTTGAAAGTCTAGTCTGAGTAATAATAGTAATTAATGACATTATATATTTGGATTTAGATCGTCAGTAATGATTGCTTTGTGTTATAATTGTTATTTGAATAATTTCTAGAGCATGCATTAACCTTTGACACTTTGCAGCAGCTTTCGATGGTGGTCTGAGTTGTATTTGGTCATATTGACTTGGTTAGACCTAGTTTGACCATGGTCAACCATAGGACATGGGATGGTTGGACCTTATGATGATATGGATAGATGATATATGGTCTATGTACATGTACATGATGATTCTATTCAGCAGCTACAGGGTTATGATGATGATTTGTGGTTTACAGCAGTTTTGATCATTTACAGATTATTATTATTTGCCCTGTTCTGGTATATTGGATATATATTTTGATCATGCAGAGACTCATAGGGTGTATGAGTACACATTTTGGATGGAGTTGGACCTTCTGAGTCCGATGAGATAGTTTTTTTTCAGTTTCGAGCACTTACAGTGATGATTGAGCCTCAGTAGGCTATCCCAGTGCAGTTTTGGTCTGTCGGAGGCCCTGTCAGAGCAGATGTAATTTTTATCCAGTTGAACTAGGGAACTATGCTTGGAGGGGGTGGTCCAGCCACTTGTTTTTACCATATTACCCCCCTCCCGGACACACTGGTGCCCTCACCTTGACAGCGCAGGCACTCCAGGAGGCAGTTTGGGGCAGTTTCACGCTTCCCGAGGCATTTCAGGATTTGTAGAAATGGCTATTGAGGAAATCGATTTGGGATACTAAGGTAAGGTTATGGCATAGGATGATCAGTGATGATAGATCGGGGTCTTCCACACCTCCTCCAACAGTTTCAGCTTCATCGGGGCCCGCATCCATCACTTATGGCACTTTCTGAGGATTTCTGAGGTCTTTTGAGGCCTACGATTTGACCATGGAGGCACGATTT
Organism: Larix kaempferi; assembly: GCA_027924585.1. Lineage (NCBI taxonomy): Eukaryota > Viridiplantae > Streptophyta > Pinopsida > Pinales > Pinaceae > Larix > Larix kaempferi. The sequence goes on along the minus strand of BSBM01000188.1, from coordinate 2,815,740 downwards.
GGTACATTGATGATTATTTTGTGATTATTGTGCTATGGGGATTGACCAAGGGTGGATAAAATTACCCCTTGGACCCACCATAAGCCTCTTATTATATTTTGTCATCATGATTTGGTGGGATTCCCCTCTTCTAGGGCGATTTTGTCCACTCATATTATATTTTATTAGTGATCCATGTATTTTATTGTTGAGCTCATCTCAACCATTGATTAGACATTTGTATCTTTTAATCTTAGCCACTCATTCAAAAAGTGGTTAGGATTTTGATGCCTCTCCTTCCTATTTAAAGGAGAGAGCTTCTCATTATAAGGAGTCTTTGGCTCTTGGATTATTGGTATAGAAAAACTTTCTTGTGGAAATTCTTGTGGTCTCCTTTACATCTGGTGTTCTTAGATGGTGATTGGAAAGTCTATTGCAACCTAGCATTTGGAATTTGTGGTAAGATCTATCTATTTTTGGAAATTATTGTCTTGTCTACAGGAGGGCGACTTCAACAAGGGCGATTTTGCAAGGCTTCTTCAAATCAACTTTCTTGGCATTTGCTTGTATCAGGGGTTTATCATTAGCATCATTGTGATCTATGCTATCTTTCTGTTACTTCTCTTGTGGCATTAGTCTTATCTCTTGATTACATCAAATCTGATATTGTTGACGTTTGTTGTGCAGGAGAGAGGGCGCATTGGCTTCTTGGACTAAATCGATTGCATAGAAAACTACCTCAAAGCTTCTCAAATTGATCGGGTTTGCATAGATCATCATCATCAAGGCATCTACAAGGTTACCCAGGTAAGATCCACAGGTTTGTTTCTCTTACCTTGATCCAATCCATTGACATAGCTCATAAATTGATAAAACCCTTATTTCTTCAAACCCTCATTGTTACATTTTCTCAGATCTACTTAGATCTAGTGGGTTGTTGGGTGTAATATTGAAAACCCACCTCTATAGCATCCACGGCATCCCGGATCTATAGTTTGGTGAGGATTGGCTTCCATTTGACCCCCTTCCCAAGCCAACTTAGCTCCTCCAAGCAAGGGTGCACTTCTTGGTGAGTGTGAGTTGACCTAGATCTATTTGATGGGTAGTTGAGATCCCGCTTGATTCATGATCTACACATCCAATAACCTACCCCCAGATTATCACTTTTTTTATTTCTACCTTGTGGGCCCTATTCCACATTTTAAGGGATTTAATCCCCATTTTGGACCACTTGGTATCTTCAAACTCAGATCTAGTAAGATCTAGCAGTCGGATTGCCTTGAAATTGTAGATCCATACTCCTACTTGACTAACCTATCCGGATCTAAAGTTTGGATGTCATCGGACTTGTCTTGACCCCACTTATCCCACTTTTAGGCCTCCTTGGGAAAAGTCGCACCACCTTGGAGAAGGGAGTTTGTCCACTTCTAGGACATGGGTACTTGAGATTTCAGTGGATTTGGAACGGGAATAATTCAAAACCTAGGTCTAGTAGGTCACCTTGTCAAATCTTTCCTTGGGGATAGCATTCCTTGTTTTAAGGGATTGTGGTCCACTTATGTCAAACCTAGATCTAGACCTGTTCATCCATCAAGACTTTAATTGCCCACATGTCCCATGCAATAGGAGTCCTTAACCACAAGTCAACCCTACTTTGACTCCATTATCCCAATTCCCAAGGAACTGGTTTCTCTCCAAGTCAATTCGACTTTCCTAGATTGTTGGATTATCTTTTGGTTTGACCTTTGTGTGGTGAACTAAACACTTGATGCCATCATGTGTCATGATCAAGCTTGTCACTTGTACTAGTTAGCCCCAATTCAACCCCTAAACTACCCTACATCGGACACGGTTCCCAAGGCAGTGGATTTTCTAACATTGAACTAGTACCCTAATCCTAGATCCCATTTCAGATATTATAAGTCACTCTCACATCAACAATGAACCAAAGCTATACTCTTTGAATCCCTCACTTGTCTTGTGACTTCACCCTAAGGTCTAGGATAAACCATACACCTTACTTCACTTAGAATTAACTTGATTTGGTGTCTTGGTTTTGATCTCTCCTGTCGGGAGTAGTTTGGGTCTCCCCCTTTGTTGTCTGGGCTAGACAACATAAAGTGAAAGTTGCCTCAACTGGCGTGACAACCAATCCATTGGAGGTCGAGGTGATCGTGGTTGCACCTTTGAGTTGTCCTTCCCTATTGCCATCCATGAGTGGATACATCCATAGGGGTAACTACAGCTTAGGTGATAACATTTTCAAAGATAGAATTGAGTTTGTTAATCCACCAAGTCTTGAAGAAGCCATTAGGATGGCAATGCATTGCTATGAGCAGAATAAGGGAAAATTAGAGGTTTACCCAGCATGGAAAGGAAATCCAAGAGGGAGGTTTGATCAAAAGAAAAGTGGATTCAAGCCACCATTCAAAGATCATCCAAGAAACTTTCCATGGGGCTAGAAAGCACGAAGCGGATTCAAACCAGCAGTAGCAGTAGATAAGACATCAAAAGGACCACTTCAGTGTTGGGGATGTGGAGAAAATCACAAGCTTAAGGATTGTCCACATCAGAAGGAGAATCTTAGGAGCTTGCACAACTTAAAGGGAACAGCTACAGTGGAGGATGTGGCTAGGGAAATGCCTCAAATTTATGCAGCATTGGATAATCACCAAGCCGACCATCAATCAGCAGTGGTGGAAGTTGAAGGTAAGATTGCTAAGCAATCTATTCCTGTTTTAATTGATCCAGGATCTACTCATAGTTATGTTTCTCCAAAAGTGGTTGAAGATTTTTCTCTTAGAAAAGTGAAGCATAATAAGTCTTGGCTAGTTCAATTAGCCATAGGGACCAAGAGAAAAGTAAGTGAACTAGTGGTGGAGTGCCCTATAGAATTGAATGGACTCCACACACATGCATAATTAAATGCACTACCATTAGGATCTTATGATTCCTTAATTGGCATGGATTGGTTGGAAAGACATAGAACCAAGTTGGACTGTTATGAGAAAGCACTTGAATGCATTGATGAAGAGGGAATACCAAGATTGGTAAGAGGAATTCCCAAGCAAGTTTCAGTAAGACAGATGTCAGCCTTACAGTTGAAAAAGTTTTATAAGAAAGGTTTCCAATTATATGCAGTTCATATATTAGACTCGTCAAAGGACAAAGGACCAAGGATTGAAGACTTCCCATTGTTGCAAGAGTTCAAATATGTGTTTCCGGATGAAGTGTTGGGACTACCACCAAAGAGATATATTGATTTTACCATCGATCTAGTCCCAGGGGTAACACCAAATTCCAAACCTCCTTATAGAATGAGCACACCAGAATTGGTAGAGTTAAAGATGCAGCTACAAGAGTTAATGGACAAGAGGTATATTAGACCAAGTGTATCTCCTTGGGGAGCACCTATTCTATTTGTTAATAAGAAGAATGGGACTTTAAGGTTGCGTATTGATTATAGGTAGCTTAATAAAGTGACAGTCAAGAACAAGTATTCGTTACCAAGAATTGATGACTTATTTGATCAAATGAAGGAAGTTAAGGTGTTTTCAAAGATTGACTTGAGGTCTGGATACCATCAAGTGAGGATTAAACAAGAATACATTCACAAGACAGATTTCAAAACTAGATATGATCATTATGAGTTCATTGTGGTGCCATTTGGTCTTACCAATGCACTTTCCATATTCATGTGTCTCATGAATAGTGTCTTCAACAAATATTTGGATAAGTTTGTGATTGTGTTCTTGGATGACATTATTGTCTATTCAAGGAATGGAGAAGAGAATAAGGAACATCTAAGGATGGTGTTGCAAGTCCTTAGAGAACACCAGTTGTATGCCAAGATAAGAAAGTGTGAATTTTACCAAAAGAAGGTGCAATATTTGGGTCATGTTATTTCTGACGAAGGAATTGCAATGGATCCAGACAAGATTAATTCCATCATGGATTGGTCTACTCCAAGGAATGTTTCAAATGTCAGATATTTTATGGGTCTTGCTGGTTACTACAGAAGGTTTATTGAAGGATTTTCCAAGATAGCACATCCAATCACTTCATTGCAGAGGAAGAATGTCAAATTTGTATGGTCTGAAAAATGTGAGAAAAGTTTCCAGGAGTTAAAGGAGTTACTTACCAGTGCTCCTATTTTGAAGATAGCATATCCAAAGAAGGATTTTGTAGTGTGCACAGATGCTTGCATTGAAGGGCTAGGTGGAGTGCTCATGCAAGAAGGGTTTGTGATTTGCTATGAGTCAAGGAAATTAAAAGAGCATGAAAATAATTATGCCACGCATGACTTAGAATTAGAAACCATAGTACATGCTCTCAAAATGTGGAGACGTTATTTGTTGGGAAGAAGATTCGAGCTAAGGACAGACCACATGAGCTTGAAGTATTCGTTTGACCAACCAAACTTGAATGCTAGTCAAGCTAGGTGGATGGAATTCCTTTTCGAATTTGATTTTGAAATTAAGCATGTATAAGGGAAAGAGAATAAGGTTCCAGATGCTCTTAGTAGAAAATTTCATGTTGCAGCATTAAGTGTGTGTAAATCAGATTTGAAGATAAGAGTCCTTGAAGCCCAAAACAGTGATGAAACTTGCCTTCAAATTAAAGAAAAGTTGCAGCAGGGCAATGTGGATGAAGCATGTGCAAGATATCAGCTGGGTGAGGATGATGTTCTCATTTATCATAGTACTAGACTATACATTCCAAATAGTGCATATTTGAAGAAACTTGTGATGGATGAAATACATCAAATGCCATATTCTGGACACCTTGCATATCAGAAAACTATAACAACAGCAAGAAAGCAATACTTTTGGCATGGTATGAAGAAGGACATAGCTGAGTACATTGCTAGGTATCAGAAGTTCCAACAAGTCAAGGCAGAGCACCAACATCCAGCAGGATTGTTGAAGCCCTTACCCATTCCGGAATGGAAGTATGAAGTGATCTCTATGGATTTTATAATAGGTATGTCCATGACAGTGAAGAAGCATGATTCAATCATGGTTGTGGTAGACAAGCTATCAAAGATAGCTCACGTATTCCAGTCAAGTCCACTCATAAGGATAATGACATTGCAAATATCTTCATGAGAGAGATATTCAGATTGCATGGATTGCCCAAGGCAATAATTTCTGATCGTGATACAAAGTTCACTTCCAATTTCTGGAAAGGATTATTTCAGGAATTGGGAACTAGAGTGAATTTTAGTACAACATATCATCCTCAAACAGATGGCCAAACTGAGAGGGTGAATCTGGTTCTTGAAGACTTGCTGAGAATGTATGTGATGGATAAACCATCCAAGTGGGAAGATTACCTACACTTGGTAGAATTTACATACAATAATGGGCATCACGCATCATTGGGAATGAGTCCATTTGAGGCATTGTATGGCAAAGGATGCAGGACTCCGGTGAATTGGGATAGTCCGGTGAATAGGGTAGTACTTGGGCCAGAGATGATCAAGAAAATTGAATAAGAAGTTGCTAAGATCATGAAGAATTTAATGGCAGCTTAGGACAGGAAAAAGAGTTATGCAAATTTGAAAAGAGTGCATAAGGAATTTCAAATTGGGGATCATGTTTATTTGAGAGTGAAACCAAGGAAAAGTTCTCTCAAGTTGGGGATTTGTGACAAGTTGGCACCAAGATATTGTGGGCCATTTGAAGTCCTAGATAGGATAGGGTTAGTTGTATATAGAGTTGCATTGCCTGCTAACATAAGAGGTCATAATGTTTTCCATGTATCTTTGCTTAAGAAGTATGTACATGATCCTAATCATATGATTGATTGGAATGTGATACAGGTGGAACCCAAGGGAGAGTTCCAAGTAGAGCCTATACACGTCCTCGACAAGAAGGTCATATTGCTCTGGAACAAAGCCATCGAGCAGGTAAAGCTCCAATCAGAGCACCTTAGTCCTGATGAGGCTACATGGGAGCTGGAGGATTCCATGAGAGAGGTATTCCCATTTTTGTTCAGTTTTGAGAACATCGAGGACAGTTTTGTTCTAAGGGGGAGGGGAATGTAATACCCCATTTCGACCTTTATGGTATATTAGCTTTTATGTAAATATTGTATACATGCGATGTATGTTTCCCTAGCGTGGAGCTCAAGGCCAAGGCCCCGCTAGTGTAAGCTCGGATTTTATTTAAAATGGACAAGTATTTGACATTTTTCCATCCATGTGCTATTAAGCCATGGAACATTGTAAAATGATGTAAATATTTAATATTGCAATAAAATATGAAAACTGGCTATGGAAGCAAATAATGAGAAGTGGCCATGTGTATTCCACTAGGGAGTGGTGAGGGGGTTGTGGGATTGAACCATAGGCTTCCAAATGTCATCTTGAGAACCCATTTGACTTTCTTTGTTGACATTTAATTATGTGTAAGAAAGTTGTTGAAGAAATCATTCCATGGCTTCAATGGAGCATGGGTAGCCCAGAAATTCGTATGGCAGGTATGGGCTCTGTTTCCTTGACCCACAAGTCACTCTACCTCATGGGAATTCCTTCTTCCTCATCCCCATTCCATTTTTTAACACCCAAGCTTTAGTTTTCATCCATTACACATGCCCAACAGTGAGAAAACCAGAAATCGCAACTGTGAATTAACCCACATTTTGAAGTGCCATAAACACCCAGAATTTGGTATTGAAAGTAAAAACCAATGGGGGATCCATAGATATGAACCTTGGAGCAAACTTGGGAGTATTATATACACTGAAATCCATTGGAAAACCCATTTTTTATAGCCCAAAAATCTAATTACGGGATTGATTTATTTGGTCATCGAATTGAGAAAATCCAAGTGTGAATGTTTGAACATAGGATTGGATGGCTTGATAAACCTAGTGAAGGATATAATCTCAAGAAATTAGCAGCTGCACCTTTCTATGCCTACCCTGAAGAGAACTGGAGGGAAGGGGCACCTGAGGGACTGTGCAGCAAAGAAGGGGACCTTCCTTGTGTTGGGTGTGGTAGGTATTGTGGGTGCCATGGCTGTTTGAGTTTAGTTGATATGCCTGTGGCTCTGTGGTTGAGCTCACGGACTTAGCATCCTCCTCCTTTGACTCTTGCATGTTGGATAAAACCAATCGTGTGTTGGATTAGCATGGCTGGTTGTGTGAAACCATGGTTGTAAGTGAGCCTGTTTAGTTCCTCCTTAGTGGATACACATCCCAGCTCGGGGGTGGTCTCTCAGTTGAAATAATATAGGTTGGACAGAGACCTATGGTTGGGTGGAACGTTTCTCTCACATAGCCATTTGTTGGACAATTTCATCTTAAAGATAAGTATTCTCTATGGTTTGAATTATGTTAATTCTGTGTTCTGCCATGTTTATAATTGATGAATGCATTTGAAATGTTGGATGCATGATGTAGTTGTGTGTGGATAATGTTTATTTCCGTTGTGTTTATACTGAGTATGAATCTGCACGCATAAGTTTTTATTTATTATGAAAACCTAAGAAATGAACGATGTTGAGTTTTCTAAATAAGCCCCAGAATGTTAGTCATGTTCCCTTCCTTGCACAAAATCAACGTGAGGGGTCGTGACATGCTTCCTCATTTGCAGATGCCAGGGACTTTTACATTAAAACATAATGTTCATCACTTTCAATATTCATGGTATTTTGGACCATATATGTCGATAATATAGACTTTTCATTTTTACATACATAAGCACATCGTCGGATCAAAATATGGTGTTACATTCGCATTCCCCCTTAATTTATGAACCATCCTTAGTGTATATCATCACTATGTACATGTACAAAAATTTACAATTTTTTTTCAAAATAATTGTGGGTGTGCCTCTTACATAGCATCCTCTATCTCCCATGTTTTTTATGGAGGGTTGTAGTGGGTCCATTAGACCTTTACCATCGCTATTTCTCTATTCCTAAGCAATGTAAATTTCTTGTCTATGATGCATACTAGTTGTATCAATATATCACCTTCTAGTCCCACCTGAATCAAAGTCTAATCAATAAATTTTGTTAGGATGGAGTACATACTTTTTTAATATTAACACATGAAACAAATTGTTCAATAATATTGTTAGGATCAAGTACATACTTTTTTAATAATAACACAAGAAACAAATTGTCCACTTTTATCTAGGTAGGAAAAGAAAGATCATATCCAATAGGCCCTATACTAGCTAGAATCTCAAATGGTCCACAATATTTGGGTAGTATCTTAGAATAAATCCCGAGCTTCAGTAAACTTTTCTTTGACCTAACTTTCAAATACACATGCTCCCCAAAAATGAATTATCTTGATACTCTACCCCTATCTGCATAAATTTTCTTTCTATCATGTTTTATCTTCAAATTTTCCCTGATCTTAACCATTTTTTTTTCATTTCTTTGAGTAACTCTGGCCCAACTATGACTCTATCTGCTAGATTGTCCCAACTAATGGGACTATTTCAATTTACACCATTCAAAGCTTCAAATTGTATCATATTCAAAGAAGCATGATATCCATTTTATATGTGAAATCCACCAAATATAGTTAATCCTTCCCCTTGGATGGATTTTCCATCACATACATCCTTAGCATATCTTCAATGACTCAGTTCACCATTTTTCTTTGTCCATCTATCTGTGGGTGATATGCTATGCTAAATTTAAAAATTGTTCCAATAATTTGAATAACCCTTTCCAAAATTTTGAAGTAAACTTTGGATCTCTATTTGAAACAATTTCCTTAGGTATCCATGCAACTTGGAAATATCCTTCATGTTAGATTCCTTATGAGTTGACTTCATTGGAATAAATTTTGCATCTTTTGTCAACTTGTCCACCACTACCATGATGGAATCATGTTGCTTTGTTTTCCTGGAAACTTAGTGATGAAATCCATTATCACCACATCCTATTTCCACTCTAGTATTCACAATTGATGTAGCAATCTTGTTGGATGTTTTTTCCCCACCTTTAACCTTTGACAGTCCAAGAACCTAGGTATATACTCAACAATGTCTTTCTTCATCCTTGGCTATAAGTATTGACTTCTTACTACTGCAATTATATTTTAGTATTCAGGATACCCTTCATGTGGAAATTTATGCATCATATTCATTACTAGTTTTCTTAGGTCACCCAAATTAGGAACATAGATTATACCCTTATGCATAAGAATCACATCCTCTTCCCACTTGTAAATTTCATATTTCTATTGTACATTTTCCTGCTGCAATCCATATTTTACTTGAAGGTAATACTCATCTAAGACAACAAATTCAAGAATTATAATTTTTAAATCTAATTTACACATGCTAACGGTTGTAGCACACATTTCATGTACTCTTCTTATGAGTGCATCATCAACCTTGTTCTCTTTCCCTTTTATATGTTTAATATCAAAATCAAACTTACAAAGGAATCCCAACCATCTTGTATACCTGGATTTCAAAACCATTCAAATAAATACTTCAACCCATTGCGATATGTTCTTAATTCACAAATTTTCTACACATGAGATAATGTATGCATATATTCAATGAATGTACAATGGCAACAAGCTCTAATTTATCTGTGACGTAATTCTTTCTCATGCTCCTTCAACTTTCTATATATTTTAGGGTCCTACCATAATCTCCTTACTCTATGAGTTAGTCATACATTGTATAAGGCCATATCTTTGAAATGAGGTCGAGTAAGTTAGTTTTCATAAATCAATGTAAAAATGATCTCTTTATTATTTAAGACCTACAAGGAAGTTTTATTTGTTGATTATTTCACCATGTCAAGTAGTTAGGATTTTGGATCTAAGAAGCATATTTAAAGGGATTCAAAGTTATGAAGAGTTTTGTCGAGTATTATTGTAATGGATATCTCCTCAAGTGAAAGGTCACACTGCCTAAAGAGGCTTGTGAACATTACTCCGTGAAGTTTCTCTATTAATATAAATCTCATTTACTACCATATTTATCTTTCTATTGTCTAATGTTTCTTGTTTTACTCTATAAATTTTGGTTTATTGCATCTTATCATTTGTATATCCTATGTTGTTTTAAGTTACATGGATAAAGAAAATCATAAGTGGTATTAGAGCCACCTTCTAGATCCAACGCACTTCCAATATTTTATAGATTTATTTTAGGCTAAGATGTGTTCTAACATCTTAAATAGCCTCAAATATATAGATTTTAGTGGGTAACCCTATGCTTGCGGAACATTACAAGTAGTGAATATAGTTGGTATTTATTAATGTCGTATTGTAGATTGGTGCAACCAATGGACACCATTGTAAATCCTATTGGTACCCCTTTCAGTAATACTACATCTGAGAATTTCTGCACGCATAATCACTTTTACGAACCCTTGATTATATCATAAATCCCCCTAGGTCACTTGAAACCAACTAGTAACCATGTTGTTGTTATACTGGAACTGAGCAGATCACTTGGGAAGATAAGCTCGTGTACCTAGGTAGTTGGTTAGTAAATATAAAGTAACAATTAAGCCTCCACATGTAGATAAGAGAGCTATAGAACATGACAATATCCTTCAAAACTAAGGAAAACCTGGAAACCTTTAGCTATGAAACCTGTTTGTGAAAATTATTCATTCTGTCATAGCATTCCATGCAGCAGCCAGATTCTTTATGGGAGGTCATGATAAATTCCTATATCTTTGAATCTAGTAGGAATTTAGGAATTTTTTCAGTAGAGTAACATTGAACTAGGAGTAATAGTACAACCAATTCAAAATTTTAAAAAAAAAATCCTAGAGGGTCCTGGAAACCCTTATTTGTGATCTACCTCATTGGAATCCTTGCATCATGATAATCACTTTGATATTTATGTCACAACCGTTTATGGGTGTTCCTAGAAACCATTATTGTGACCTACCTCAAAATACTCCTTGCATTGTGCTAATCATTTTGATATATGTATCTTTCACAACCCTATTTTGGTAGACCCGACCCTTATTCCTTTGTAGTTCAAACTTTTACGCTCCCATGGTACATGCCCACAACCAATCCACCATGGAGAATACCACTTAGAATCCAACCTAGCTAAATCCAAACCAACCCACTATTTTTCCTGACCTTCAAACTCTAATCTCTTTACTTATGAAAATGGATCAGAATTTTGACTAGAAGTTGACCAACCATGACCTCTTGTTGACTATTATTTCCCAACATAGAGGATAATCTCAACCGTTCAACACTTAGGGATCTCACTCTCTATTCCCAAAAACATTGCCTCACTCCTTTGAGGAAAAAAATTCCTAGAACTTCCTTCCAAAGATTGACATGTACATATTTGATGGTTCTGACCCCTTGGATTGGGTGAACCAAATGGAGCATTATTTTTCTCTCCATAACATTAAAGATGATCTTTAGAAGTTGAAAATTAGGGTTTTATATTTAAATTCTTAATGATGGAAATGGTGGAAATGGTACAAAAAATATTATTGGCTTTATGTCCATTGGGGCCAATTTGTGAAGATCCTTCATGAACATTTTGATCATGACTCTCACTATTTAAGAAGGTTGACCAAATTATACCAAATTGGAACTGTTCTGGACTATATTACAATGTTTGAGCAATTGGTGATCTAGACAAAAGGCCTTTCTGATTCTTTTTTGTTGAAATTTTTCATCAATGGCCTCAAGGAGGACATTCGTGCACATGTACTTACGTAGTGGACCTCCACTTAGTTGTAATTATGATAGAACTTGTGAGGATGTTTTTTATCAATGCCCAACACAATAACACTTTGTTTCCCAACACAATCACAATGTGTTTCCCACTTGTTATCTTCCATGGCTCCTCCTCCCAATAACTTGTTGAAATATTGTAACTTCTAAGAATATTCTATTTGTACTTTATCCAGAGATGTTTCATTCCTCTGTCGGGACATTATTATATATCCGAAGATGTTTATTCCTCCGTCGGGATGTTGTAACTAGGGTTGTTAGACTTCCCTAGTGGGGTCGGCCCTAAGTTAAGCGTTTAGGGGTTATTAGACTCTCCTAGGATAATTCAGCCCAGTTAGAGTTAAAAGTCAAGTGAAGTAAAGTATAAATAGAGGATCTGTGTTCCTCATTTATCACACTCACTCACTCATTCACTCACTTGTGAATTGCGCATAGGAGAGAGATAGATCTGCGAAGGAGGAGAAGGAGCTCTTGTTTGGGGTTTAAATCTGTGTATTTGTTGGTCATCTATATTGGGGAAGCTTTGCTGGGTTTCCTACCCCATAAGGGTTTCCCAAGATAAATCTGTGTCTATCTTGTGATTTTGTTTCTTTCAGTGATCCTTATTATGCTCTTGTTGTGAATTTTATGCTAAACTTAACATGGTATCAGAGCTAGCCTGAATACGACATCTTTCACAAGGTGAAAATACCTCTCTCTCCTCCTCGGGTGAAAATTAGGGTTTCTGCAAAAAGTTTTAACTTTTGGAATTTGAGAGCATGGCTGGATGCTCCTCCTCAAAAGCGAAATTTTGAGCCCTAGATTGAACTTTTGAGTGGGTAGATCTCTGGGAAAGTCAAACCCTAGTTTGACTTCTGTACCAGAAAACCAGAAAAGAAGTGAACCAGAAAAACTACGAAACTGTGCACCAATGAACCAGAAAAGCTGCAAACCTCTGCACCAATAAACCAAAAAGGCTGCGCACCAGTGAACCAATAAACTACAAAATCTGTTGCATATCTGAATTTCGCTGGTCAAGTTTGAAGGGTGAAAAGTTGAAGTTTTCAGAAGTCAAGTACACCAGTCAACTCAATTCAGTCAAGCACATCTCCTAGTAAGGTCAGTTTTGCATTTTAAGAATTTTCAATTTTTATTGACCTCCTGGATAAGATGGCCCCAAGCACTAAGCTTGAGGACAGGATAGAGGGTATAGAGAATTTATGGGCATGGAAATATAGGATTGGTCTCATTCTTGAATAGAATGATCTTGCCCAATACATCAAATATGAGGTTGCAGAACCTACGGAAGATGAAGCTAAAGAGAAGTACAAGAAGGATATGATTAGGGCAAAGAGAATCATTGCTGATTCTATCAAAGACAACTTGATTCCCCAAATGTAATCCAAGAAGACCCCGAAGGAAATTTATGATTCCCTAGCCAAAATGTATGAAGGGAGGAACATCAATAGGAAGATGAACCTGAGAGCTCAATTGAAGAGCACTAAGATGAGTCAAGGAGAATCTATTCAAGATTACTTCACAAGGGTCTCCCAGTTCAAGGAACAATTAGAAGCCATTGGAGACAACCTTGATGAAGATGAACTAGTCATGACTGCTCTCAATGGTCTCACTAGACCTTGGGATTCATTCATCCAGACCATGTGTGCCAGAAAGGAAAGCATGAAGTTTGATATTGTATGGGAGGATTGCATTCAAGAAGAGGCTAGAGTAGCCAATTGAGAGGCCCTACTCAAAGAAGATAATCAAGCATTAGCCACACATACGAAAAGAAGAAGGAATCAATCCAACTTCAAGAAGGAAATTCACAAGGAGTCTCAACCTCCACAAGGGTTTCAAAAGAATAGAAGAACCATTCCAGAAAGAAAATACTCTTCATTCCAATGTTTCATTTGTCACAAAATAGGACACATTGCTAGGGATTGTCCTTCAAGGAAGAAGAAGAAGAGTTTCCACCACAGAAGACATCAAGTACATCTAGCAGAAGATGATAGTGAAGATGAAGAGGAGGAAATACCTCAAGGAAAAGAGCTAAAGTAGAAGAAGAAGATGCAGAAGAGTATGTTCTATTCTCTGCACTCTCTGGATCTGTAACACCTGGAGAAGACACATGGCTTATTGATAGTGGTGCTTCAAAGCACATGATGGGACAAAATAAAACTCTTTCAAGACTTGAAGAGAAGAACTCTCCACAGAAAGTATAATTAGGAGATGACTATCAATATCCTATCAAAGGAATTGGTGAAGGAAGCTACAAACTTGATTCTGGAACCCCCATGAAGATGAAGGAAGTTTTATATGTACTAGGTTTGAAGAAGAACCTACTTTCTATCTCAGCATTAGATAAGAAAGGCTATAGGGTTGCATTCATAGATGGACAAGTACTCATGTGGCCCAAAGGAAAATCAATTGAGGATGCAGTTGTTATTGGTGAAGAGGAAGGACGGATATATAAACTCAAGGGACATTAAAGCAGCCCTTGTTCATGAAGACACTAGCCCAAGTGAGATATGGCACAGAAGGCTTGCTCAAATCAACTACAAAGCATTACCCTATGTAAGCAAAGTAGTAACAGGATTACCAGATTTAAAGGTTGATCATGAAGGCACTTGCAAAGGATGTGCAAAAGGGAAGAATATCAAGAATCCATTTCCAAAGAGTGAAACAAAGACTAAAATTACTTTGGAATTGATTCATTAATATGTATGTGGTCCAATTCCCTCCACATCCTTGAGTGGATATGAATACTACCTTACATTTATTGATGACTATTCAAGAAAGACATGGATATATTTCTTGAAAGGAAAAGATGAAGTCTTTGGAAAATTCAAGGAATTCAAAGCCTTGATAGAAAATCACTCAGAAAAGAAAATCAAGACACTCAGGACAGATAATGGTGGAGATTATACTTCAAAATATTTTGAAGTCTTTTGTAAAGAAGCTGGAATCAAGAGGGAACTAAACACTCCCTACAATCCTCAACAAAATGGTGTTGTGGAAAGAAAGAATAGAAACATCATGGAAGCAGTGAAGACAATGATACATGATCAAGATCTTCCTATGCATCTATGGGTTGAAGCAACAAGGACGACAGTCTATGTCCAAAATAGATTGTCTCATAGTGCCCTTGGATTCAAGACTCCAGAAGAAATGTTCACAGGGAAGAAACCTGAGGTAAGCCCTCTCAAGATATTTGGGTGCCTTGTATATGTTCACATACCAAAAGAGAAGAGAACTAAGTTGGACCCTTCTGGAAAGAAGAGAATATTTGTTGGGTATTGTGAAGTATCCAAAGCATTCAGAATATACATCACAGGATTCCATCACATGGAAATTAGTAGGTATGTAACATTTGATGAAGAAGCTGCTCTCAAAAGATCCAGAAAGAGCCAGTGTGAAGAAGTATATGAAGAAGATATACCTCCTAGAAATACACAAGTTGTTTCCTTCCCTGAAGAAGAAACACCATAAGGCCATGATATGATAGAACCTCAAGAACCCCCACCTATGAACATATCACGGAAGAGAAAGCCAGCATGGGAAAGAGAAATTATATAAGAAGCAGAAATATATGGAGCTCTAGAAGGCTCCACTAGAGCAAGAAATAAACCAAAGCCATTTTCCAACTATGTGGCTTTGATGTGTGATATTGTAGATCAAGAACCTACCAATTATGAAGAATTAGTTCATAAGAAAGAATGGGTAGAAGCAATGATGAAGGAATACCAGTCAATAATGAAGAATGATGTTTGGATGTAGTTCCCAAACCAAAAGACAAAAGTGTGGTATCCTCCAAGAGGATATACAAGATAAAGCATGCTACGGATGGTAGCATTGAAAAGTATAAGGAAAGGTTTGTGGCCATAGGATTCTCTCAGAAAGAGGGAATTGACTATGAAGAAACATTTGCACCAGTTGCAAGGTACACTTCCATTAGAACCACCATGGCACTTGCATCCATGATGAAGTGGAGATTACACCAGATGGATGTGAAGACAGCCTTCCTGAATGGTGTGATTGAGGAAGAAGTGTACATAGAACAACCACAATTATTTGAGGTTGAAGATAGAAGAAATCATGTATGTAAGCTGAAGAAAGCTCTGTATGAGTTTAAATAAGCTCCTAGAGCTTGGTACGGAAGAATTGATAGCTTCTTGACAAGCTTGGGATTTACCAAAAGTCAAGTTGATCCTAACCTTTACCTTAAGGTTATGGATGATGAACCTATCATACTATTATTGTATGTGGATGATCTATTTCTGACAGGAATTGAGAAACAGATCATGGAAAGAAAGAAGAAGCTAGTTACAGAATTTGAGATGAAAGATATCGGATTGATGCATTACTTCCTAGGTATGGAAGTATGGCAAGGCCCATAAGGAATCTTTCTCAACCAAGGAAAGTATGCTGAGGAAATCTTAAAACTATTTGATATGTTGGAATGTAAATCCATGGCCACTCCCATGGATACCATCTTGAAGTTGTTGGTTGATGAATCGTCAGAATTAGTGGATATGACTCAATACATACATATTATTGGGTCACTGATGTATCTGACGAATATCAAGCCAGATATATGCTTTGCTGTGAACACCCTGAGTCGGTATCTATTTGAGCCTAGATGTGTTCAGCTAATAGCTGCAAAGCATATGATGAGGTACCTAAAAGGTACGATAGACTTTGTTCTATATTATCTTGGAGATAATGATTTTAGACTGTATGGTTATACAGATGCAGATTGGGTTGGAAGTGTCTCAAATAGAAAGAGCACATCGGGTGGATGTTATTGTCTAGGATCTGCTATGATCTCGTGGTTTAGCAAGAAGCAGTCCATTGTGGCTCTCATCACAGCTAAAGCAGAATATATAGCAGCTTTCTCTACTAGTTGTGAATCCATATGGCTTCGGAAGTTGTTATCATGACTATTTGACTTAGAGATGGATCCCACTGTGATCCTGTGTGACAACCAGAGTTGTATCAAGATGATAGAGAATCTAGTATTCCATGATAAGTAAAAGCACATAGAGATCCAATATTTTTATATATGGGATATGGTGTAGAAAGGAGCTATAAAGCTAGAGTATGTGAGCACTGATGAGAAAGTTGTTGATGTATTGACCAAACCTCTGTCTCAAGTAAAGTTTGAGTATTTCCGAGACAAGCTTGGTGTAGTTCAAAAGGACCCTCCTCGAAAGGGGGATTGATATGGTCGATGAAGATATTTGGATATGAGTATCGATGTGGATACCTGTATCGATGATGAGGTTTCTTATGCCGACGGTAAGGTTGATGATGAGGATACCTGTATTGATGATGTTGATACTTGTATCGATGATGAGGATACTTGTATCGATGATGAGGTTACATGTTTCGATGATGAGGTCGATGATGAGGATGCCTCTACCAATGATGAGGTTGATGAAGTGGTACTTACACTTTGTCTAAGAGGACTAGTGGGATTGATCATCCCTAGACATTGATCCCGTAATTCCGAAAGGAAGGATAGTCTTAAATATTGAAACTTAGACTAGAATCCCGTAATTCCGAAAGGAAGGATTGTCTAAGATGTGAGTAGTTGACAAGGATCCCGTAATTCTGAAAGGAAGGATCGTCCAAGTGTGGTAGCTCCATAAAGACTGGGTCCCATAATTCTGAAAGGAAGGATTATCTGAGCACCACCGATGTTGATGGACTAGAGTCCCCTAATTCCGAAAGGAAGGACTTTCCATGGTCCCGTAATTCCAACAGGAAGGATTGTACATGATCCCGTAATTCCAAAAGGAAGGATCACCAGATTTGATGGACTAGAGTCCCATAATTCCGAAAGGAAGGACTTTCCATGGTACCATAATTCCGAAAGGAAGGACTTTCCATGGTACCATAATTCCGAAAGGAAGGACTGTACATGATCCTGTAATTCCGAAAGGAAGGATCACCAGATTTGATGGACTAGAATCCTGTAATTCTAAAAGGAAGGATTGTCCATGATCCCGTAATTTTGAAAGAAAGGATCACCAGAGTTGATGGACTAGAATCCTGTAATTCCAAAAGGAAGGATTGTCCATGATCCCGTAATTCTGAAAGGAAGGATCGCCAAAAGTTGTTGGACTAAGTGTCCCATAATTCTGAAAGGAAGGACTGTCCATGATCCCATAATTCCGAAAGGAAGGATCATGTGTGTTGCATATTATGATGTTGTTGATCGGGAGATACATACAATGAGGCTATTGATTGAGAGATCCATATGATGTTGTTGATCGGGAGATCCAGACAATGAGGTTGTTGATCGAGAGATCCAGATGATGTTGTTGATCGGAATATCCAGATAATGATGTTGTTGATCGAGAGATGTAGATTATGTTGTTGATCAGAAGATCTAGATGATGATGTTGTTGTAGCTGATCACGTGCTGCAGAAGATGAAGACTTAGTACTTACGATGTTGATGATCCAGTATTGATTATGTTCCAATAACTGATTGCGTTACAGATGATGATTAACAAAAGCTTCCAATGATTTACAGATGTATCATGTATGATGTTCATGACTCCTTGCTCCTACAGATGTTGTTAGAATATCCTTCTCATTAAGGGGGAGTGTTGAAATATTGTAACTTCTAAGAATATACTATTTGTACTCTATCTGGATATGTTTCATTCCTCTATCGGGACATTATTATATATCCGGAGATGTTTATTCCTCTATCGGGATGTTTTAACTAGGGTTATTAGACTTCCCTAGTGGGGTCGGCCATGAGTGAAGTGTTTAGGGGTTATTAAAATTTCCTAAGAGAATTCGTCCCAGTTAAGGTTAAAAGTCAAGTGAAGTAAAGTATAAATAGAGGATGTGTGCTCCTCATTTATCACACTCACTAACTCATTCACTCACTTGTGAATTGCACATATGAGAGAGAGAGATCTGTGAAGGAGGAGAAGGAGCTCTTGTTTGGGGTTTACATCTTTTTATTTGTTAGTCATCTATATTGAGGAAGCTTTGTTGGGTTTTCTACCCCATGAGGGTTTCCCAAGATAAATCTGTGCCTATCTTGTGATTGTGTTTCTTTCAGTGATCCTTATTATGCTCTTGTTGTGAATTTTATGCTAAACTTAACATAAATCCACCACCACTACTCTGAATCCATAAGTTGATCCGAGATGCCATGGTTGAGCGTCATCTCCTTAATACTTCAAAGGAAATAAATAGAACGAATATAAACTATTCCAAATCAAGGTGAACCCCCCTAAGACCCCAGATGACAACACCTTGGAAGCTCATCTTGAACTAAAAGTGGAAAATCAAATGGTGACCCTTGAATATCTCCTGATATTCTAGTTCTTGAGGAGCAACCCAAAATTTCACCCCATGCTTTATTTGGTTTTTCCACACCTCAAACACTGAAATTGATTGGCTACATCAAGAACAAAAAAACTTCATGTTAATTTCCAGGGGCATCACCCATAATTTCATCCATAAGTGTGTGGTTGAAGACAACCATTGCTACATCCACCACATCTTAAATTTTCAAATTAAGATAGCCAGTGGGGGTACAATGAAATGTGGTGAACTTTGTGAAAATACCAAACTCTAAATGGGGGATTATTATCTCAAAACTCATATGTAATTTGTTATTGACATGGATGGCTATGATGTAGTTTTGGGATTTGAATGGATCAGGATCTTAGGTCCTATCAAAATGGATTTTGGTGAACTCTCTCTTAACTTTACTCGGACCACACATCACATCCATGGAATTACTCCTAGCTTTCTAGAAATTATCTCATCCCACCATATGGAGAAACTGTTGAAGAAAGGATGCTCTAGTTCCATGATGTCCAAGTTCCATGCCATTCAAGTTATGTACATGACCACATCATATATTCACCTTGACTTGCAATAGGTTCTCTCTCAATATAAATAATTTTTCGAGGAACCCAAGGCTTAACCTCCATCTTATGGGTAACATGACCATGTAATTCCTTTAAATCTAGGTAGTCAACCCCCAATGTCCACCCCTGTCACCACCTTTTTTCCCAAAAGAATGAAATTAAAAAATCATTTAGGAATTATTCATGGTTGGTGTTATTCGTCCTAGCACAAGCCCTTATTCTTCACCTATGGTTATGGTCCTAAAAGGAAGGCAATTTTTGCAAGTGTCTTGATTTCTGGGCACCATCAAAGATCAATTTTACATTCTTGTCATTAATGATCCCTTATATGAGTTGAATGGTACCAAATATTTACCAAACTTGACCATCATTCGAGATTCCATCCAGTTATGATGAAAGAGGAAGATATACCCAAAACTACTTTCCATACACATGGGGGTCATTCTGAGTTCTTGGTCATGCCCTTTGGCCTCTACAATGCCCCCTCAATTTTTCATTTCCTAATGAATAATATTTTCCTCCCCTTCCTCCACCATTTTGACTTGTTTTTCTTTCATTATATCATGGTCTATAGTCCCACTTGGGAAAGCCACCTCCAACATGTTTCTCATACCTTGCAATTATTAAAGGACAACAATTATTTGTGAAACACTCAAAATGTGCTTTTGGGGTGACTAAGGTGGAATACTTGGGCGGTATTGTGAGTCAGGACAAGGTAAGCGTGGATCCCAAGAAAGTGGAATCTATGAATAACTACCCCCACCCCAAAACTCTCAAGAGCTTGAGAGGGTTCCTTGGACTTACTAGCCACTACCATAAATTTGTGCCAAACTATGGGAAGATTGTAACTCCTCTTACAACATTGCTAAAAAATAATGCTTTCTCCTAGAATGAGGTAGCATAGCAAGCCTTATTTGTACTAAAGGAATCTATGTGTACTATGTCTATGTTATCCATGCCATATTTCACTAATACATTCATCTTAAAATGTGATTCCTTGGGCTGCAACTTGGGAGCAGTCTTATTGCAAGATGGATTCCCATTGGCCTTCACTAGAAAGAACCTATGTGATCACAACTTGGGAACATACACCTATGAGAAATAAATGATGGTTATCCTTCATGTAGTTGAGACATGGCGACCATATTGAATAGAATGGAATTTCCAAATAAAGACCAACCATCTTAGTCTCAGGCATTTCTTGGAACACCAGTTGTCCTTGCCCAAGAAACATAAATGGGTCACTAAGATGCTAGGTTATGATTATGAAATCATATATAATAAGGGTTGCAACAATGTGGACCAATTTTCCTTATCAAGGTTTCACTCTTCTCCTTAGCCAGCAGCTGATCAATCCCAACCCACAATGACTTCAAAGTCGTTGAAGCATTTTGATGATGTCGATACCCATCATTAGGAGGTTCAAAACCCTCTAATCTGCCCCTACACCTCTGATAGCCTACTAGGGGCATTGGTCCAACATCTACACACATGATGAAGTCATCAATACCATCACTATTTCAAAATCTCTAGCTACCATATATGCTATAAAATATAAAACATGCTACTGTAAAAGCAACTGTATACATATCGTCGGGTCCCCAGGCCTTCATGGGAGGATGTGGTAGCTCTGTGTCTTCCCTGAAGTCCATGCCTGCATAGGAGTATTCCTCAATGACTACCGACAATTGTCTCTGCTAAATAAAAAGCTCCCAACTAAAGAATCAACCTACTAGTCCGCCACCCCCGTGGATCATCATCTCTCCCCACTGCCGTATCATTGGCTCAGTGGGCACCCTATCATGCGTTGTGACATGTGGTCATAGTTTCGGCACCATCTCAAAGAAGAATGAGCACAAAAACGAGGGGAAGCAGAATTCCCCTCCCATACGGCTCACATTGTTTAGATCCCACCGAACAACTGTAGAGTACATTTGTTCCCATCTGTAGTACGTACCCTCCAATACCTACTCCACTAGAATCAACTAACCACCAGAATTATCATGTGTCTCCTTCAACCCCAATACCTGCACCACTGTAGCCTCTAATTCCCGCATCTCCAAGCTATCCATATCAAAATGAAGATGGCATTGGAATGCACCTCTGTTGATGCACAATAGTGTTGTGCTAGCATATCCTCCATAGAGACATCTGTCAGTCGTCTCGGCTATGTTTTTAAAATCACCCCCAACCGTGGGATCTCTGTCATGATGTATACATCTATCAAAGTCAGTTCTATATGCTCACCCTGTATCACAAATTCCCATGTGTCTCGATCCCAAAACTCAACCAGCTTCTTCAGTAACAACTTGGTCGTGTGCATAAGGGTCACTATCACAAACTTCAATAACCCACTTCGGGCCAAAGTACCTTACACTACCTGGTCACCATTAATGTCCCCCAGGGATGGCTCAAGCTCCAGCTCTTTCCAGTTAACCCCTGGCATCTTTCCCATGCACAAAATTCACCTAGTAAGTCCTGTGCATAAAAATTCCCCCCTAAGGACCAAAGCGTTCCCCAGAGCGCAAGTATTTTCCTGACACACGCACCCTCGAGCACGCTTACCCCTCAGACATCTGTGCTCTATAGTTCTCATGTCTGGCCCAAAGGTGCACCCCGACACTAGAATCCCTAGAAAGCTTCGTCGTGGTTCCTCAAAGGCCCAAAACCAAAAATAAACCATTGAAATCAACAAGAATGGCGTGAACCCTTGCTTGGAATTCGAAGAAGTCGATTCTGCTAGTTCAATCAGGAGAAATCAACGGTTCTTTTCATGGTCCCCTCCACACACCTTCAACTCTCAACAGTGAAAATGACATGTGGAATGTGGGCTCCCCTTATTTTATAGCTCCTTCTTCTCCCTTTGACTATATCGGAGTCCTCCGACCTCCATTTTTCACACTGTCGGAATCAGCATTCCATGTTTGTGATGATGCTTGAGACCTTTTCTCTCTCTCACCAACATTTTTTATGGTTCATTCTTTAATGGCCCCGCCTCGACTTGCATACCATCACATATGTCGACACCAGCCTATACCTATATAAAGTTCCCTCTATCATGGCCTATTCACGAGCCCTTTGCTCCCTCCATACTGCAATCCTTGCATTGTTTTTCTGCCATTCATCTACCCACAAGGAGGATCCATCAATGTTCTACCCAAGCTCTCAATGGTCCACTCATCCCCATCCCCTGATTCGAACAATTCCTCCTTGCTTAACTTTCACGTCCTCCTGGTATACTTTTATCCCTTTTTTGGGACAAGTGGACTACTTATAAAAGTCACTTAGGGAGTTTTTGTAAATCTCTTTTCTGACTCCTTAAAGAATGAAAATATCGTCGAGCAATCTTGCTTCCTTGCATGCTCGTTAAAGTATTTGAAAGGGCATCTATCCGGTATACGTTTACCCCTTTTTCGGGCTGGATGGATTAATTACAAAAAAGGAATATTCTAGTCCCTTTGGTTAGAAGAGTTCTCCGTTGCATACTTTTATGCTTTTTTGGGATTTGGGGACTAACCTACGAAAAAGAACACCCCCGTAGTCTTCTTTCTACTTTTAGACTCTCTAAAATTAAAGGCACCAATGTGCATCCACCATCTTGGGCTCGTCAAAATACACACAATGGTACCATTTCGAGCACACTTGTATCCCTTCTTTGACCTCATTAAACCATGAATAAGGCCCAAACAATTCCTTTTAGTGCCCCTGCAGATCACATATAGTCCAATATTATGGAAAAATTCCCTATTATGGTCGCCTTTGTTCAGAGTATTCTGTCATGTGTCATCCTTGGGGTTCCCCGATATCACCTATCAGTTTCCTCCTCTGAGTATCCCCCATTGCAGTCACGGTTCCCAATCCCATAAGCTATGATCCTCTTCCCTCAAGATCATTTTGATATGCTTTCAGGTCGGCCCTGTCGTCATACTCTGAACAAAGGAATTTTGATTCCAATTGCTCATCATCCCTCTTATCCCCCCAATTGTGTCTTAGTCCCATGACCAATTCTATCACATCTTGGTTGTATTCCTCATGCCCCTATCAAGGAAACTCGATTTCCTTGGTAGTTGCAGGTCTCCCTCTGTCGATGCTAGCACATCTATTCTAGAGGATAGACCCAAAAGTCCCTGTACCTTGGCCTCGTCACCATCAGTGGTGAGTTCCTATGTACCACCTGAGGGGAGTCCTTAGTGCCCCTTAGAATGGTTTTTTCTCACATGCTTGACTTCAGCTCCATCATCACACCGTTGATATTCAGATAGGGTGTTGGTCCGTTCAATTATTGGTTGAAGACCCCATATGTCCCTTGACTCTAGCACATTGGTGAATCTCTTTGAAACCCCTCCAGTAGTTTGTTCTTGTGGATATCTGGGTTGCGTTGGTGACATTGTTTGGAATCCATTTCAGCCATATGCTTCCTAGTGTATCCAGTTCAGATGCAGTCCATTGTACCTCTGATATTCCAACTCTCATTCATTAATCCCATCTAGTTGTTGGACCCCTTCAGATCCAACAAAGCATCATTTGTTGTGATGCTGCATTCAGGATTAATGCCATTATTTCGAATTTCGGTTCTTCATATTAGCCATGGTTGGACCATGATTACATCCCAGATTTGTGTCCCCTTTGAACCATAATGATGTACACACCAATTCTCTATGTATTGTTCAGGTTCCCTTTGGGCCTCATCTTTATTTGTATATTTTGAGACATTGATACGAGCATGGGTATGCCCTCATATATTTGAGATTATATGTACCTCATCCATATTGAGTGTTGTATCTATAGATTCAACCCTTGTATCCCTAATGAAGCACTTGTCATACCATTCATTTTAGCTATTTTTCTCCATACTACTATCACATCCCTTATCCTGGAAAAGTAATCACCTATGATGTCTCTCGTCCATACAATGAGCTCCTGCCCTCACACATCAAGGGGCAATCTGTTAACACTGAAAAATTCCTCACCATGTTCATCCCCTAGTGACATCACCACATTCCTTATTTTTCCCCATTAAAATCCTTCACTAACCACTAAAGCCTAAGTCAAAAACCCCCAAATTGGCTCATAATTATTTTTCCCTCTCCAAAATAGGGAAAAATGGCTTTAGTCCATCCAAAAAGGTAAAAAATCCTCCAAAATAGGAAAAACTCCCCCAAAAAAGGAAAAAAAGAAAAAGAAAAAAGGAAAAAGGGAAAAAAACATTCGAAAAGTCAAAAAAGTTGGGGAAACCCCAAACTGCCACCCAAAACCACGAGCCAATACCATGGTTTGCCAAATACCATGGGCAAGAAACCTTGGGAAAAATTTACTATAAATAAATGGTGAAGGATCCCTTTATTCATGCAATCACTCATTACCTTACTGCCACTTTGTCGAAATTTCACCTTAAACCCTTGAAGCCTTCTTTTGACTACTAGTTTCACCCATTGTGAATTTTGGCTACCATGAGTGACACCTGTGTTGCTTCTTGGAGACCAAGGACTCGCTACTTCAACCTTCTTGCAAGGTCCCCCTACTCACTCCACTTGAGGTAACGTTTATTGTATTTTCATTATCCATTTAATAAAGTCAAAAAAATTATTTCCCTGCTCTTTCCTATGTGTGAAAGGATGTCAAATATTTAGTGTAGTTTTATTTTTCTGCATTTACTTTTATTTACTATTTTTGTCACATGCATGCACCATTCTGAACTATTACTAATATTTCCACAAGTCTTAGTAAGTGTATTTTTGCACTAGCTAGCGTGAATAACCAAGATACACCACCCATGCAAGTGAAGAAGTTTTATGGTTGTAGAGATTGTGTTTAGGTATTAGGTTTGTACATAAAATTGTAAGGTTATATTGTGACTGTCAAAGTGAATTTTTTTTGGCAAAGAACCCTACTTATCAATCTAAAGCGAAGCATATTGATATGCAGTACCACTTTGTAAGAGATATCGTTGAAGAAAAAAAGTTGTTGCTAGAGAAGGTTGGCAACTTGAAGAATGTTACAAACTTACATACTCATTGACGAAGTCTGCTAGTATCGAGAAGTTCTCTTGGTGCATAGAATCTTTGGGAACCACAACCTTGAACTTGTGCCCTTATCAATATGTGTCCCATTGTTTAAAAAAAAAAAGTGAAAAAATGTTGGGTATGAGTTATATTCTTTACACGAGGGTTGCATCAAAGTGAGATCCCCTTCGACGGTTTTTGAACTTTTGTTGGTCAAAAGTGCGATTTAATCCAAATTAATGGATTAGGGTTGTAATCTAATCCATGTTAACATATTAGGATTTTGCATAATGCAAAATACCTAAATATTGTATTATGAATGGTTAAGTGAATATAATGAGAAAGAGAGAGGCACACCTCTAAGTTTTGCAGGTTTCCTACTTAAGGGTTTCCACGGTAAATTTTTGTGTAATATGTGTGTGTCATTGTTTGATTTATGTTTTTCTTCGAAATATGTATGCATTATTTCACTTCACATGTTTAAAACTTACATAACAAAAGTAGAAAACACCACCTTGTAATCTTAGTTGTAGCCTTTATGTTTTATTCCAAACTTTATATGCTATGATATTTATCATATTTAAGTTAGTATAACATACTAATAAACAATTAACTACGTCTTTGTTCTAGTAGCCACACACATATATTTGATGTACTAGAAAGACTACATCTCTATGTAAATAATTTGGCTGAAAGCATGATGGAAAAATAGATGATACTTCTTAGTGGGATTGTGAGCTTGCTGTGATCGCGAATCGATGGTGGCTATTAGGGTTTCGACTGGTTTGGGATGAGATGCCCGCTCCTCGGCAGCTTCTGGCATGGGTTCCAGTGGTTTGTTTTTCCTGCTCCCTGAGGCTCCCTTCTCTACCTTTCATCTCCTGACCCTGTTGGCCTGTCTTTTCTACCTGGGATTTGATGCGGGCTTGGAGTCAGCCTCCCCTCATGGGAGGTCAATACCAACCAAGTAAATAAATTGGGAAGGTTCTGTTAAATACTGCATCCTTATCCCGGGTTTTTCGTTTTTTAGTATTTTTCTCTCCTGGGTCAGGGTCTTGTACTGTTGTCGGGCTTTATTCTCTGGATTCGCATTTTATATTGGTTTTCTTCATTTACCAGGGTTGACTTGGGTGATTTGTCTGGGGGATGGGGTATGCTGGTCGCGAGGTTCTACCTTACCCAGTGATGGTCCGAGTTAATCCCATGGTGCCTGTGATTTTTATGCCTCCTCTTTCTCATCCTGTCGGAAACTCCAAGGTACCGGCGGGCTATGCAGTTCTCAAGCAGTTGTCTAGCGGGCCGGAAGGGACGGATTTTGACCAACACATGCCCCCTACTCCTCAAAAGGTGGTGGACTCTGCCCTGGGGGCTTGTCATCATCCTCGTAGAATTCGGAGAGGGGCTTTTACTGTTGAACCGGCTTCGAAGAAGCATTTTCACTGCACCTTGGGGCGTGATGTAACCATGGATATGGTTTCAAATATGGCCTCTTGGGCCTTGGTCGGTAGGATGGAACATCTGCGTTTAAGCCACGGGGAGGTAGTGGACTGGATCACGAAGGATTGGAAGTCGCTTATCCATTATGTTCCATGAGTTATCATGCTAGAGAACGGCTAGATCTACTTCCACTTCCTCTCGGAGGAATTCTTGCAGTTGATTCTTGAGAAGTTTTGGGTCTTGGGGCTGGGTTTGTTGGTGCTGATAAGGTGGCACCCGGCTTTTGACCCCATAAAGGAAAAGTTACTGAAACGACATCTGTGGGTGTTATTCCCTGACTTTCCTGTAGTCCGTTGGAGTTTCCAGGATTTCCTTGCAGTTGCTAACGCCATCGGATGCTTCATTCTCATCAAGGAAAGTACTCTACTGGATTCGGAATGGGTATGTCCCAGGGTCCTCATTGAGGTGGATGTTTCTTCTGGTTTTTAGGCTGAGGTCAAGGTTGATTAGGAGCATGGAACCTTCATCCAGCAGCTGAACTATTGTCGCATACCCTTCTAGTGTTTCTTGTGTTGGAAGCCTGGACATCTGAGTTGTTACTGTAATGGGAACCTAGGCAGTGGGTCCGAGGCACTTGTTTTGAGAGGCTTTTGAGGATCCAGCTTAGTCTTTCACCCTTCCCATTCCATTCGATGAAGGTACAGCTTTGGATTATTAGGGTAATTTTAAACTTTTCCTACCTCTTTTGTTAAAATATCTGTCATTGGGTGATATTACTTCGGCCCTTGCTCAAGGGTTGGAGCCCGAGTCATCTGAGGAACATCTCTGTGCCTTGAAACCTCGTGCTCTTTTCACGACCCGAGTGGGTGAGGATTTGGCTTTGGGGACGCGATTTGTTGGGACCTCTGCTCTACATGCTGGCTCTCCGGGAAGAGAGGGCTTGTACAGTTGCTTATCCCCTAATTCTATTTATGATAGGGAGGATAATGTAGTCGGTTTTCGTGGGAGGATTTCGGGACAACCTCTAGTTGTAGAGGGGGGTATGTCAACTTCCGCACCGCTCAAATTTGGCAGTCTGTACTCTAAGATTCAACTCACTCCTGAACCGGACATGGTTTCATTGCCCATTTTTGGGGGTCAGAGCCCTGTGGTGGATCCTAGACCAGGATCTGCTATGGGGTCCATACTTTGTTCAAATGTCACCATTCGTACAAAGAAATCGAGGAAAAAAATAAAGGAAGCCTATTGGGATGGGGGGTTGGATTCAAAATGGATAAACCCTAAAATATCACCAGCCTCGGGGCTCACTAGGGCCATAATTCCTAGCACCTTTTCTGGGTCACTTAGAGCAGGACACGACCCTTCATCGGTTCCTCGATGATCTTATCCACCTTCAATGCTCGGGGGCTAGGAAGCCTACCTAAAAAGGATGCTATTTGTCACTTTTTGGACTATGTAAAACCCTCGATTTTTTTCCTACAGGAGACCATGCACTCAGGGGAGGAAGTTGTTTCTTTTTTGGGGGGCATTCACCCTAGTTGGAAATGTTGTGCCATTGATGCCTGCGGTTTATCTAGGGGGATCCTTGCGGCATGGGACCCCTTATTGGCTGACATGGTCCCTTTCAATGTTTGTGCAGGCATCGCATTTGTTGGAAAGCTAAAAGGATATTGCCAGGAGTTGTGCATCCTGAATCTATACGGCCCTTACCATGACAGGATTCCATTCTGGGAAAGGGTGTTCTCAAATCGGCTTATGGAAAAACGCAATCTTATTATTTGTGGGGACTTGAACTTCACCTTGTCATCCTGCGAAGTCTGGGGGTCAGTTCGAAGGGATGATCCCTTGGCTGGTTCTCTCAAGGAACATTTTGAGTAAGATGGGATGTTGGATGTTATGCTGACACATTTGGTTCCAACCTGGAACAATGGGCGCTCTGGAAATCATGGGTTGGTGAAGAGATTATCGTTTTTTCATAAAAAATGACATGCTCCTTGGCTTTGAAAGGTTTCGGTCCTGGGGTGTGGCTACTAGCGTCTCCGACCACAAATATATATGTCTTGAGATACAGTTACAGGTTAAGAGGTTGTCTTATCCATTCAAGTTCAATAGCACTTGGTTGGAGGATAAGGGCTTCTGCGATTTGGTTATTCTTAAATGGCAGTCTATGCCGGATGATGAGAACCTTTCTCATTTGTCAAATCTCAATAACAAACTAGATGCCGTGAGACTTGAGCTTAAACGATGGAAATGACATAAGAAGGTGGAGGATTCCAAGGAACTTAAAGAAATTGAGCAGCTTATCTCAAATTGGGAGTTTGATGGGAATTTCTTGGATGAAGGAAATCACCATGATCTTCAGGACCTTTTCAAAAGAAAGGAGGTTTTATTGGGGCAAAAGGAGAGCACCTGGCGTTTAAAGAGTCGAGTGTTGTGGCTAGCTAAGGGGGACTACAACACGAGGTTTTTTCATAATTACGCTAATATGCGTAGTAACAGGAACTCAATATGGGAGGTAAAAGGGGAGGATGGTATCTTTAGATCGGAACAGGATTTCATTATGGAGAACGCTACAAATCATTTTCAGGAATATTACAAACATCCTTAGGTGAGCAATCTTGCAGACTAGTTAAAAATCATAAATATTTTTCCATGCTTTCTTAGTGCAGAGGATGGAATGGGGGTTGAGGCGGCTGTATCTAAGGAATAACTAAGGTCTGTGTTAGGATCTTTAGTTAAAGAAACAATTCCAGACCTCGATGGCTGGATGGTGGAGTTTTTCCTTCATTTTTACGACCACATGGGCGATGACATTCTGAGGGTGGTGGAAGAATCTCACCACAAAGATATGGTCCCTAAAAGGCTCAACTCTAATTATATAGATTTGATCCCGAAGTCGGACAGACCGGAAGGGTTCTCAGATTACTGGTCGATATCCCTGTGTAACACTTTGTATAAGCTGGTGTCAAAAATCATTGGTAATTGCATTAAACCATTTCTGGCTAAATTCATAACGCTTGAACAATTTAGCTTTCTGTTCAATCATTAGATTCTCGACTCCGTGGGAACTGCTCAAGAATGTTTTCATTCTATAAAGATAAAGAATCTCAGTGCGTTTATCCTCAAACTGGATTTGGTGAAAGCCTATGATCGGTTGGACTGGTCTTATATTCTTCTTATTCTTTTACAGATAGGTATTCCTCTCAATCTGGTTCAGTGGATTATGGCCTGCATCACCTCTACCACTTATGGGGTTCTTGTCAATGGTGAGCCTACGGACATGTTCTCATGCAGCAGAGGAATGACAGGGCTGTCCACTATCTCCTCTACCCTTCATCTTGGCAATCGACAGGTTAAGCAAATTGATCCAGAAAGCTAAGGACGGTTGCAGTATCAAAGGGGTAAGAGTCTCTCATGCTTTTTCAATTATGCACCTGCTTTTCGTTGATGATATTATGATCTTCGGTATTGCTTCTATTGAATAATGAAGAACATGTAAGGACATTTTTGAAATCTTTTGCTCGGCTCATTAGTATGGGAAAATCATCTTTCCTGTTTAATAAGGTTGAGGAGCGTTCCATCAACGAAATGAAGGAATTATTTCCCTATGCTTGCTCTCACATTGACACTAGAATTAAATACTTGGGATTCCTTCTCAAACCCAACTGCTATGGAAAGGCGGATTGGGAGTGGCTACTCTACAAGATCGACCACCGGATTAATAGCTGGGCTGACAGATGGCTCTCAATCAGGGGGAGGCTCCTTTTAGCCCAATCTGTGTTACAAAGTATTCCCATTTACTGGTTTGGTTTCATGAGGCTCCCCACATCTATCCTCAATGGTGTGCGAAGCAGATTATTCTGATTCATTTGGTTGGGGAAACCTATGGTAAGAAAGTGGCATTTGTGTTCTTGGCACAGTATTTGTTGGCCCAAGGATCGTGGGGGATGGGGTTTAAAGAATTTGCATTGGTTTAATTTGGCTATGCTGGAAAAAGTCTATGGAGGGATTTGAACGATGGTGGATTATGGAGAAAGGTAATTCGCACTAAGTATCTAAAAACCTACAACACTACTCAATGGCTGCGGAATAATCAGGCTGGCTCTACACAGCCCTCAACTATTTGGAATAACATCAGCAAAAATTTCTGCTACATTGGTCTGTGGATTAAATGGAATATTGGGAATGGCTCCGAGCTCTTTGTGGGGGTGGATCCCTTTATCGGTGATGAGGAGGTGTATCGGCTTCCATCTGATCTCATTAAGGAACTCTATGATCAGCAATTGGTGGTGCTATCACAGTTCTTTATTAACCAAAGCAATATTCCTCGTGAGTGTTGGCTGACAAATGAAGAACTTAACATGCCTCCCTCCACAGTGGCACTCTGATTGGGAGTCATACATATCCAGACTTGCATGTGCGAGGATCATGCTCAACCATAAGACTGATCTTCTGACTTGGGATGGACCTAGTTCTATGGGTCTAATGGCGATGGCAAACGTATACAACATGTTGGCTAAGAATGCACGTAATCGTGACTGAATCCCCCACTTTCACGTTGGTGGCATAAAATTCTGTGGGGATGGAAAATCCCTCTTAAGCTGCGCTGCTTTCTCTGGTTCTACTTCCAAGCCAAAATCCTTCCTTGGCTTAACATACAGAAAATGGGCTTCTATGTACTGGGCATTTGCTACATGTGTAGATCGGCTAATGAGGGATTACAACACACTTTCATGCATTTTCGTTATGTCAAAGAAGTCTAGCAGGCTCTACGCGGATGGTTCTCTCTTCCTGTTGAGTGGAAGGGGCCCGATCTGGTTGAATGCATTTGTTGTTGGTTAGTACTCTATGGGAACAAAAGCACCCTTCCTCTTTTTTTGATAGGAGGCATCTGGAAAGCTCGTACTGCCAAAAAAATTTATGATTCCCTTCTGACGGTGCATGCCATGGCTTTAAGAATTATCTATCATTGGAAAGGGTATCCAGAATTGGACAACAGGGTTAAGGTACGTCAGATCTCTTTTCCAGTGCTACACGAGGACTCTGTCCATGGGTTCTTTGATGGGGCCTCCCAACGGGGTGTGTGCGTAGCAGGGATCGTGCTTCATATTCGTCGTAATCATCTCATCAACATTCAAGTTGGCATAGGAGGCAAAGACGGTCTTAAGGCTGAACTACTGGCATTACATTGTCTGTTGTGGTTTTTTCTTACAAGGGGTTACTCTTCCTTGACCATTTATGGAGAATCGCAGGTGGTGGTCAATTGGTTCAATGGCATGCATTCGATCAAAGCCATGCTCCTTGAGCCCTGGATGGAGGAGGTGAAACATCTTAGAGTTTCTTTTGACATGCTACGGTGTCAACACATTTACCATGAAGAAAATATGGCAACAAATCACCTATCCAAGCTGGCGCTAGGGCCGATGGACGGTTTTTTGCACTTCAGTGAATGCATGGATGAGGACATTATTGATCAAGGAAACATACTCACTTTATGAAGACTCTGTTGGAGGACTTTCTATTTAGAGTTTTGGTTTTCTGTCAGTCTACTATCTCAAACGTCGATTTCACGGCCTTACAGTTTGTAAAAAACGACTTTATGATTTTACTGTTTTGAGTAACCATGCTAATAAGTTAAAGTTAAACTAAATCTATCAGATTGATGATAGTCTAGCTATAACCTTGTTTTATTACTTATAATAACTAAGTTACATATTTTTTCTTATGAAAAACAAAAGTAGCCCCCCACATATATATATATATATGAAGATTAAAAGGTAGAAAAGTCATGTCACACAACAAGGTGGTTTGCCACTTATGTAATTATGTTGTCATAACTTGAGAGGTAAGAAAATCATGTTCAAACACTTTCAAATGGCACTTGCCATTCTATCATTAGTGCTAACAATAATATTTATAAACATGAGATGATGCCAATAATACCAAAACAATAATAATTATACATATAAGATGAAGCAAAGCTTGTAACGAGACCTCAAAGCATATCGTCCAATAAAATTAAGAAAAACAAATATATATATATAGGTTATACAATATTCAAAACAATTCGAATACACCGAGCAACGAATAACAATATTGAAAAAATATTAGTCAATTTATCATTCCATTACTTTGGAATGGACTATTCCCTGAATTGAACTAAGGCTACCATTATAATGTGACAATTGGTGTAATTATTATATTATATCATTGACCAAAATATCTAATAAAAAATTTATAAAAATTGAAAACTGCATTTGATTCCTTCCTAGCGTTCATTTATTTGACTTGCACGTTTTGTGGACGAGAGTCATCATAGACTTTTAAATATAACACGACCTTATTATGACACGTGGAAAATTAAAATTACTAAAGAAATCAAGCAGATGTCTTCCAAAATTAATATTTGGACCGGGTCATTGTTCTTCATCATCTTATGTGTTGAATTTAAGATTGAGCAATCTTTTGTTGAGTTGATTGACTCTTCGGTATGTGGAGATGGTTGATCTAATAATGCCAAACTATTTTAAAATAAATCAAAACAAGGGTAAAGGGTATAATTAAAGTAAACAGATTATATATATATATATATATATATATATATATAGTTTATGATGATAATTTAATTTTAATATTATGATTAAGTTAGACACTAAATTGGTGTATGAGACTCACTAAATTGGTATATGGAACTTTTTTGTTTGTAAGATAAGGTATTCCCTTTGCACAGTGATTTGACTGCTAAAGTTGATGGAGATGTACATACCCTACCCCCTTCAGATTTGAATACCTGGCCTCTTAAGAGGAAACACGTGTTCTTACATGTCAAGAGATAATAAAATTTATATATATTTTTATTTTATTTTTCAAAAAATAAATTGAGAAATTATAATAATTAGAGATAGCATTGTATTGGTGGTTTAAATCATGAACTTGGTTTGCACAATTAAATTTTGTGTCCTTCACTATGCATCAAGATTTGGTAGTTAAATAGTTGTCCCACTAGCTCTACTCTCAACCATCTGATTCTTGCATCATTTTCTCTGATTCTTGCATCATTTTCTCAACTAGTTATTGATGTACCTTTCATTAAGTCTTCTTGAAATTTGATTTGAAGTCTCTAATATGAATATTTGATCTCTATCTGATTTGGGAGTATGTGTTACAATGTAGGAGAAAGTGTTGCTAAGTTTCTACCTCTCATTTCCACATATTCAACATATTTTTTTCTCCCACGGCTTCTTTCCTCTCTCCCATATTTCATTTCACTTCTCAACATGTGTGAGTTGGTTCTCAATTATACTATTACATGTTTTTCACACCATGGGATGTTAAACCTCTGGTCACTTTGATTGCACTTTGTGTCTTGAAGTTGTCTATGTAATATCGGTTGTTTTATTTTGGTTTGTTTTTTCCATTTTCCTTTCTTGTACATGATCATTGTTATAATTACCTCCAATACTATTGGGTATAACCCTATTTCTACAAGGAGTATCTCATAACAAGAGTTTCTTTTTTACTCTTAGACAACTCGTATCAAGTGTTTTAGCACTCTCTCAATCTATTTCCATCTACTTCTAAGTATACTTGCTCCCTATACTTCACATCTATTAAGGAGTATTGGAGTTATAAGCATTTTAAATAGGCTTTTCAACATCTATTAGTACCAAACCTCTATTATCCCACATCTATTTTTCACAGGAAGAATGCTTTCCACCCTCCCTAAGGTCTTTCTTTGTGCTTGCATCTCACATTATCTTCCCACTGAAATCCAATCCCAAATATATAGTTTTAGGTTATCTCTAGTGTCTTTCCTCCAAAGTTAATTTGTGGTGATTTTGCTCATTTTTTTAATGATACAGTTATTATCTTAAACCTATATGCAAAATGATTCTAAGATCTCTAGATGATCCTATAGTCTCCCTAGTGTCATAGTTGGTTGTCACATCCTTGCACACAACAAAATATTTATGATAGTCTTCACTATGTTCATCCCTCCTCCACCTCCTTATTTATTTAATCCTCTATATTATCTATGTAAAGTATGAGGGATCCCACGGAGAGGGGAGGACCCTATTTCATCCCAATTCACTATTGTATCTCTTAAAATACCTTCTACACTTTTGAATTTGGCCTTATCTGCCCATGTAACTTGTTTATTACTATGCCAACTATTTGGGATGTTATCTTTGTTATCCTTTTCCACAATGTTTCCTTACAAACAGTGTTAAATCTTAAGGCCCTAACTATCATTCATTATTAGTATATTAGTTATGGTTAGGTCATCTTAGTAGTAGGTTACATTATGATCACTTCATATCCTATTTATAATAAAGAATATTCATTTGTATAATAATCTCATCTTGTCTTATGCATCTAATACATTGTAAAAGGAGGTTTCACCCTCCAAAAGGCTTATTAT
Organism: Larix kaempferi; assembly: GCA_027924585.1. Taxonomy (NCBI): domain Eukaryota; kingdom Viridiplantae; phylum Streptophyta; class Pinopsida; order Pinales; family Pinaceae; genus Larix; species Larix kaempferi. The sequence goes on along the minus strand of BSBM01000188.1, from coordinate 2,780,315 downwards.
TCATCTCTTTATTTTATTCTCATTGTGTTGGGATACTCTCTCTTCTACTTTTTATGATATTTGGGGAATTTGGTGCATAACATTTGGTATTAGAGCGATTTTCGTGATAACATGTTGTGGGGATATTTTAAATAGTGAAATTTTGAGGCCTATCAAAATATACGTCAAGGTACATGTAGTAAATTTTAGGTCCTGGTTGATTTAAGGTTTTTTAACTAGTCCAAAAATTAGTCTCAAATAGGTGTTTTGGGTAAAAATGCTATAACTCAATATTGAGAGCTTCATATCAAGTGCCACTTATTGCATCAAAAGGAAGGCAAACCATAGTGTTTAGGTTTAAAAATTAGAATCAAATCATAAAAATTGGACATGTTGCAGGCCATACAAGTTCTCTCTCTTGAAAACTTAGGAAAAAGACAAGAATTTTTTAGAAAGTTACTGTAACTTTCTCTTGGTACATCAGAATTTGGTCGAACCTATGGGTTGCAGGTGGAAATTTTAGATCAAGGGGAGATGAAATTTTAGACACAATTCAAGAAAAAGATCGACCAAAAAGACAACCTACAAACCAAGGTTTTTAAAGGTATGTTAACTTAAAACTTGCATAACTTTGATTGGGATATATGTTTTGGGTGATTCAAAATGTAATGTGATAAAGAGAGAAAAGAGGACAATTACAAGTAATATTATTTTGGGATTAGATGGAAAGGGGTTCTACAAAAGATAGTATACCAATTAAACCGACAAAAAGATCAACTGTGACTCATGAAGAAAATTAAGAAATGTTTAACTAGCTATTCAATTTGGAGAACAAAGTTAAAGAAATGAGTGATAGATCAATGACACATGTTCAAATTTTAGACCCAAAAAAAACAAATAAAATCTACTCTATAACATAATATTCAAACAATGGAACAAAAGATAGCCAATAAATAGGATCTCAAAGATATGAAGGGGAGGGAGTCTAAATGAGATGAGACGTCTCTTTACTACTAATCAATATCCTCAAGAATACTATAAGGAGATCGAGAGGAACTCATCCCACTCACATATTGAGAAATTTGGAGAACAATTGGAGAACAGGAGATTAGAGTCACAAAAACTTGATCAATCATTACTCCATAATCCACATCAACATGGGTTTGGCTTGGGGCCAAGGAACTACTTCACTCATAAGGTTGATTAAGAAATTTTGATGGAACATATTTGTTTACATGGGTGAACCAAATAGAGAAATACTTTGAATTGCATAATATGGATGATAAAAAGTTCTTTTCCTTAGCTACATTGTATTTTGAGATAAAACCCTCTCAATGGTATCAATGGGTAGTTAAAAGGAATCCTCCTTCGTACCATTATACTTGGGTTTTATTTATGATCTGGATTATTTGGAGAATGAAATGAAGGAAATGATATAAAACATAAATACACACGAATATTTTGCAGAAAACAGAGTAGTACTATAAAACCCAAATTCTATTAATGAATGGACTAGAAAAACAAAGTAAATTCTAAGTAATACAAACTAGTTGTAGATGGTGGTAGCTTACCTCTAAAAAGAGATATGTTGGTTGTGTTCATCCACAAGAACTAAGTTACAATGAGGCTAGAAAGGAGTTTTTAACATAAATAATAAATGAAAAAACCTTAAACATAAAAAATAAAAAAAAATTAACCCTGGGATCTGAAACGCCAGAAGGTTTGTGGGCCCTGATGTGGTTAGTTGATATGTCAACTTCCCAGGGGCACAAATTTTGCATACAATCTTCATTTGGGGAACTCATGTTAGTTTTTCAGAATTTACTTCAATCTGATCTAGGATCTTAACTGAGAGAACAACATGTACAACATATCTACAGCATATCAATCATGGACACAATAATGCAAGCGCACAAAAGACACAGAGTTTCACCGGGGAAACCAAGTAGGTGAAAAACCCCGCAACTTCCTCAGAGATAGATAGAGCAATGATACAACCCAAGCATAAGAGATATTCTTCTCCTAGTAGCTACTCCTCCTTCCTCACATGTGCACCATTCTCCAATGAGTGTGTGAGTGAATAATAGAATAATCAAATAGAGTGCCTCCCGCACTCTATTTATAGTTGACTTGACTTTCCTAATAACCTATACTAGGTCGGCCTTAACTTAACCACATAACATAATGCTGACAGGGCCGACCCCCAATAGGGTGGTCTAATAACCCTTTAACCCACATGACTTATACAGGGTCGACCCCAACAAAGTGGTCTAATAACCCATCAAGTATAAGTTACGACACTTCCGTATAGAGGAATAATAACATCTCTATAGGAATACATATATGAAATACATTCCGAAGTTACAAATACATCAACACTCCCTCTTAACTAGGAAGGTATTTCTCGACACATATCTGCTAGCACAAGTCTTCTTCTCTAGATCATCGTCATCGAATCATCGTCATCGTCACCGCTGTTGCTATCTCAATCAATCTCAAATCTACTCATCATAGGAAGTTCTACAGAGCTATCCCTTTTTCATGCTGGATGTAGAACCACCACCTACAGGTCTTCATCATCACTGGCCATACTGTGGAATCCTCGGGACTTATTACGTGCATCACAATGCCTCGAAAGAGTATCCCAAGACCATTTATGTGCCGAAGCACAACCGGCAAGATCTCCCAGGTCCACTTACATGTGACTGTCACAAAACCTTAAAAGAGTGTCTTGACTAGCAAGAACTCTAAAGAGCATCCGAGGCCTTTTACGTGACTAGCACAACCTGTCCGGATCTCCAGGACGTATTACATGTAACCCCCACCACAAAACCTTAAAAAAGTGTCAATCAAGAACTCTAAAGAGCATCTGAGGCCTTTTACGTGACTAGCACAACTTGTCCAAATCTCCAGGACTTATTACATGTGGTCATGGCAATGCCTCAAAAGAGAATCCCAAGACTTATTACGGGCACACAGCCCAACCTATCGGATCTCACAGGTCTACTTATATGCCATAGGACAATGCCTCGAAAGATCATTGTCACGTCCCCATCTTGACCCCATTGCATTAAAATGTAAATGATGTAATATTGTTATAAAATCGTGGCGAGGAGCTCAAGGCCAAGGCCCCACCATTGATTTATTGATGCATATGGTTTACGTGCTAGCCAGGCACATTGGAATTGTAAATATGCATTTTAATAAAATACCCACAACTAGCTATGCAATGCAACAAGAGATGGGGGCATGATATTACAAGTAATTGAGAGGGAAATATTCAAACCCTTGAGCCAATGAAGTCAAGCCAAGTGTCAATGAGGGAACCCATCAACCATCAACTACCCATGTTGACTTTGGTGCCCAAACATTCATTTCTCCCAAGAGTTGGGTGAAGTAGTTAATGCCTTGGGGATTGGGAAGGTATGGCTCTCCAAATTCGAGGATGGGCAAGCCACCCTCATGGAAAATCATGTTTCTCCTTCTTGGGCAAGAAAACACCCACGAATTGCCTTCCCAAGCCATTATTCATGATCAGAATTCACTCTCTCACGTTTTGGAAGCTTATTGGGCGTTTCTCTCATGGAGTACGCTATAAATTCACTGGTTTTCAAGCTGAGAATCTCGTTTTTGTGATGGCTGGAGTGTGGGGAAAGAAGAGAATCCATTGGGAAGCTCAACATATAAGTTTGATAGCTTGTTGTTTCCATTATTGTTGTAAAAACGTTTTTGAATTTCCAGATTTGGTTTCATTTGTGTAAAAATTGTTTTTGTGAACCCAGCAGTTATCTCCTACCTCAGAAATCGTTTTTGAATGTTCCCATCAATTGTGTGACTGTGTATGTGCCAATTTTTGGGTGCCAACCTGTCACAGTTTTGCCCAAAAATTGTGTTGGCTCCCTGCTGCCAGTTAATGACTATGTGAAGGTCGTTTTGGCCCTTGAATGCCCAAGCCTTTGCCCTCTCACGCAGTCTGAGCTAGCCGGAGCTTCTCCCATCACGTTTTTCATCTATCTCCTGCATTTTCCATGCCTGGGAACTCGTTTTTGTATTGCACAATGGCTGGGAGGAAGGGAGCCATGAATTTGGGGTTTATGGAGGCTGTTTTTGTCCCTTGAGTTCCCACAAACATTTTTTGGAAACAAAATTGCCCTCCCAGGGTTGTTTTCCCCATTTCTCACTTCGTTTTTGGTTGCCCACATTTTCCATTCATACCCAACACTTGGGATTTTGCTGTTATGTGTATCCATGCCCCGTTTATGAGTTTTCTGTGTGTAGGAGATTGTTGGGGTTGAAATGGGTTTCCATTGTTTTTTGGCTTGAGCTTGAGTGGAAGCATCCACAAATGAAGAGGGTTCAGATTTAGCCTGATAAACCCAGCTGTGGACTGGCTTGGCTTAAATGCAAATGATTATTTGGCTATGTATGAGCTTGAAATCCCCTTTTCCTTGTAGATATCATGCCCAGCTCAAGGGTGGTCTCTGAGTGTTGAAATAATACAGGCTAGGCAGAGACCTACGGTTGGGAGGAACGTTGCAGCGACATAGCTAGTTTTTTGGGACAATTGCACAACGAAGATAAGTGTTCTCTATCTCTGTATTTTACTTCTGCAATGTTTAATTTGATGATTATATTGATATGTTGTATGCATATAAAATGTGTATGGATGATTTGTTTATTTCCACTGTGCATATTCAAATGAGTTGCATCTGCACACAATGGTTTTTAATTGTATGAATACAATGAATGGGTTGAGTTTTTATGAAAAAACCCATTGATTGGCATCATGTTCCCTCCCTTTCCTTGGATGGATGGGTGGGTCCGTGACAAGCATCCCAGGTTGTTACGAGCACACAACTCTACCTGTCGAATCTCCCAAATCTACTTATATGTCCTCCCAGAGCAATGCCTTGAAAGAGAATCCCAGGACTTATTACAGGCACACAACCCAACCTATTGGATCTCCCAGGTCTACTTATATGCTCATCTACACAACCTGTCCACGGCCACAGAGTATCAACCTAATACTCGCCATACATCATCCTGATGTACATCATCACATGATCATCATAGAATCATTTTGATACATATCATCTGGAGCAACATCCTGAAGCTCATCATCCATGATCATCCTGATCATACAGTGAATCCACCTAATGCATACCAAGTATCTACCTAATGCATATTATCATACATGATCTACCTGATCATACAATGTATCTACCTGATACATATCATCATACATTATCTACGTGATCATACAATGTATCTACCTGATACATATCATCATACATGATCCACCTGATACATATACAAATACCTGATCCAACTGATCATATCCAGCATCCAACATGATGCATATACATATACATGATCCAATTGATCATATACCACATCCAACATGATGCATATACATATGCATGATCCAACTGATCATAACAAGCATCCAACATGATGCATATACATATACATGATCCAACTGATCATAACAAGCATCCAACATGATGCATACAAAGCAGTAATTAGAGCATCGTCTTGATACTCATCACATAGCGCTTACATCCACAGCCATGGGAAGGATCCTCCTCTCGCCATGCTCGGAATGGCTCTTGCAAATGTGTCCATCACTTCTTTTTCGAAGTGTCGTCAATCTGAAGAACACCAAGCCTCTATATGAAGTATTCAAACTTCACTCTGGCTAGTGGTTTCGTCAACACATCTGCAAACTGCTCATCCGTTGCAACACACGGGAGCTTCACTTATCCTCTCTGCACCATATCCCTGATATAGTGATATTTGATCTCAATGTGCTTCGACCTGTCATGGAACACTGGGTTCTCAAACAGCTTCACACAACTCTGGTTGTCACAAAAGATACCAATAGCCTCCAACCGGAGATCAAATAAATCAGACAGTAGCTTTTGGAGCCATACTACCTCACAACTAGCCGAACAAGCTGCAACATACTCTACTTCAGCTGTACTCAGTGCTACATAGGACTGCTTCCTGCTAAACCAAGAGATCATGCTGTGAATATTTAATTAATATTATTATTTATATATTAAATAGATTATTAGGTTAATAAGCGAAAGGCTGTAACCCTTCACTATTCTTGCTCAAGCCCTATAAAGGCGAGCTTATTGTAACTTTATCATCATCTATCAATATAATATTATCTTTTATCTCAAATATGGAAGGCGGATTCGCTTCTTAACCTAGTGAATGGATACGTTCACTGCATTTGGTATCAGAGCTCGGATTCGGCTCCTTCGACCTGAGCTCGGATTCGGCTCATCAACTCACTTCCGCTCATCACTCACCGTCCCCCCATCTCACCCCCACGCACTTCTCCACGCTCACGTTTTTTTTCCTCCAATTCATCTCCACGCACTCCTGCACTCCTTTCTCTCACTCCACTCCTCTACGCCGCCCTTATCATCCTCCTCTCCCACCTCGTGACCCTCCTCCTCATTGTATCTACTCACACCTCCCATCACCCTCTCCTCCGTGGCATCTCCCCCATCACCTGCACCTCTCTCTCACCGTGACTTTCCCCATGCCTTCCCTCTACCGCCTCGATTCCATCGCCCTTCACACATCCTCCCACCCCTTATCTTGCGCACATCGCTCCACAACCAGCGCCTATCACCTCCTCCTGCGCACGCACCCCCCACTTGCATCCACCCATCAACCCTCCTCTTCTCCTCCGTGTCACGCCATAACCACGCTCTCCACGTCCACCACCACTTCCCTCCCTCCTTTCGCCTGCTACACTAGCCCCGCAGTTTCCCTCTACGCCTTCCCCTGCTCTCCATCCCTCCATCTTCCTCCATCTCTCGTCTCCATACGCTCGACCACCACGCCAGCCCTCCCTCAACCTCCATCTCTGCCCTCCCGCCATATCTCCACACTTCTTCCATCGCCCACGTAGCACGCTGCACTCTTGCTATTGAACCCTAAAATACATACGCTGCACTCTTGTTGTCGTCAATTTCTCAATAAAATAAATAAAATATAATAATATTATTATTATTATCATATTTATTTTATTACATATAAATTTTTCAAAAAAACTATATAACAAACTATTTATATAGTTTATAAAAACAATAATAATATTAATTAATTAATTAATATTTATGATTATTCAAGAAAAATTTGAAAATTTTGTATAAGTCATTTTTCCACCCCTCATAAACCAAAATATTGTTTCCCTATTCACCCCCCAACACGATATCAAGAACCATGGTCGAGTTACAAAACCGACTAGAAAAAATAGAAAAAGACCAAATTAGAGATTTACAAATCGTTGAAGGTCTAAACTCCAGAATGGACGAACTTGAGAAAGTGTTTCGAGAAGATTTAAAGGAAGAGATGAAAAATAACAATGTTGTGCTTAAAAAAGAAATCAAAGATGAAGTTGTTCTGGTACTAGAAAGAAGGTTGAGTGAAAAATTTGACACTCTGAATGAAAAACAAAAAGACTTGGATGACAAAATGAGTGCTATGACTCAAAACATAAACACCATGACCCAGAACTTGAGCACCATGACGCAGAACCATAATACATTAATGGAGGTGCTACAAAGACTAACGCCTAAGACGGACCAAGTCAGCAGTCCAGACATGCTAGATGCTTCACTTCATATTTTCACACAGGAAGCACTTGCCAAGAATCAAGAAGAATTGCAAAAAGAAATAAAGATTAACAATGCGATGCTTAAGCAAGAGATAGAAACAAAAGTACTGCCAGATATGGAGGCACGATTAAATAGCCAAATAGAAGCTATCAGTAAGATAGTAGAGAATAAAAAAGATAAAAATCACCGCCAACAATGAAGCAGTTCAAATATGTCACTTACATCGTCCAGTAGTTCCGATCCACCATCAAACCATAAAGCAAAAGGGAATCAATATCACCCTTACATAGTGTACCCACCTAAGGCAAAAATAGAGTTGTCAAAATACAATGGAAGTGAAGATCAATGTGTTGCTTGGTTAAACAAAGCAAAAGAATACTTCGACATTTACAATATTCAATCTAACGAGGAGAAGGTGAAATATGCGTCAATGCATATGGAAGGGTACGCCTATAATTGGTACTTATGGTGGAAGAGAGACAATTTTTCCTACACCTGGAACTTGTTCAAAAATATTTTTTTAATAGGTTTCAAGGTATCAATGAAGATGAATTTTTCAGTAAACTTACCAGATTACAACAGGTTGGAAGCATTGAGGAATTCACACATCAGTGGGAATCCTTATCGACACGAGTATTTGGGTTGTCGGACAAACAAAGACTCGAAACCTATTTAGGAGGTCTTAAAACGTACCTCCAAAAAGAGTTAAAGTTACATGACATACCTAACGTAGAGGTAGCAAGACATAAAGCAAAAGCCGCAGAACGCAAACTAGAAGGAATAAAAATAAGAGGTGATAACCATTATCGACAAGAAAAAGAGACACAATGTAGGTACTGTGCAGATACTTGGTCACCCGGCCATCAATGCCACAAACCTCAATCATATGCCCATGAAATGGAAAATAGATCAAAGTCATCTAACAGTTACTCTGATAATAGAAAAAAGAATAAAAACATATGTCGTCGATGCGGTGATGATTGGATCCCAGGCCATAAATGTAGGAACAATTAGACAATACAGTGCAAAATCATCAATGGAAAGGAAGTGCAAGTCTCTACACAATAAATCACGTCCGATTCTAATACCGACACTGAATCTGAATGAAGGACGACATTAGGAAAATACTGAAGCTTTGAGGACAAAGCTTTCCAAAAGGGGAAGGCAATGCTGTGAATATTTAATTAATATTATTATTTATATATTAAATAGATTATTAGGTTAATAAGCGAAAGGGTGTAACCCTTCGCTATTCTTGCTCAAGCCCTATAAAGGTGAGCTTATTGTAACTTTATCATCATCTATCAATATAATATTATCTTTTATCTCAAATATGGAAGGCGGATTCGCTTCTTAACCTAGTGAACGGATACGTTCATTGCAGATCACACCTGATCCCATACTGAAGCAGCACCCATAAGTGCTCTTCCTATCTGCAACACTACCTGCCCAGTCCGAATCAACATAACCCTGCAGGTTAAAATTTTGATTCGCATCATACTTGAGCCCATAATCAATTGTACCCTTCAGGTACCTCGGAATATGATTTACAACAACTAGGTGAACACCTCTGGGATCCATCAGGAACTGGCTCAATGTGTTCACCGCAAAGCAAATATCTGGTCTAGTGTTCATCAGGTACATCAAGGACCCAATCATCTGACGATACATAGTGACATCAACCGGATCAGATGAAGCATCACATAGAAGCTTCAGGTTCGATGCCATAGGTGTGGCCATGACCTTGCAGTCCATCATCCTGAAACTCTTCAGGATCTCTACTGCATACTTCCCTTGTCCAAGGAAGATCCGATTTGCACTCTACCACACCTCCATGCCTAGAAAATAGTGCATCATCCCCAAGTCCTTCATCTCGAACTCGGCAGCAAGCTTCCTCTTCATGTCGACAATCAACCTATCCACATACAGTAGTAGTATCACTGGATTGCCTTCCTCAACCTTATAGTAAAGGTTGGAATCCGCCTTACTCTTGGTAAAGCCCAAACTGGATAGGAAGCTGTCTATTCTGCCGTACCAGGTCATGGGTGTCTATTTCAAACCATACAGGGCTTTCTTCAATTTGCACACATGAGTCCCTCTGTCATGTGTCTCAAAACCAAGTGGTTGTTCCACATACACTTCCTCTTCAACTACACCATTCAAGAAAGTTGTCTTAACATCCATCTGGTGTATCTTCCATTTCATCACTGCAGCCAGAGAAAGTACTAATCTGATGGAAGTGTATCCGGCTACAGGAGCAAAAGTCTCTTAATAGTCGATCCCCTCTTTCTGGGAGAAGCCACGAGCTACAAATCTCGCTTTGTATTTCTCTATGCTGCCATCTGCAACATGCTTGATCTTGTAGATCCACTTGGAAGTCACAACAAAGTTCCCTTTAGGTCTTGGGACCACATCCCAAACATGATCGATTGGTACTTCTCGACCATGGCATCCTTTTACTATATCCCATATCCTGGGAACTTCAGATTCTTCAATATCTTCAATAGATAGTTTGAACTTCATCTCTGGAACAAATGTTGTAGTCCTTCTTTTGTAGGTGATGGTATACCATCTTTCCTACAAAACAAGTTAAACTGCATGATTAGAAAGATCTCATAGTTTTCAGAACAAATTCTTACACATAAAGAAATATGTCATACAATCATGCAATTATTTTAGCCAATGCTTCAATACAACATTTATCTATATCCCGTGACTTTCTAGATGCCTTCCAATCTCTACCAGAACATTTTTAAGAGTGTGCACAACTCCCAACATGTCAGCAAAGAGGTCTCATCCTAGATAAGTAGCAATGGAATGTTGTACAGTGCCATAGGCCACTTACCCATTACATGCATATTATTGGTATATTGTTCATTAATCCAATTATTCTAATATGCATGATACACAACCTAAGTCTAGGAACATAAGTATATACATAATTTATTTAAACAATCAAATATACAAGAAATGACAATTCAAATACTTATCTTTGTTTGTTTGATGAGTGGACTCCCTCTCAATCTTTGCTTCTTTGCAGGAACTACTAGAGTGTGCTCCCCCTTGATCTGGATTATATGTCTTATCCATCCTGGACCACTATGCATGCTTAAATGTGCACTAGTGTCATGATTGTGCCATCCTCAAGATCTCATGCATAATCATACATTCATTAGTATAATCTCAAAACAAGATAATCTTAAACATGTATAGTCAAGGTCATTTCATACACAGATAATTTATCACAATTCTTTTACTCATGCATATTCCTATTTGATCATAGGACTTTTCTGGTTAGTCATATCATCAATCAAAGTAAGAAGCATAATATGCCTAAACCCATGATTACTCAAACCTATAACTTCATGAATAGTCATTATCAATCATACCAAGTATACTTATATAAGAGATCCTAACACAAGGAAGGATTCTAACTTGATATAGGAAAAAAATACTTGGATTAGCATGCTAGCTAGTTATGTCTAACATACCCGCATAATGTCTTCTTGTTCTCTTCAATGACTTGTGCTAGTAACCTACATATCTCATAGGTTAACCATTATAGAACCAAGTTATACATACCTCGTAAGTAGATCTTCTATGTGATCCATGACAATGGATGAATCTTTGTCTCCGTGTCACCATGGTCATATGTTCTTGAACTAGAACATGATTTGTCTTTCTTAATGTACCTTTCATGTTAGCAGACAACATCAACCTCATACAACACCACAATGCATTACTACGATCATAAGTGTCAAAACCATAATTAATGAATATCTTCTATCATGCATTCATATTTTTATTAAGGTGATATGACAAGTCTAAAATTAATCAAGATTGTACTAATATTAATGAAGACAAACATAAACTTAATCATGAATAGATTTCGAAACATACCTGTAAGTCATACCTGTCGAGATTGCTTGTAATCTTCTTATGTAAGGCCTTAGCCTCATCTCCCTCTGAAACTAGAACTTATTCACTTATGCAGGTGACCAATCCATTCTCTTCTAGGATTAACCCAATCCACTTGATTTGCAGAAACTGGATATGGAGCTGGATTAGGGTTTGTCAGGGAAACCCTAAAAATTCAAACTTTGAATTTCAAACTTTTGAAAGGATAGAAAGATGCGCCTTGATGAGCTAATCAACCTGGTATACTCAGAATTTTAAAACTGCAAGTTTCACCCCTCAAATTTGCTTTTCAATCTTTCAAATTCACTAGGGAGGACCCTGAATTAGGGTTTGAGTTTCTCGAAGCTTCACTCGACCAAATAGTTTGATCCAAAGCTCTAAACTTCGATTTTTCCAAGGAGCTTCCATCTATGGTCACAGATTTCAAAAATTCCCATTTTTGCAGAAGCCCTAATTTTTCACCTTTCCGATCAAGGTCTTGAACTAGGGTTTGATCAAGCCCAGCCTTCTTCCCAACCAAAAAATTCGATCTTGGACTCTAAATTTCGATTTTGATGAGGAGAATCCAGCCGTGCTCTCCAATTCCAAAAATTCCAACATTCTCTGAAACCCTAAATTCCCGGAGCCATGAATGAAGGTGCTCAAAATCCAATTATGTTTTGACAGAAATATGCACCTGATTGTTTCTGGTGTAACTCCAAAATTTCATATCTACAGGGTTTGAAAATTTTGCTTGTAGTAGCCTGACCTGTTAACTTTTCAACCCCACAGGTATGACCTCAAATGGATTCTCTGAGAGAGAGTTATTCCAAGTGTCGCAACGTGACCTGTTTATGGGATAAAACATGAGAGCTAACTTGTACGGAGTGCCACGTGTCACTGGTTCAATTTCGGCATCTGAAAATTGTACCTGTGAAATTAAAGTTTGTGCCCTACCTGCCACTTTTTATGAAATTTCATTTGGAGCTTCCTAGCCCAAGTTGTGACCTTTTTTCCCAGGTCACCTGTTTATGATTGAGATCTGGAAGAGGCAGAAACCCTATATTGTACAGATCATAAATCTAAAATTATAATGAATTAGAGGCTCTCCTTCGGAAACAAGGTACATGAGGATCTTATCTTCGACCTGTAAGATTTTCAGATCCCGAAACCTTATCGAAATGTATTTATAGCGAAAGTGCTATGATGACTGGTTTTTTATATATCAAGCCCTAGCTTCGCAAGTGTCATAAATGCCATACCATGCCTTCTTTCAGGCTAGCTCTGATACCATGTTAGTTTTTCAGAATTTACTTCAATCTGATCTAGGATCTTAACTAAGAGAACAACATGTATAGCATATCTACAGCATATCAATCATGGACACAATAATGCAAGCACACAAGAGACACAGAGTTTCACCGAGGAAAACCAAGAAGGTGAAAAACCCCGCAACTTCCTCAGAGATAGATAGAGCAATGATACAACCCAAGCATAAGAGATAGTCTTCTCCTAGCAGCTACTCCTCCTTCCTCACATGTGCACCACTCTCCAATGAGTGTGTGAGTGAATAATAGAATGATCAAATAGAGTGCCTCCTGCACTCTATTTATACTTGACTTGACTTGCCTAATAACCTTTACTAGGTTGGCCTTAACTTAACCACATAACATAATGCTGACCGGGCCGACCCCCAATAGGGTGGTCTAATAACCCTTTAACCCACATGACTTATACAAGGCCGACCCCAACAAGGTGGTCTAATAACCCATCAAGTATAAGTTACGACACTTACAATATAAATGATGACACTTTCGTATAGAGGAATAATAACATCTCTATAGGAATACATATATCAAATACATTCAGAAGCTACAAATACATCAACAACTCAGAATCCCATAAGAAAGGTATGGCTAAGAAGGATTGCATGCTGTCGGCCCAAAGAATTTTTGAGTTCTGTCGTGGCAAAAAAAACGTCGTTTAGGGCCTCAAAATGGCCCCATGAGATAAGGACCTGGAAAACCTTAAAAAAACTGCCAAGCTGGAAAATTGTGTCTTTGAGTTAGTAGACTAGGTGGATGGCCACTGATTCCTATATGGATCAATCCTCCACCCTTAGGTAGAAATGGTATCCATTGCATCAACATCCCTGATCAAATAGGGAAACTTTTGTTGAATTTGACTCCTAGTTAGCCACTTGCCTTGGCGAAGAAGCTACCTTACTTTAACGACCTAGAAGAGTTGAATCCTTTGTTGGAGAGTACCCTTCATCTATGTGTCCATGATCCAATCCACTATAGCTTGTTCAAGGTATTATATATATATTTTTGTAGGGTCCAAATGCTCATCCACCTCTCAGGTGTCCAAGAGAGGTGGAAAATATGGTTGAAGCAATTCCACATTAAATGTTGGGTGCAAGCCAAGAAGGGGGAATATTTAATTCAAAATCATTTTCACCCACAGCCTTTGTGATGGTGGAAGTCCCGTATCAAATCAGCATAAGCTTTTTTGTGGGGAACTGTGAGGTGCTCCTTATACAAATTCAACCACACCTTATCCCCAAATTGAAACTTGTGTGGAACCCGATGTTGGTCATGTCGTTGTTTGTACTTAGCATTGACTTTCTACATAATATCATGAACTTGTTGTTGGATGTGATGGATCCATTCAATGAATTTGGTTGTAATGTCCCTAGTTAAATAATTTTCAGATAAACAATTAAGTTGGCCTATCCAATTCCTAAGGGTTATGTGGGAAAATTAAAATATTGATATTTAACCCCAAGGCCTATAGTTTCTCATGGAAATTAAAAATTCTAAATTGATGGTGTAAAATAGGCCAATAAATTATGGAAAAATTATTAATTGCTCCAAAATGAAGTTGCATGGGGTCCTAGTTGGACTTGGGGGCACATAAGTGGATATGTGGGGTCCACGTGAGGGAATATTCCTCATTTACACATGGCACCATCCTCAAATTGGAATTTTTAGGGATAAGTAACTCCGATGGGGAAGGTGAAAAGTCACAGGGCTATTTTTAGTCAATGACATATTCTATGACAACCCTATGACTCCTTATGACACTTATGACATATTATCTTACAACTATTATGATAGTATGATAGAATCTATGAAATTTATGACATGTAAGAGCTAAAAATAAACCCAAAGAGAGTACATGAGGTGTGTGGGGCATAAGGAAGCTTCATTAAGGATTCCAAGTCGAAGTTCATGAAGGAGATCAAGCAAAATCAAGACAAGTGTCACTTGGGTTAATGTAACAACCAAGATTATCACTAATTTGATTTAATGAACCAAGAGGAGGGAAATTCGAGTTTCTTGGATGGAAAGGAGGCCAAGGAGGTTATTAAAAGAGGAGCAATTCGAATTGGGTCAGATTTTGGTCATTTTTCATTTGCATCTTTGTAATTGGGAGAGCTTTAGCTTGTCCTTGCACGGTGGATGTTCATCCTCCCTGCCATTGAACCAATTTCAAAGGTGAAAGATCCCTTTCCAAGTTGGTTGGAGGAGATTCCATTCAGAAATCTTATCAGATCTTAATTAATTTTTTGTTGTTGTAGGTTTGAGTCCCTCTACAGTTCGAGATCATATCTCATGTCTTTCTCCACTATACCTTCTCACAATCTTCTCTCAATGTCCATGTTCATTTGTTGATGGCACACTCATAGTTGTATAAAATTTGTGGAGAATGATTTTGTGACTCCATTGTAATGATATATGATGTATAGAACTTTATTGATCTGCACCTTTGATCCATATCTTGACATTCCATGTCTTTTATGTAAACATTACAAGCAAACCAGCAATACGAGCTAGTTTCCCCTCTACTTTCATATGGACTTTTTGGAGTAATTTTATATCTATTTTACCATAATTTATCTATATTTTTCTTATGTTTAGAGAATCCTATGACGTAACATTTATGACCAATATACTATATGCAGGCCTCTTTGGTTTTTTATTAAAGTTTGTGAAGCAAGTTCCATGTCCATTGTTAACTTTTCCAAGCAATTTCTATGTCCCATAACATTATGTTTTATCGGAGTGATAGAATATTATAGAACCTGATTAATGATTCATTTTGGTTTCCCTTGAGGTCCTTAATCACAAACAATTCTCTGTTCAGAAATTAGGGAAGGTTGTACAGTGTTTGGGAAGCCAAAAAGGTCATTGATTAGTGGGGTTTTAACCCTCGAACTCAATAGTGTTTTTCCCCTTCTTTCCTTCTTGAGAAATGCAATCCATGAATGTATTTAATGAATTTATAAGTGTCTAATATCTGAATTAGGATGTCCTAAGACCCCTCAATCCATTCCAAATATAATTCTAGATCCTTTGGGAGCATTTGGAATAGTTGGGGATTCACTAGTCCAAGGGTCAAAATTGGCCAAATTTGAGCAGACTTGAATAACATGTCAAAAGGAATTTTCTGATTCAACCATTGAGTGTTTGAGGTTTGTTAGGATGTGTTAAATCCTATAGGTTGCTTCCAGAATAATTTTGGAAATTTATGGGGGTGTTTAGAACAAGACAAAGAAAGACTAATTTCCTAGTTTTCCTAGTTTTCCTAGTTTTGAAAACTAGACAAAGTACTGAAGGAGGATGTATGTGAAGTGTTTGTAAAAATTCTCCAGACACACAATCTTAAGAAGCCACATATATAATCTTTTAAATCTAATCAGAAGCTCCATATCACTTTCCTAGAGATTCCTCAGTTGTCTCATAACCATGCGATTAGTGTGAAATTCATTATCAATGAGGGTTTTGAGAAATATTGCTTCCAATGTCTAAAGTTTTAAGCCTCTATTGAAATATTTTGTGATAATGTGCCTAATTTTTCCAAAAAGGGACATTACAATCTACCTCAACATGAGCATGGGAGGATTCATCCTGTGTATATGCAATGGGTGTAACTACGTTAATGGAGGCCAATGGTTGGAACCCCAACCACACCTGAAAGGGGTTGTGGCCAATAGAGTTGTCGAGAGATCTGTTGTAACTATGATGAACATATGGAAGGCTCTCATCCCACATGCATGGATGTTTGTAGTTATACATGTGCAATATATGCACAATATTCTTATTGACCACTTCTGTATTCCCATCCATTTGGGGGTGGAAGGAAGTCGATATGGTAAGTGTGGTGTCCATTAGAGACCATAAGGAGGACCCAGAGGTGTCAAGGAACCTACTGTCCCGATATGAAACAATGGTTCATGGTAACCCAAAATGAACCCAAAAACACTCAAATAAGATATTAGCAGTGGCGTTAGCTGTGATACTCTTCGTACATGGTGCTAGAATGGTCATCTTAGAGAAACGATCGACAACCATAAAAAACACAGTCATGACCATGCTTGGTGGAGGGAAAACCTCACATGTAATCTATTGAGACTAACTCCCAATTATTTTATGGGGTATGAAGAGGAGTGTACATCCATTGCTTCTTGATGATAGGTTTATCGATGACACGAGAAGTGCATGATTGGATATATTTTCCGACGTCCTGCTAGAGTTTTGGCCAATAGAAATACTTCTGAAGAACTGCAACTACCTTCTCCATGTCGAGGTGTTTGTCCAGCCAACTATAGGGTGCCTCCCAAATTATCTTTGTACACTCGCTTGATGGAATACAAAGATGGACCAGATAGCACAGAAGTGCATCCTAGAGGTGAAATCCTGGAATTTGTTTACCTGCACCTAGTGTTTGATATATAGCATTGAAGTTAGGGTCACTACTGTATAATTGGGGCCATCTGAAGGTCTCATGAAAAAAAGAGTTGAGGACCATGGTTAGTTCCAAGAACGGGGGTCGGTTGAGATAGTCTGCAATAGGGTTCATGCTACCCTTCTTGTACTTAATGTTCAAATGTAATTGTTGCAAGTATGTGGACCACTTCTGATGGGGATTAGAATTGCAGGGCCTATGATCATTGTGGATGACTGTTTCATTTTTTAGAATGTAATGCTTCCACTGTCGGCATGCCTACACAATGGAGTACATCTCCTTGTCATAGGTGGGATATCTGCGAACACCACCAAACAATCTCTCACTATGATAGGCCGTTGGATGTCACTGCTAAGTTAAGACTGCATCGATAGTATAATTCGAGGCATTTGTCTCAATCTCGAATGGTTGTTGCAATTCTGGAAGATTGAGGATTAGCACTAAGTATAAGTGGTGTTTCAGATCCTCGAATGATTTATGTTGCGACCTTGACCATATGAACTTGGCTTTATCTCTTCCCTTGGTCACTTGGTTTAAAGGCCAAGTGATATGAGAGAACCCCAACATGAACCTATGGTAGAAGTTGGAAAAATCCTAGAAGCTATGGATATTTTTCAGGGTTGTTGGGGTTGGACAATCGCAAATGAATTTGACCTTGGTTGGGTCCACATGCACCCCATGTTCATCCATGATGTATCCCAATTACTAAATTCTCTACATGCCAAATGAGAATTTCTCTAGGTTGGCATATAGCTTGTGTTGCCACGGGGTACTCAGGACCTATTGAATGTGTTGCAGAGATTATTCCCATGTTCTTCTATAAATGAGGATTCCATCTAGATATACGACCAAAAAGGAGTTTGTGAACAACTGCAACATATCATTCATCATCCTCATGAACATCATTTGAGCATCAGTCAAGCCAAAAGGCATGACCAACCATTCAAAGAGGCCTTATTTAGACTTGAAGGTTGTATGTCATGCATCAGTTTGTTCAACTAAAAACTGGTGGTAGCCTGACTTCAGATCAATCTTGCTAAATAACTTGGTACCCTTAAGTTGATCAAGAAGATCGTCAATCTAGGGGATTGGGTATCGATTCTTGATAGCGATTTTGTTCAAGGCTCTGTAATCTATATAGAGTCTCCATGTCCCATACTATTTTGCACCAACAAAATTAGACTCCAACAAGGTGAGGAGCTTGGTCAAATGTGGCCCTTTTGGATGAGCTCATGAATTTGACATTTTTATTTCCTCATTCTCCAGAATAGAGGGCCTTTATATTGGTCCATTGGGTAAAGGATCACTTGATATCAAGTCGATTGGATGTTTGACCTGGAAGTGCAGAGGAACCCTTGTAGGGGAAGTGAGGATGTCCTTGTATCCTTCTACAATCTCGTTGACCTACTTATTCTATTTAGAGAGACATTGTGTTGAGTCTGTGGAAGTTGCAGTGAAATTTCGTCCATCTTTCGAATGAACCATGAAGAGGACAAATTTCTTAGTCTGGGAGATGACCTTCTGACATTGCTTCATGGATATCAAAGAGACTGTAGTATTCAGGACTGCCTTGGCTATCATGTAGAGTTGAACCTCCAAAGTAAAAATGGCAATACGGGGCTTGGAATCATAAACAATATGGTGTTTCCACATATAGGGTTGTCCTTAAAGAACAAAAAAAAATTCAAGTGGGGAAACATCACACATTACCTCATATTTGAATGGATTGATGTCATAGGATAAATGGTTCTATTGACCAACATAGATATCTTGTCCCTGGCTCAACCAACTGATGGTGTATGGTTGAGGATGTAGCATCATTGACGGCTTCAATATTTTCATGATATTGACAGAGATGAGGTTCTTATGGTTACCACTGTCAACAATGAAATGTACCACATTCCCCTTCACCCATAGTTTTGAATGGAATAGGCGCTCCCATTCCTCTATCTCCTCTGAATCTCCTGGTTGGATCTATGTGGTTGCAATGGTGGCACTAGGTTCCGCATCAATGATCTTCTTTCCCCTTTCTTGCTCTGAATTAGAGTCTGCGCCAGAGTCTGGATTTGGGGTTTTCGTCTCAACCAGCAATGATTTCTTTGAGCAGCATTCATCAGTGTTGTTCCAGGGGCTTTTGTGAAACTCACATGACCTGTCAGTGTCCTTCTTCGATTTCCCATTACCCTTCTTTTCCTGCGACTTTGGATGGTTTTCATGACTTTGTTCATCCTTGCTATGTCCTTTATTTTTTGAGGTAAGGTTGATTTTTCCAGGCTTATGTTGTTGTTGATTTGAAAACCCAAAATCCCACTTATTCTTTTGCTTAATTTTTTGATTGATCTTGACAACGTACCAATAAGCATCTCCCAATGAGGAGATGTCCAGGAAATCCATTTCTATATGAATTTACCTATGTAGACCATTACGTTACTTTAGTACCAAGTGTCGTTCAGTGTCTCTAATACCTAGCTTTGAGAAAAAGGTATGAAATGCATTGGTGAAATCCAACACTGTCTAGTCTCTCTCCTAGCGCAAAGTCGTCCACCTAGTGTACTAGTCATGATAGTTTATGACATGATAGAATTCCTTCTTGACAACATCGACAAAAGTGACGAATAATTTGTATACCTCAAAGTATGGATATGTTTTGAGATTTAATTAGTTCATTTAATATTTTCAACCCGGAGATTCGTTTAGACTTATGAGACACTGACACTATATGTTGAGAGAAACTTCCTAAGTTAACTAGTTTAGAGATTTTAAATATATATATTTTTAGTCTAAGTATCTTTTAAAAATATATATATATATATATAAAAAGAGAACTATTAATATTAACAATTATTAATATAAAGTAATGTTACTAATAAATAATAAGTATTAAATATTTATATGATAAAGTGTTAACTAACCTCTTAAATTAGCATGTTATAATTTATAATAAAATAATGACTAGGCTTTTAAGACATAAATTTTAGAATTTTATTCTTGTGCACAATTAAATAAAACTAAAGATATCCCCGAATGTGGGTGCTAACACTGGGCTAGCCGAGGAAGGCAGCGCCATTCACCCACCTGGAAGTGTTGTTCACCCACCTAGCAGCGGATCTCAGCAGGCGCCCTTCCCCTAGCAGTGTATATAGGCATGCGTCCTTCCCCTAGCAGGCTCGCTTTCACATAAGCGACGATGTTAATTTTGATGACAATTTGGTGGTTGGAATTAAAGTCAGTCTGATTTTCAAGGTCCTTTCTCCATTATCGGAACCTTCTGTTCATTATGCTCTCTCATGTGATGCCTTGGTGATCCCTCTCCAAATTTCTTGATATGAGGAATCGTCAGTTCATCACGTTCATTTGTTATCCTCTACATGTTCATGTTGTTGAAGGCTCTGCTCTGATTCTCTCCTCCGGTGAGCTCATTGATTACGCCATGACTCATCCGCGTGGTACCTCTAGGCGGGGCGCTTTTCATGGCGTCGGTCAAACTTCTACCCCCCCCGGAGAAGGGCACGAAAGTCATCAGCAGCTACGACTACAAGGTCACAGCTCCTGTTCGAAGGTTGGTCAATGATTGGGAAGCTAACCAGGTCTCTGACATTCTTGCCTCCAGCAACCAAGTTAACCAAATAAATTCTTATTGGTTAATGAAGAACATGCTGAGTACCCTGGTTGAAGAAATGTTGGTAAATTGGAACATGGCCAAGATATCTATCATGGACACCAAGACTCACCTAGTCCGGCTGGATGAAATGCTCGCAACAATGGACTCTAGCGTGGCTGGGGGAAAATACTCCGTCTTCATCAAATTCACTCCTCACCGTGATTCTGGTCTTGACGCTTCTGGTATCAGCAATGAGAGCCCGAATGGTAATGAAAGTTCTCAGCCAGAGGATGCCACCACTGCAACAGGATCCCATGCTTCGGGGACCACTCTGCATGAGTCGCCAGGTGTTGCTGCGGAGGTCTTTGTTTATGTACTGAGATCCACCTCCGGTTCAGTCTCTCCTACTGCTATCGTCTTATAGGAGGCCCCTCCCTTCCTATTCCTACTACAATTGACTCTCTTCACTACAAAAGAATCTGTAAATCCGACAGTGAAGCTTCTACTCCTCGCAAGTTTGAACCTATGCCTCCCAAAATCTCGGTACAAAGCTGGGATGAGGATTTTTTTGGTAGATTTCCCATAATTGAAGACAAGCCCAGCCCCCATAATGCAAAAGAAAACACTTAGGATTGCTCAGGAAGTCCCCAACTCTTTTTTGCGACCGTTAGCGTATTTGGCTTCTTTGTTTTGGCTTAATAGTATACTATTATGCACTAGTTTATTTTCTGAGCAGATCTAGTCTTATGTTTTTAATGGTTTTTTGTAATTATGTCTATGACTTTCAACCCTTATGTGGGCAGGTCTACAAGGGCCATATTTTTATTTTTCTGCTCCACGAGAGGCTACATAATGCTCTCAGAACTACAGATTCTCCTATGTTTGTAATATTTTTCTACTCTAATATACTTTCTCTCTACAGTTTACAAAAAAAAAAAAAAACCTAAACCTAAAGATCAAAAAATAAACTATGATAATTATAAAATGCTAAATAATGATTTTATAAATTAAAATAATTTTATGAAATGCCAAGTGCAGATATATAAATTCTTATACACATAAAGTAAATACTTTAACCCAATAAATTATTGCATTCACTAACAAATGACACCCAATAACTACAGGATAAGTAAAACAATAAATAAACTATATTTAATTTAATTTAATTTAATTTTGTAATGAAATTTAAACGGTTGACTTCACTGTGGCTTTTCAAGAGCTCCAATATTTAACTCAGCTCAATAGTGTGCCAAAACCAATGAGACTTATCAATTACATAATTCGGTAAACAAAATGAGAACTAATATAATAAAACATAAACAAGGTTATACACAGGAATGAACATACCACTAGAGTGGGCCCCCTCAGTCATATTCTCTTCACATATCACACTAAAATCAACATTGAAATCTTATATTCAGAACATAGTATATTTTTTACATATGATACATAGTGGTAGTCCTTACAATGGTCAACTGTATATATATACAAGGGAAGAACATCTAAGCTCTTAATGAAACACTTAACGGCTGGATTCCACACTTAATTACATAACTAGTTTCTTATCCAGATCATCGTTAATTAAAAGACTGTATTAAGTTTAAAACTAAATTCATTGTGATTTCAGTGAACTATCTTAGCAATATCCATGGAGGTATTCAATAAGACCCTAAAATCTCTCTTTTCAATAACCATCGGATGAGTAGGTTTCTATGACGTAAGTTCTAGATGCATGAGCTTCGGTCTTTAGCTACACGAAATCTGGTCAATAACTGCCTCCAACACATAGACTTACAGTGCCTATTCATACCCTTTGCAAAACACTTCATAAATGATAACATTAACTTTCAAATACCAATTTTATTACTTAAATGAGAATTAACTATTAGGACTCACACATAACATTTAGGAAAGGTTATGATATATGGATGGGACATTTAGAGGTAGGAAAATAGGGAAATATATACATATGTAGGGTCAAAATGAGTAAATGATCTATCAATTCGGAGGCTCATAAAAAATTCATCCAAGCAGATTTTGTCTTGTATATTTTAGACTCATCTCTTGCATGCCTCACATAGTAACTGTCCCACTAATATTTGATATGGTGGAGAGACTTAAGGAGAACGAAGGTGATCTCTTTATTGTTGGAAAAATTGTGAATAGAGAAGTAACCCTCTAATAGATTTAACCATTTCTCCAAAGCATCTACATCTATCTAGACTTCAAATAAGGGAATGTCAAAGTTAACTTGTACCTTGAAGGGAGTTGCACCTATGAAATGGATGCTTGTTGAAGGTGTATCTGCCGTCGTCGACATTCGTCAAAGGATCTGGGCGAAATTATCCATCATCTCGTTCATTTGTCGCGTGAGTGATTCCTCAAGCAACAACTTAATAGGATATCCTTCTTCGTCATCTCTCTTTTCTTCTCCTGCCATGTGAGTCTATTTGGGCCTATGAGGGTGGTTTTCCCCAAGCTTAACTAATTCGAGACCCAACTCTCGATATTCAAATCTTGTTGGGGACATGCATTGAGAAACAACAAGACCAGATTGCTTTGATACCACTAATCTGGATTATTTGGAGAACGAAATGAAGGCACCGATATAAAATAGAAATACACACTAATATTTTGCAGAAAACATAGTAGTATAGTAAAACCCAAATTCTATTAATGAATGGACTGGAAAAACATTGTAAACACTAAAGCAATACAAACTAGCTCTAGATGGTGGTAGCTTATCTATGAAAAGAGATTTTTCAGCTACGGTCATCCACAAGAACTGTGTTACAATGAGTTTAGAAAGGCCTTTTTAACATAAGTCATAAATGAGAAAATCCTAAACATCAAAAACCTTAACCCCGGGAGATGAAACGCCAAAAGGTTTATAGGACCTGATGTCGTTAGTTGATATGTCAACTTCCCAAGGGCGCAACTTTTGCATATGATCTCCATTTGGGACACTTGGTATCCCATCGAAAGTTCTAGATGAGAAGGAATCCGTGCTGTCAGTCCAATCAATTCCATTTGCAATTGTCTGGGAATTTATGTGGCAAAAAAACATTGTTTAGGGCCTCAAAATAGCCCGAGAAGATCAGGACTTAAAAAACCATTAAAAAAATGGCAAGCTGGAACACTATGTCTTTGAGTTAGTGGACTAGGTGGGTGGTCATCGATGTCTATCTGGATCAATCCTCCCCCCTTAGGAATCAATTGTCTCCATTGTATCAATATCCCTCATCAGATGTGGAAACTTTTGCTAAATTTGACTCTTGGTGAGCCACTTGCCTTGGTGAAGAAGCCAAATCCATGCTTTGATGACTCGATAGAGTTGAATATTCTGTTGGTGGGTTCCCTTCATTTGTGTGTCCATGATCCAATCCACCGTAGCCTGTTCAAGGCAGTTTGGATTGAGTTATGTAGGGTCCAAATGCTCAACCACCTCTGAGGTATCCAAGAGAAGTGGAAAATATGGTCGAAGCAATTCCACATTAAATATTGGGTGCAAGCCAAGAAAAGGGGGAATATTTAATTTAAAACCATTCTCACCCACAACCTTTATGATGGTGTAAGGCCCATATCGGAGTGGTATGATATTTCTATGGGGTCCCGTGAGGCGCTCCTTCTACAAATGCAACCACACCTTATCCCTAACTTGAAACTTGTGTGGAACCCAATGTTGGTCATGTCATTGTTTGTACTTGGCAATGGATTTCCGTATGATATCATGAACCACTTGTTGGATGTGTTGGATCCGTTCAATGAATTTGGTTTCTTTATCTACCTTAACCTGAGCATGGGAGGACTCATCTTGTGTAGATTCAATGGGTATGGATACATCAATGGGGGCCAATGGATGGAACCCCAAGTACACTTAAAATATGATGTGGCTAATAGAGCTATGGAGGGCTCTGTTGTAACTATGTTGAACATAGGGAAGAATCTCATCCCATGTGTGTGGATGTTGGAGTTGTACATGCACAAGATATGCACAATCATCCTATTGACCACTTCTATCTGTCCATCCATTTTGGGGTGGAAGGCAGTCGATTTGGTCAGTTTGGTGTCCATTAGAGACTGCAAGGAGGACTAGAAGGTGTTGAGGAAGCTATTGTCCCGATATGAAACAATGGTTCGTGGTATTCCAAAATGAACCCAAACATGCTCAAAGAAGAGCTTAGCAGTGGCTTCAGTTTTGATACTCTTTGTACATGGTGCCAAAATGACCATCTTAGAAAACCAATCGACAATCACAAAAACACACTTGTGACCATGCTTGGTGGAGGGAAAACCTGACATGTAATCCATTGAAATTGACTCCCAAGGATTTTCTAGGGTAGGCAAAGGAGTGTACAACCCTTTCTTCTTGATGGCATGTTTAGCAATGGAACAGGAAGCGCACAAATGAATATATTTGTCGATGTCCTACCAGAGTTTTGGCTAGTACAAATACTTATGAAGCACTATTGTTGTCTTCTCCACGCTGAAGTGTCCGACCACCCAACTGTATTGTGTCTCCAAAATTAGATTTGCACACTCACTTGATGGAACACAAAGATGGCCCATATATCACAAAAGTGCATCCTAGAGGTGAAATCCTAGAACGTTTTTACCTGTGCCCAGTGTCTGATATGTAGAATCGAAGTCAGGGTCACTGCTATATAATTGGGGCCACCCATAAGTCTCCTAACCACAGGAATTGAGGACCACGATATGTTCCATGACCGAGGACCATTTGAGGAAATATGCAACATAGTTTGTGCTACCCTTATTGTACTTAATGTTCAAATGAAATTGTTGCAAGTGTGTGGAACACT
Source organism: Larix kaempferi (assembly GCA_027924585.1). Taxonomy (NCBI): domain Eukaryota; kingdom Viridiplantae; phylum Streptophyta; class Pinopsida; order Pinales; family Pinaceae; genus Larix; species Larix kaempferi. The sequence goes on along the minus strand of BSBM01000188.1, from coordinate 2,754,627 downwards.
TATGATGGTGGTCATTATGAAACTTTCCCTATGTCTGCATGATTTGTAGGGGATTGTGATCAACGTGGATGATCGTTTCCTTTCCAACAATGTAATGCTTCCACTGTCAATATGCCTGCATAATGGAGTACATCTCCTTGTCATAGGTGGCATATATGTGAACAATATCCGATAGTGTCTCACTATTATAGTCCACTAGATTTACCTGCCGAGTGAGGACTGTACCGATAGCATAGTCTAATTCATATGTCTGAATCTCGAATGGTTGTTACAAGTCTGGTAGAGTGAGAATTAGTGCTGAGACTAAGCACTATTTCAAATCCTCAAATGCTTTCTGTTGTTACCCCAACCAGGTGAATTTGGATTTAGATCTTCCCTTGATCACTTGGATTAAGGGACAAGTGATATGAGAGAACCCCAACACAAACCTACGGTAGAAGTTGGCAAGTCCCAAGAAGTTGCAAAGCTCTGTGAAGGATGTTGGGGTTGGCCAATCGTGAATGACTTGGATCTTGGTTGGGTCCACATGTACTCCGTGTTCTTCCACGATGTATCCAAAATACTAAATTCTCTGCATTCCAAATGAGAATTTCTCTAGGTTGGCATATAGCTTGTGTTGTTGCATGGTACTCAAGACCTACTGAATGTGTTGCATATGTTCGTCCTAATTTATACTATAAATGAGGATGTCATCCAGATATATGACCACAAAGTATTTTGTGAATGGTTGCAATATATCATCCATCATCCTCATGAACATCGTTGGAGCATTAGTCAAGCCAAAAGGCATGACTAACCATTCAAGGAGGCCTTCTTTAGACTTGAAGGTTGTCTTCCATACATCAATTTGTTTAATTGGAACCTAGTGGTAGCCTAACTTTAGATCAATCTTGCTAAAGAACTTTGCAGCCTTAAGCTGATCAAGAAGATCGTCAATCTGAGGGATCAGGTATCAATTCTTGATAGTGATTTTGTACAGGGATCTGTAATTGATACAATGTCACCATGTCCTATCCTTTTTCTGCACCAACACAATTGGACTCCTGCAAGGTGAGGATCTTGGTAGAATGTGGCCATTTTGGATGAGCTCATGAATTTGTCATTTTATTTCCTCATCCTCTAGAAGAGATCACATGTATATTGGTCCATTGGGTAAAGGAGAACCTAGTATCAATTCAATTGGATGTTTGACTTGGTCGTAGTGCATAAGAACCCTCATAGCCAGGGAAGTGAATATGTCCTTGTACCCTTCTACAATCTTGTGGACATGCTTTTGTTGTTTAGAGAGACCTTGTGCTGAGGATGTGGCAGTTGCAGTGACCTTCCATCCACCTTCTGACTGAACCATGAATAGGAAAAATTTCCTAGTATGAGAGATGACCTTCTAACATTGCTTTGCATATATCAAGGGGACTGCAGTAGTTGGGACTACCCTGGGTATCATGTAGAGTTGGCCCTCAGGTATAAAAAACAACATGGTGTTTCCACATATAGGGTTGTCCTAAAAGAACATCACAAACTTCAAGTGGGGAAACATCACAGAGTACCTCATCTTTGAAGGGCTTGATGTCATAGGATAAGTGGAACCGTTGACTGACACGTATGTCTCGTCCCTAACTCAATTAACCGATGGTGTATGGTTGACGATGTGGCATCATCGACAACGTCAATCTTTTGACAACCTCGATGAGGTGATTTTCTTCTGTATACCACTATCAACAATTAAATGTAGCATATTCCCCTTCACCCACATTTGTGAATGGAATAAGGTCTCCCCTTCCTCTAGCTCCTCCGAATCTTCTAATTGGATCTTTGTGTTTGTGATGGTCGCACTAGGTTCTGCATCAATGATATACTTTCCCCTTTCTTTCTCTAAATAAGAGTCTGGGCTATATTTTGGCTCTGGGGTATTAGTCTCAGCCAACAATGATTGCTTTGAGTGACATTCATTAGTGTTGTGCCAAGGTATTTTCTGGAACTCACACCACTTTTCGGTTTCCTTCTTCAATTTCCCATTACCCTTCTTTTCCTACGGTTTTCATGACTTTGGTAATCCTTGATCTGTCCTTTGTTTTGTGAGTTAGGGCCACCTTTGCAAGTTTTCTATTGTTTCTGATTTGCAAACCCAAACTCCCTTCTTTTCTTTTTCTTAAACTTTTTTCTCAAATCTTGACAACGTACCAATAAGCATCTCCTAGTGAGGAGATGTCCAGAAAATCCATATTTTTCTGAATGTACCTCTGTAGGCCACTGTGGTACTTTAGGACCAAGTGGCATTTGACGTCTCTAATACTCAGCTTTGAGCACAAGGTATGGAATATATTGGTGAACTTCGCACTGTCTAGTCTCTCTCTAGCCATGAAGTCATCCACCCAATGTACAGGTCATCATAGTTTACGACAGGGTAGAATTACTCCTTGATGGCATTGTCAAAAACCACCCAAGTGGATAATGTCCTATATATTTCAGACTCATCTCTCGCAACAGTAACTATCCCACCAATATTTGATATTGGGGAGGGAATTATGGAATGCGAAGGTGATCTTTTAACCGTCAAAATTTTTTGAACAAAGAAGTAACCCTATAATAGATTTAACCATTTTTCCAAACCATATGCATCTATCTGGACTTCAAATAAGGGAATCTCAAATTTAACTTGTGCCTTGAAGGGAGTTTCACCTCTGAAACAATTGCTCCTTGAAGGTGCATATGTTGTCATTGGAATTCATTGAAGGATCTGGGCGAAATTATCCATCATCTCGTTCTTATGTCGTGAGGGATTCCTTGAGCAACAACTTAATATGATCTGCTGCTCCATCATCTCTCTTTTATTCTATTGCCATGTGAAGTTGCATGGGTCAACAAGGGTGGTTTTCCCCAAGATCAATTAATTTGAGACCCAACTCTTGATATTCATACATCGTTGGGGACACACTCAAAGAAACAATAAGACCAAATTGCTCTCATACCACTTATATGGATTATTTGGAGAATGAAATGAAGGAAGTGATATAAAATAGAAATACACACGAATATCTTGCAGAAAACATAGTAGTACAGTAAAACCCAAATTCTATTAATGAATGGACTGGAAAAACATTGTAAACTGTAAAGCAATACAAACTAGCTCTAGATGGGGGTAGTTTATCTTTGAAAAGAGATGTGTCGAGTACGCTCATCCGCAAGAATTGAGTTATAATAAGGCTAGAAAGGCCTTTTTAACATAAAGGATAAATGAGAAAACCCTAAACATAAAAATCCCTAACATCGGGAGATGAAACCCCAAAAGGTTTGTGGGCCTCGATGTGGTTAGTTGATACGTCAACTTCCTAACGGTGCAACTTTTGTATACGATATCCATTTGGGGCACTCGGTATCCTATCATAAATATTTGGCCAAGAAGGAATCTATTTTGTCAGCCTAGACGATGCCTTCAACAATTGTCTAGGTGCTACTGTGGCAAACAAATGTCGTTTAGGGCCTCAAAATGGCCCTGGAAGCTCAGGACATGAAAAACCATAAAAAAAGCTGCCAAGCTGGAAAACTGTGTCTTTGATTAAGTGGACTAGGTGGGTGGCCATCGATGTCCATCTGGATCAATTTATAAGAGACCTAGAAGATTAATATTGTAAAGTTTAGGAACAATATTACTTTATTCAATTGACAATCATCAAGCACTTGGGTGATGTTGAAGATTATAGTTCATAATTTCAAGTATTGTACACAAGGGTGGACAACATAAGTGACCAACATTTGTTAGAAGATTACATGGATGGATTAAAAGAAGACATTAAACATGATGTTTGCTTAAAACATATTGAAAATGTTATGAAAGCTATGAAATATGATCATCATCTTCAAGTTAAGAATAAAGATACCCACAAGTCTATCATTGGAACATATGTAAGAAGCCACAATAGAATTTTTCCTCAGAGGGAAACCCTATCTCAATCTACTTGAATATCACAAAAGGAAATGGATGAAATAAGAGAAAATGACTATGTTTTGGTTGTAAAATAAAATGATCAAAAGGGCATAAATTCCAAGAAACAAAATTGTTCACTTTAGAGAATAATGACAAGGAGTAAATAGAGGCATCCACACAAGTGCATGAGGAAGAACTTCTGAACCAACAAGAGCAAGGAAGAGATGTATAAATTTTGCACAACATAGATCTAGATAGGTGTGAAATATCAGTTCATGCATTGCCAGGTGTGACAACACCTCAAACCCTCAAGATGGTGGGATACATTAAGAAGCATAGGGTCATATTGTTGATCAATTTAGGTAATACACATAACTTCATAGATAAAATATTAGCAGAATGCCCCAATTATTTTGTTTATCTAATGACAAATTTTTAAGTATTGGTTGCTAATGGGGGAAGTATTGACTATGGAGGGAAATTCCATGACATTAAACTTAGTATGGGAGACTATAATTTAACAAGTTCCATGTATGCCATTCCCATTGGAGGAGTAGACATTGTTTTAGGGTGAGAACTTTGGAAATGATTTCTACAAACTATAATGAATTATTCATGAGATTTGAATTGGAAGGAATTCAATATTAACGCAAAGGGTTAAAATATCCACCCTCTCATATCACTAGCTCTCATATAATGGAAAAATCCTAAAAAGGGTTGTATTGGAGTAATTGCTAGAATTTATTCTATGGAAGTGAATCATGGAAATGGAAATATTCTAGATGACTTAAAATGTACCTTGGAAAAGCATCATAGAGTCTTCCAAGATATTCCTAAAGGAATACCTCCATCTAGAGATCATGAGCATCAAATTTACTCATACCAAGAAGTAATTCTCCTAATAAAATGCCTTATAGATATCCACATAAACAAAAATCGGAGATTGAGAAAATGGTACAAGACATGCTAGATGTAGGTATTATTCGACCAAGTAGGACAAGAGTTCATTTACAACATTGGTAGTGATCTAGTGATAATAAAAATAATGCATGGAGGATGTGTCTTGATTACAAAAATCTAAATAAAATCACCATCAAGGAATTAAATTCACGTTCCAAATATTGATGAGCTATTAAATGAACTTCATATTGGAGTGGCTTATTTTAGAAAGTTAGATCTTAAATCATGATACCATCAAATTAGATTATTAGAAGAAGACAATCCCAAAACACATTTTTGAACACATGAATGGCACTACAAGATCTTGGTCATACCTTTTGGATTAACTAATGTTCCTTCTACTTTTCAAAGCATTATGAACAAAAAATTTCAACCTCATCTTAGAAAGTTTGTGTTAGTTTTCTTGCATCAATATTGCTCCATTGCTCCCGAAATGTGCATCAATATTGCTCCATTGCTCCCAAATGTGCATCAATATTGCTCCATTTCTCCCATTCCTACAATGGAGCAATATTGATGCAAGACGAGATGCCATTGGATTTTGAAAGTAAACAATTCAAGGGAAAATGACATGATGAAATCTACAAATGAAAAAAAAATGACATCAATTTAGTATGCAGTAAAAAAATTGCGCCAATGTCTCATTGGGAGGCATTTTAAATTCAAGACATACCATAGCAACCTAAAGTACTTTTTGGAACAAAGAGTGTCATCAAAAGAGAAACAAAAATGGGTAGCGAAAATGAAAGGGTTTGAATTTGAAGTAATCTACAAAAAGGGGAAGGAAAATGTGTTAATGGATTCCCTTTCTAGAGTAGAAGAATCCTCTGAGTTATATTCCATGACTTCTTCTATTCTTGTGTGGTTGGAAGAAGCTCACCATGAATGGAAACAAGATAATAGTACTGGACATAAAATAAAATGTTCTAAAAAAGGGGAAGAGCTCTATGGAATAGTGCGAGTGGAAGAATATATTCTTTGGTGCAAGGGTAGAATTATTTTGTGCCCTCAATCAAAGTTGAAAGAACAAACATTAAGGGAGAATCATAACTCTTTGATGACAGGACATTCAAGGTTCCTTAAAACATATCAAAGGATAAAAAATGGGTTTTGGGGGGAAGGAATGAAGAGAGATATTCAAACATTTGTAAGAGAATGCTAAGTGTGCCAAAGAAATAAATGAGAGAATACCAAACCTCCAGGGTTACTTCAACCTTTACATATACCTAATCAAAGATGGAAATAGATATCGATGGACTTCGTTATAGATTAAAATCACAAGGTAAGGATATTGTTTTTGTGGTTGTTGATAGACTCACAAAATATGCACATTTTTGTGGAATTCAAAGTACATATACTGCAAGCCAAGTGGCAGAAGTGTACATGAAGGAAATTCATAGACTTCATGGATTCCATAAAGTAATTTTCAATGATAGAGATTCAAAATTTAGGAGAATAGTGGTATAATACCACCTTTCACACATATACTAAGATGTCTCCATCTGAAGCTCTTTACAACTATCCAACTCCTAGTATCACCTCCTTTTTGCAAGACCATTTCATAGTAGAAGCAATAGATGCCCACACAGAAAAGAGTAAAGAAACTTTGAAAATTCTTAAAGAAAACCTTCAAATGGCCAATAATAGGATGAATCAACAAGTAGATTAACATCGAAGTGAAAGACAATTTAAGGAGGGTGATTGGGTATTTTGGAGACTAAACCTTTAAGCAATCTACTCTTAAACAAAAGAAGAATCATAAATTAACTCCAAAATTTTGTGGACCCTACAAAATTCTTTGCAAGATTGGAGAAGTGACCTATGAGTTAGATTTTCCTTATTCTCACATTCATAAGGTTTTTCATGTGTCTTGCCTGAAAATGGTTTCACGACAAACTTTGTCAGTGCAAACAAAACTACCAAAATTAGATGAAATAGGGAAGTTGATTATTAAACTAGAAAAAAAATATTGATTGATGTTCTTTATCTCTTTGGATTGGAACAAATAGAGTACTTAATCAAATGGAAGAATATGTCTCCAAAAGAAGTTACATGATAAAATGAATAATTCATGAAGACACACTCTCAATTGCAAGCTTTAAGGGAATTTTTTTTTTAAAGAAGGGGGGCTATGTTAAGCTTGTAACAATCATTCATTATTAGTATATTAGTTATGGTTAGATCAACTTAGTAGTAGGTTACATTATAACAATGTTACACAGGGACGTGTCCCCAAGGGTAGGAAATGCACTTCCATGCCCCAGCACGTCCTAGAAACTTGGAAGCTCCAACGTTCCTATTTGAAGGAAACTCAAGGAAACATAGAAGGGGGTGTTTCTTGGAAAAAGGGAAGCTTTCCCTCCTAAAAATGGCGTCCCCACATTTCCTTTGACTGTTATTGACCAAAAAATAAAAAATTAAATGATAAAGGGCCATACCGTCCACTATTTCCCTTCTCTCTAGCCTTGATTCCATTTCACTATTCAATATGATTGTATTTCCTATTTTGTTTTATCAGTTATAGCTTATGTATGGTTGTATTGCATTTTATTTCATTTGATATTTGTTGTAAACTTGTATTCATCTTTAGATTATAAAATTAAAGACTTAAATAACTCATTCTCCAACTTTCAATTTTTATGTATTCTAATATAAATTTTGTAATATTTCTAGCAGGCCCCCCTATGTTGAAGACCTCGATGTCCTCTTTGACGTTTCCTGAAATTTGAGGGAAACTTCTATATAGGCCGCTCTTGCATTTCCCCACTCCCACCTCCCCATATCCCAAAAACTTGGTGGAACATTGCATTATAATCACTTCATCGGCTATTTATTATAATGGAGGTCCTTTGTATAACTCATACCCTAAACATTCAACAATTTTCCCCTTTCTCGACATCATTTTTCGGCACGATATCGATGGAATCCGATAATTTTTTTAAAGAAATTTCCAAATCCTCAAAAAATAGTGTTTAAACTTGCATAATTTGGGTGGCCCATGGTTTTTGAGGGCGCTAAATCCATTTATGCATTCAGAAACATGATTTGAACAACACAAAATTTGGATTTATTACAAAAAAAAAACGTTGGATTCTACTAAAAATGCACTAGACAAGTAAAATTGTTGAATTTTTAAACTTCTCCTTTGTATAATTATAAAATAATTTTTACTCATTTTTTGTTGGCAAGAGAACCCCTTGTCTTGCAAGGTTAGCTTGTGGTTAGAGAAACCATGACCCATGGGCATCTAAGCTACCAAAATCACTCGTGGTTCGCACCAGCCCTTAACATGGATGGATTTTAGGTGTCCACATCCCACTAGAGTGAATTTCGAACCTCGGACCACCCAATAAACGAAATCCCTTGAAACCAATCATGCTAGTGAATCTTGACTATAAAATAATTTTTACTTATTTTCTAAATATTTAACAATATTTCACAATGATTAATGATAAAAATATGTAAATAACAATTTTATTTTTTTTACATTTTATCTTTTTTTTCTAAAAACCACCTATATATTTTTAATAATAGTTTTACAACTTAAGTCAAAACACAAAACATGTTGTTTCTAAGATTTTAAATATAACTTATGAACAAATGAATCCCAAATTAAACCACTTAAATTTATTAAGATTTGCTATTAAAGATAAAACGTGATTAGTAAATTGTTTGTTGAACCATCAAGTTATCAACCATAGTTGATACGTCATCAACATTATTTGGAAAAAATATAAAATATATATATAATTATTTTTTTAATAAAAAGCTTATAACGGTCAAATTTTGAATAAAAATCTTATAACTGTGAAAGCAACCAACACGTACGAAATTAAATTTTTATGGGCACCGGCCATTTAAAGAAGAAGCAATTGTTTCAAAGTTTGTGATGAATATTGAGTCGCGTATCGTTCTTTTAAAAGTGCACGACACCAAATGGGTTCGACTTTTTCAACCGTTCCAAATTCGAGAAGCAGCGAGTAGCTAAACGACACCCTTTCCCAGCGAATATGAGACATTAAATGCCTTCTTTCTCTTCACATATACCCACCTACATTTATTTTATTTTAAAGTTTAATTATGGATCCAACTTTAGAATTGTTATTGTTATTGTGTTGGGCTCAACCACTTTATTAAAATAATTCCAATTAGGGTATCTAAACTTATATGTTAATATTTTAATTTTCATTTAAAGTTTTATAAAATTTTAAAGCATCACAGGAAAGTGGTTTTATTAATCCATTTACAAACCATGCTTATGCTAATTAAGTAAAATAAAATTTATAAATTATTTTCAATCAAAACAAAATTATAAAATTATTATTAAAAGATTTTAAGATTAATATTTTAATTTGAATTTAAAGTTTTATAAAATTTTAAAGCATCATAGCAAACTGGTTTTACTAATCCATTTACAGATAATGCTTATGCTAATTAAGTAAAATAATATTTATTTTGATAATTAAATTTTTTATAAACTATATTTTTAATGAAGATAAAATTATAAAATTATAGTTAAGAGATTTTAAGATAGAGAAAATTGATTTAAAAAAAAATAATTAAATAATTAAGGAAAATAGTTAAAAATGCGGAATAAAAAAATTGAAATTGCCCAACTCATTATTCGTTGGAAGTGTTGATAAAAGGTGTTGAAAATTGTACTACAAGAATGTTAGAAGAGAAAAAGGAAAAAAAACATGCCAAAAGTAAATAACAATACTACACAGAAAAATTCAAAATTGAAGATGATATAAAAATGCAAAATTACTTAAAGTGTAACATCCCATGGCTTGAGGTGTGGTCATAAATTGGTGGGAGTTTCCATCATTGACCTAGGTTGTAGTGAGGGTGCCTTTACATCTAAAACTGTGAATCCTTAGAGCCACATGTCCCAGGAGTGATTTAGGGGTATCTAAGTCAAAAAATAAGAGATGTTTTCGTTTAAAAAAAACATTCCATGGTGTGAGAAATGAGTAATACAACAATTTAAGAAAATAAGCCAATGGGTAATACAACAACTTAAAAAATAATTCAGAGAGTTGAAATGTAAGAGAACAATCGAAAGAGCCCTACATGAAAACTTTATGTAAGTGTGGAAATTGGGAAGTAGAAACTAAGCAACAATATTTTAAGATGATCTAGTGCTAGATACAATCATAAAACATGCTCACTAAAAAAACTATAAAACTATAGAGGAAAAACACAATAAAGGATGAAATATAAAGTCAACAAAAAGGAGCTCTTGCCTTATTCTCTTGAAAAAAATGTCACACTCAAAAACTCCTACCCTTTATTCTAATTATACCAAACCAAACAAACTACCATCAGATTCACAGGAATTCATATTCAAATTAAAACAATCAATTCTTTACCATCTTCATCATTTTAGGAGTTAAATATAATTATGTATTTTGAAAATAATCAATATTTAATTACTTCTATCATTTTAAGAGAGCCAAACATAATTCATATTTAATTAACATTCATGATGAGATAGGGAAACTAATATTGGTGGATATTGTTCATGCTTTCCTTAAAAAAAAATACTCTAAATTGTTTATAGTTGACTCTAAATTATATATTTTTATATGTAACTTTAATTCTCATATCAATAAATAACAAATTATATTTTTTTCATATTTGAAAAAATGTTTACACTCTATTTTATTATAATAATTTTAATCCAACCCATCTAAGTTCCAAAATTTTCCTCCACCTATCATATATATATTAAAAAAACTCTGACCTTAAAAAGTCTATTATTTCACCTCTCATGACAATCTATTCCAAAAACCAACTATGACCTTAAAAAAAAAGTCTTTTAATTCAGTGCCATCAAGATTTCATTCCCATAAAATTTACATTATGTAAATCTATTCTAGTCCCTATACTTTTTTTTTTGTAACCATGGGAACAGCAACCTCCCAAGGGTATATCCAACAGCCCGCAAACCAGATATACCAGAAACTTGTGACTCAGCAGGAGCCGAGACATCCCAGGACCCTTTATTCCAAGGGAGAGCCTCTATCCCAAAGGTCACCTACCCTTCGAGCCTTGTCAGAACGGACCAATAAACCACCCTACCCCACCGGTTTTGAACTAGTCCTATACTCTCTGGTTTTAAGACACGAATAATCGAAAGGCCGTTTGAAAACAAAAGGTTCAACGAAGGTAGGAGGGTATATTCTTTATTCGTTCTCCCGCTCCTTACATTGACCCAAATATTAGGTTTCCCAAGTCCCAAGCAACCGAGAAAAACTACCGGTGCCTTAAGGCAACGGCACAACTAATTCCGGCAACCCCAACCCCCCGGTTTTGGGCTATAAATTGCAGGGACTTCTAGTGTATCGCAGTTTGCCGCTTTGGTGGTTGAATCACGGTATAAGGGATTGTTCGTCTCTTTCTGCTAGTTCTCTCTGCCTTTCTGTGCCTATATTCTGCACGGTTAGTGCCCCTGTCCTCCCCAAGTTTCTCTGTTTTTAGTCCCCTGATCCGGTTTTGACCAATATAAAATATATGCCAACCACAATTCCATTATATCGTATTGGGTTGCCGGATCTGCTTTGATGTTTTCATTTTGTTTGATTTCCTGGATTTGTTTGATTAGCTTCGTGTGTTTTTTAATTTTCCTGTGTGTGTTTGTGTAATTTGCAGGCGAAAATGAGCTCCTCAGATCTGATAGCAGATGAAGCGAAGCACCAGAGTGCCGTTGCCTGCCATGAAAACGCATCGTCGTCTCCTCCTGTGGCTCCCCGCAAGGATTCATCTGCTACACCGGCGCCTTCGATGAGGAGGTCGTGGTCCGCGGACTCGTTGTCGAGCAACGGAGTCAAGACGTGTGTTTGCGCTCCCACCACACACGCTGGCTCGTTCCGTTGCCGTCTTCATCGCCAGTCTGCGGTTCACAACGCCAATGTTCAAGCCCATGCCCACGCTGCTCCTCTCCCTCCCCCGCCGGTGCCCTCGAGGCCTCCTCCGCCTGCGTCTCCAAGGAGCATCGAGGCGCTCTGATTCTTATTGGATTAAACCTGACATTTATTATTATTATTATTGATACGATCGAAATTCAGGGCAAATGCATCTAGGTGTCTCAGAGGTATTCATATTGTTAGGGTTTTTGCGTTTTGGGGTTTTATTGCTGGATCCGTCAAAGACTTGACATCCTTCAGTTTTTTGGCTTTCGATTATTGAAGATTACTCTCCTCAACTGGTTTGTACATATAGATTTGCAAATTTTGAGCTTCAAGCACAACTATTTTTTGGGGAAACATGGTGTTTGTCCAAATGTTTCACTGCCACTTTTATTGAATCCTATGTACATGCTTTTTTACAGAGTCTGAAGAATCTAATGAGATTTTGAGGAGTTATTATGTCTCATCAAAGTTTACCCCATTCTAAGAAATAAATGGTACATGCATCTTATGCATCTTGAATTAAACCCAAAGAATGGGGTTCTAAATAAAAATTGTCACAGAATAATAGACTGTCTAGCTTCACAATCTATGGCACTTTGAACATTTTGTCAAATAAAACACCTCAATAAGATTCATAATACAAACGATCTTAAGCATTGTAATAAATGCATTGATTAATCGTCCGCACATTTGAAAAGCAAGTCAATCCATTAACACTTTAATTAAATTTTCACAGAACTAATCCCTAATCGGTTTGGTTCTATTATGCTACAATTACAACAGGTTTCCAGATTCGATTTCTACTTATGATCAGGATTTTTAAACGTAGCCGTATTTTACTTGGGAGCCATTCATGTGATTTCAAATTTGATTTAATCCCATTAATTTTTTCGTTTCTGTACTGTGTATTGTGTGCTTTTCAGGTTTGAAAACAGGCATGCACATTCTCGCGTCTTTTTATTTGAGGTCATTTTGATCGGACAGGTCTTCTGAAATATGTAGTAGGGGAGCGGTTGGTCTACTGAAAAAACTGTTTGGACAGAAGGGTAGTACTTGGTTGATTGAAAAAGCTGTTTGTGGTTAATTGAAAAACTGGAAATACAGGCCAGGAATCGAACACAGTACCTGCATCAACATGGAATGCCGTGTACTTGGTTTATTGAAAAAGTTGTTTGTGGTTAATTGAAAAACTGGAAATACAGGCCAGGAATCGAACACGGTACCTGCATCAACATGGAATGCCGTGTACTCAACAGCGCCTCTATTTAATTCAAATTTGACCAATAATTATTTAATCAATTTAAATAAAATTCAAAAATAGCATGGTGATTCTGGGGAGCAGTTTATTTGTGTAACAATCTTTTGTAACACGAAAATTTTATTTGTGTAACAATCTTATTATTGGTACGTTATTTGGTAATGAAAAATTGTGATTCCACAATGACTAGTGGAATTTCGAATTTTTAAAATAATTATATATTATAATTTCAATGTTAATATTTGTAATTTTAATAATTTTTAAAATTATTATTAAATTTATAAAAAAGTAAAAAAAATATTTTTAAATTTAATCAGATATTAACAAAAATTATAATTTTCTATAATCTAACTTCTTTCAATGACCTCTATAATGGGATAACAATGGGTTTTCAGAGTCCAAGTTTCTATCAATGCACTAACTTTTACCCTTGGCCCATTCTAAACAGACGGGAACTTTAATATATTTAAAAAAAAGGATGCATCAAGCTAACCATCAATTTTAATATTGGACAGGACCTGGACATGATTAGTCTGGATGTTTTGAGTGGTCGTTATACTCATACCTGTACACTGTCCCACGAGAAATTGAACCAAGATCTGGCTATGAACGGTATGGTTCAATTCCTGGTTATTAACAGTATTTAATATTTTAGCTTGACTTTTTCAGAAATGATATTATTAATAGTTAATGGTTTGACAGAAAAAATTTAACTGCATGGAGAGAAGTGAGGTACTCTGCAGCCTAGTATGTGGAGATGTTAACGTTACCAAAAATTAAAAGTAATAAAAAAATTCATTTCGACTCAAAGTAAAAAATTCTGAGAAGTAATTAAAAAAATCAGATGTATTATTCAAACTTACTATTGATGATGATCCTGGTACTTTCCAATGGGAAGAATGGATGGAAAATCAGCTTATTTCAGTTGGTCTTTGTAGATCTTTTTTTGCTGAGAATCACTAAGCTGGTCTTTCTAGTTTGAGGCTTTGTATGAGCCTTGTATATGGTAAAAATTGACTGATCCATGTATTTTGTGCCCACTCATAGTTCTGCGGCTAGTACTGTTAGGGGTATATACTATAACCAGTCATGTGAAGCTTTTATATTTGGAAGTGCTGTCATGGTTTTGACCTTGTTTTTGCTAGGTACTTTTTGATTTCAAGGAAATAACAAGAGTACAGTTTTTTTTCTCTAAAAACCCGATCTATCAAGCAAGAGAATTGGATCCCTCTCTGTGCTTGATAGATCCAGGTTTACGATTGATCTATGCTAACATGAGTCAAATTAACATTGAAAACCTTAAAATTTATCAAAATAAACATTATTTGGTTATGGAATTTGGTGACTTACATTCAACTTAAATAATTTGATACGGATTGAAAGTGATGTTAATGTTACAAAGTGATTTAAAAATTCTAAAATTTTAAAATTCAAAATACAATATTGACCGATTCAATTTGTCCATTCCATTAACACAAAGTCAAAGTTTATCAAAAAAAATAAATTCGATGATTGAGAGGAATGTTGTTGTATTCTACCCGTGGACTACATGACATATATATAACCGATATGTAACAGAAAATTCCTTGATTCTTCCTAAATATCATGAATCTCTCTTTTCTACGTTAAAAAACCAAAATTTACCAAATTTCAAATTGATTTAAAAATTCCAAAATTTTTACACTGAAAATGTGACACATTCATCCCAAATTTCAATCAAACAAAAAATTTGTGAAACATTCAAAGCCAAAATTTTCCAAATTTCGATCAAACAAAAAGATTGTGAGACATTCATCCCATTTTGACCTACATTAGGATTTTGGCCTGTGAGACATTCATCCCATTTTGACCTACATTAGGATTTTGGTCTGACAATAAGCCCCCTTTCCATTCTTCACTCCCTGGCTATTTGGCAAGAAAGAGAAACTATAGTATATAAATTTTTGCATAGATCCAAATACACACCATTTGACATAAATATAAATATTAAAGCGTCACAGATCCAACCCTCTATATACTGACACAAGCACTCATTAAACATGGCAGTGCTTGGCGCCATATTGTTTGCCAATTTTTTCACCCAGAGGCTTGACAGGAGTCCGATCAGAACTGAATTCCTGAGACATGCACTGATTGTTCTGAACTCCCAGCTGTGTACAGCAAGCCAGACCAGAGCAGTTATTATTAGGATGTTGACTTTGGTGCAGCATATCTTCTAGTTACAATGGGACTGTATTCAGACTATAGGCTGTACCGGGTCTTTCCACATTTCACATGCGTTAGCACAGGATAAGTCAATGACTGAGCAGTCCCACCATTCCATGGGAGAAATCCATTTGTTTGACATTAAAATTTTAGCATCATATTTTTTGGCACAGGAATCTTTTTGGTACAAACACAGCACTAAAATATAATAACTAGCAACTACCATTTAAAGATCATTACTGTCCCTGTTGACACCTCTCATAAACTGCATGGAATAAAATGATTACCAGAGACTCCTTTTTCAATTTTTTTTTAATACTTATGATAATAGATTGTCAAAAACCCTGATGACCAAGGAGGGTATGCTAAAAATTAACTATAATGCCTTATTCTTTGGTGGGTTTTGGGCATGCTCTTGATAAGATTTAGGATGTTAAAATGCAGCTCTGTGGGAGGTTTTTGAAGAGTTTGAAACATTTAATCCAATACCAAATCAACCAGAATAAAAGGTGTTTGGTTTGCCAAATTTTCATAAAGATGATTGAAGAATATTCCTGGTACTATTGAGAATAGCAGAGAATTGCTTTATTTGTTGTTTGGACAGGGTTAACAAAATGACATGTCTATATTATATTATCATATTTTTTTAAATTTATTATATTAAACATACAAATAAAGGAACAATCCTCTCCAATTCAAGCAAGTGGACACTGTTTTTTTTTGGTCATCTTCAATAATTCACAACATTAAGTGTGGACAGAACATATATTTTTATTAATAGAAAATCAATATATAATCAATAATCTTTAAACTTGTAACACTGAATTTTATTTTTCAATTAAACATTTAATCTTAATAAAGAAATTATCAATAGACTTGGTTAAATACCAAACAAATCTCTTTCAAGCAAACCACAATTGAATAATAGACAATTGTTTTCTAAACAATCTTTGTATTGTCATTTCTTATATCATAACTAACAAAAGAGTGCAAACGTACCTATAAACACAAATGCTGGAACACAACTTACAACAAGCATCCTAATGCAACCAATGCCTAGCAAAAACCACTAGTAGCGAACAGCTGTAATGTCCCCACCCTTGGACCCAATGCAAGGAAGGGAACCTGATGCTATTCTATGGGAGTTTTCATAAAAACTCAGCCAATTCATTAGATTTTAGAGCAAAGAAATACATATGTGCAGATGTAAATCAATTAAACATGCACAGCGGAATGAAAACCTCATCCACACACATATTACATGAATGTTATTCAATTTAACATAGTCAACAAATTAACACATTTGCAGAAGTAAATACCCAATAAAATACTCATCTTGATGCAATGTTGTCCCGAACAACTAGCTATGTCGCTGCAACGTTCCTCCCAACCATAGGGTTGAGTAGAGTTGTCATTGATGGCAACATTAATGACAAAGAAGCTTGAAGACATGATGATATCAAACAATGAATTGAAGTATTGATGACATGGCAGTGATAAGACCCCAAGGTGATGGGTTTTTGCACACCTAATGGGCCAAATGACCCATTCTGTGGTCATTTGTGGCTTTATGAAGTCATGAAGCCCACAAGCTAAACAGAGGTAAGATGGTGATGCCCTAAATGTCCTTGGACCCACACTTGATGGGTTAATGGTCCCTATACACTTGTTGAAGATGACGTGGCAAATTAAGGAGAGGTAAGGATGTAAATAACCCATACTGTGGTCATTTACCAAGTTGGAATCACAAGGCAAGTCATCTCTCAAAAGGAGGAATCCTATATTAAAAATGGCATAAAAATATAAGTAAAAGTCGGCCCAGCTATCATAAAAATGATAAACTAATTGTGAAGGTCGGCCCAGTCAAAAAGCAAGTATACAAGTCGGCTCAATAAATGTTTTTATTGAATTTGTGTGTATAAATAAAAGCTAACGCCCTCATTCAATGAAAAAAATTCGGTGGAGATTATAGAGCTGTGAATTTCGGTGATTTCTGAGGCAGCCACAGAACTTATACCTTTCTGATTTTAGGGTGAATGTATTGACTGTGGCAGCAGCTAATTTTAAGTTTTGACAAGCTTTGAGATTTTCGGATTTATTGAGGTCTGCTACTGAGACACATTCGGACTGCTGTGGAGAAGAACTTTAGGTTGTGTCCTCAATTATTTCGGGCTACAACAGACATGAAGAGTGTGTGTGCTGTGGCATATGCTCTGAAATTCGGACAAGTACAGTAGAAGCATGCAGTATATAATGATGATGGATCAAGCTGTTCGTTGAAGTTCTTTGAAGTTATGATTTCGGGCTGCATAGTTGATGACTATGGCATCAATAATTCTGGTAAACAAAAGATAGCATGAAGACAGCTGCTGTGTAAAGTGTGTACTCTTAATAATTTTTTTTAAGTGCATCTCTTTGAATTCGAATAGCAGTAGAGCAGTGAAGTAGCTAAAACGCAGGTCTGGAGACTAACCATAGTAAACCTTCCTCTCTAACTTCACAAGCAAAGTAAGAAGTGCCCAGGGCAAGAAGTACACCTGGAGAAATACATATGCAGATGGTTGAAGTCTTTGGATGAGCATACCATTGATGTTTGTTGAAGGACAGAATGGAGATATAAATTCTTTTTGATCTCTGGGTTGAACTAATGCTGGAACTATAATTGATGTGTGGTCATGCTGAAGATGATGATGGATTTGTGTGTTGATCGGCTATGATCAGAATGATGTGTTTGAATGATGATGGCAGCATATTTGGTGAACATGTATATGATATGTGGACAGAACTTTGATGAACAGAATGATAAGATAGAGACATACTCAACGATGAAATGATGGACAGTGGAACTACAACTTGCTAATAAATGCAAAATGATGATGATGTCTTATGAATGATGATGCTGGACTGTGCGTGATGAAGATCTGATGACCTAGGGCAGTTAAATTTGCATGGACATAATGACATGTTTGTGATGTACTGAGGTCACAATGTGCTTGAATATTGATGATGAAGCTATTGATGTGTTAATGAATGATCAATGTAATGATGTAAAATCTATGGGATGTTATATATATGTACATGTAAATTACAAGTAGGGTCTTGTGATGAATTGTACTAACTAATACAAGCAGGGTCTTGTATCCATTTTCTTGGCTAGGTCTAAGAAAAACCTAGGCTGGGTCCTAGATGATGAGTTGGTGCTCATTGAATCAGTTGGTGCTGAATTACCTCACGGTTGTAGCCATTGATTCAAATACAAAAACATTACAATTATATCGTGTCTCTCTTGTGCTATGTGTTGATGATCACGAGTTCGATACACACTCGGCTCGCATTGAGGGGGAGATTGTTGCATGAAATTACAAGTAGTCAATGCTCCCCAGTGTATCGTGACAAGGGACTAATCGCCTCTGATGGATCCTTGAAATCTGGTGGTGGTGAGTTTACCAATCACCTGCAGGTTTGGGTGTAATGGTAGCCATACTACCAACACATAGGTCTCTTCCCAGCCTGTATTCTTTCAGCACTCATAGACCACCCTCGAGCTGGGCATGATATCTACAAGGAAAAGGGAACCCTCAAGCACAGCACAGCCCAAAGCAATGGATACCCAAATCAACCCCAACATTCTTCTACACACAGTAGCTCAAAACTGGCATGGATACACAATTCAACCATGGATTCACAGAATAGGGCCTATGGGTTTTCCCCAAAACATGGGAACACCAAAAACGGATTATGGGAAGAGGGAATCAACCCCAGGCAAGAAAACCGATTTCTCCCATAGATGTATGAGCATTCAGTGGGCCAAAACGACCTCAATTAAACCCCAAATCGTTTCCCCTCTCTTCCCCACTGTTAGCCACAACAAAAACACCCTTCCCCGCTAGGAAAACGAAGGTAAAAACAGGAAATTCATGGAATGGAAATGCCCAGGAAGCTCTAAACTCATGAGAGGGCAAAGTGGGTTGATAGGTAATGGCTTGGGGAGCAATTCATGGCTCTTTTCTTTCCCAAGAAGCCAAACACGAATTTTCATGCAGGGTGGCTTGCCCATACCCGAATTTGGACAGCCATACCTCCCATTCCCTAAGGCATTAACTACCTCAACCAACTCTTGGGAGAAATCAATGATTGGGTACAAAAGTCAACATGGGTAGTTGAGGGTTTGATTCGTTCTCTCATTGACACTTGGCTTGGCTTGATTGGCTCTAAGGGTTTGAATGTCCTCCTCCCAATTCCTTGTAATATCATGCCCTCATCTCTTGTTGCATTGCATAGCTAGTTGTGGGCTTTTATATTAAAATGCATATTGGTTCACTAGCACATGGGTGGCATAATATCAAATACTTACCTCTTCTAGATCGAGCGTTCACTAGCGGGGCCTTGGCCTTGAGCTCCACGCTAGGAATCATACATAATATGCATACATTATTTACATTATAGCCCAAAATATTACAAGGGTCAAAATGGTGGACATTACATTCCCCTCCCCTTGGAATAACACCGTCCTTGGTGTTCCAATACCTAGGAATACATACACGCTATATACATGTCCAAAATTCACAAAATATGGCAGGTCTATCCTGCATTTCACCCTTTTCTTGGGTTTTCAGGATCAAGTCCTTTGGTCTTCACAAACGGCTCCTGCTGGCTCGAACCTTCTAGCTCTGCATGAGGGCATTGTTCCAAAACAATCCCTTCCCTTTCTTTACCTTCCCGCTGATCTACAAGTCTGGAAACTTTATGGTGGCTACCCTCTTGATGTTCCATTGTTGAGCAGTTATGGAGGCAATGATTTCCTCCACATCCCCAACATTTCATTGGTTGCTTTACCTTTTCCTGCTCAAATTCTCTTGAGTCTTCCCACCTGGAACTTTTCTTAATCGGACGATTGGATGAATGCTTCTTCATGGATCCACTTTCCTTTCCTTTATTGATTGCTCCCAGAATGCTTTTTACCTCTTTTTGCAGACGAATAGAGTCTTGCAAAACCTTGTGGTTCATCTCATTCTGTTGCCTCTGTAGCTTGAGCATCTCTCCAAGATTTTCTTGGGTTCTGGAAATTGTTTGAAGAAGACTTCCAACCAACTCTAATAGCCCTCGGTCTGCTGCCATGGTCATTGGAAACAACTGAACACACTTTGCTTACTAGCACCACTTTCTTGTGCTGACTGCAACCAATTGTTTCACTTTCTTACCTATGAAATTCATCATGGAAATTCTTTGTTAGGACAAGCATAACATAAACATTAAGATTAGTCAATTATTTTCCCAATTGACATGGAATGTCCATGCTTTATTCATGGGACTTCCACACTTTCATGCTTTCCACATACACATGAACTCATTCATGTTCATTCTTTCACAAGAAATTTACTATTTCAGCATTCACAATTCATCTCAAGCAATTAAACACAATCTATTTTCAGCCATGACATGCATTCAACAATCTTTTGTTTTATAAATGCATCAATCGAAAGGAAAGAGAAGAGTAGGAGTTTCTCCCTCTTAGTCTTATTCTATTATGGAGCTACACCATCGCTGTGGTTTCATGCTTCTTAGTCTCTTTCACTTCAACGTGAATGCTTTGACTTTCCTTTCTTGGCTTGACACTTAGTGTCTAAGGTCTGTCTAAGAATTTTCAACTAGGAACCCTCCTCCATAGTTGCCTATAGAACCTTTGGCTGCTATGACCCACTCATGTTCACTAGAACCATCTTTCATTACTGCTCATACTGAGCTCTTTAGGATGGTCACATGTCCATCTGCATCCCTATGATGCCTTCATAGTCCTTGCTTCCAACAATACCTACACTCAAACATTGAATCAATTCACATGTTTAGTTTTTTTCCATAGGGTTTATCTCTAAACAAGAGTTTAGAAAATCATAACCAAATCATATACACACATATATTCATAAGCAAGAAGCTGCAAGGTAACCGAATACTTATATGTATTGGATGTCTTCACTTTATTCCATGGGATCCTTCTTTGCTTTGCAAGCCTTGGATTTCCCGTGGACACAATTATGAATGTTGGGCCAGCACATAAGCTACTCCACAATCATTCGAATAGGCAATGCCAGGCCAATACGCCGACTGGGTTTATCAATTTTTTTAAGGGGTGTTGGGCCAGTGTACACGATGCTTTACCATATCAAGTAGTTAATGCCCAACTAGTCACTCTCTGGACTTATCAAGAACTTTATAGTGTTCAACCAGCTACTCCCTGGATTTCTCAATAATTTATATCGCCCACTCATTTACTCTCTGGATTTACCAGTAATTTATAGTCTTTCAGGGTCTTGCCTTCCTGCAATGACCAAGGTTTCCAATAATGAAACAATAGTGTATCAGCTTAGCTATTAGAAGACTTATCCCTGAAATCTTCATTATTCCAAACAAGACATAAATGAAAACGAATACTTATCTGTATTGTGCGTTTTCCCTCTGGTCCACAGGGTCCCGCTTTGCTTTGCAAGCCTTGGAATCGCCTATGGACTTGGATATAGTTAATTCTTAACCAGTACACCTCCCCATCGACTGGATTTACCAAGCATTTGGTGGTGCCCAACCAGTCCCATACCTGGTTGGCCCTCTCCAGTGCCAAGCCAGCACACTCATCTGGGTCATCGACTAATGGAAGGAAACTGCGCCACCTGACCATTATAGGTCAAGGCTCTACTATGGAGCCATAGGCATCTCAGGGTTTTTAGTCAGTCTTTGGCACTCGCCCTCCTACTGTTGACCCAATAGATATTTGATGCCTTCACCAATGTCACCACACCTTCTTGCACCATAACCCTTCACACACACATCAACTCTTCATTCATACAAGGACGCCACTCCTTCTATTGTGCAAATCGGTGGTTCCTTTTTGGAACTTTATAGGCGACTTTCTTGACTGCAGGTTAACATGGCCCCACTCACATAAGGATGATACCCCTTTTTACTACACAACTTCCTGGGTTTGTCCATCCCTTCCAGTATTATTTAGTGTGAGCATAGAAAGGTTGCCAATTCCTATACAGTCCTTCTGCGTACCCTTCTTCACTTTGCCTCTTAATGTGTAGTACCAATTGGCATCTGTGTAGGCTGACAACACAAGAAGGATAAGCAGGCTTATCAGTATTGCTTCTCAAAATCACAACCACATTCCATAACATTCACTATCAAGTATTGAAACACCAGGAATGTGTCCATTCCCTTAGGGTGTAGTCAATATTGACAACCCTATCATGACCCGACACCATAAAAGGTGTGCACCCCCTTTCTAATGTGAGCCATGTAGGCCCTAATCATACACAAGCAGTATGAAATGATATATATAAATAAAGTAGAGCATGCTCTGCATATTAACCCTAATAATTTAGACATGCATGTTCTAGTCTAGGGTCACAGAATACTCATTCATTTTGAAGATGTATCTCACATGCCTTCTTGGCATAGCTTTACCATCTTACTCTCATGGTTTATCAACATGTGGTTTGGATGAGACATTATCAATGGTGTTTCACCCGAAACCCATTTCCAAAGCATGGGGTCCTTCCCCATCCAATTTGGCTTTTTGCAGGCCATCACTCCTGGTCTTCCTGCAATGTGTCTTCCTGGCACATTTATCAAATAGCCAAACGGTTAGCAACATTTAACAATAGAATTCAAATCTAATTTTTCTAATCAGTCAATGGCATTAATAATTAAATTCAGGTATGAATTTGCAATTATGTCCTCTACAGAAATTGATTTGCTTAGCCATGAGTCTATTCTCATATTGTTTGGCTCTTGCTCACGGTAGATTCCAATCTTCATCATGGACTTACCCATATTTTCCATGACCAAAACAATCTACCTGAAATCCGAAACTTCAATAAGCCAAACATGTTGTGAGTATCTATGCATTTAATCCTTTCATTGCAACAGTCACTGAAGTGATCTCAGAATTATAACACTCAATAATTCAAACACCTTCAGTTGTTAACATTTGAGATGCAATGAAATATATATATATGCATCGTTATCATAAATAAAATTGCAAGACATGGGTACACTATCCGTGCAATTTAAGTAAACTGTAAATACTCATTACTTCACATTCCATGCAATCTCTGTCCTTCCATAGAGCACTCGGGTAGCCCATCATCATGTCTACCTTCTTCATGCAATCTTTCTCCTGCATTCATAGCAGCTCATGAAATGCTCTCAGTATTAACAATGGTTCACCATTCCATCTATTATCTAAATGCATTGAAGCCTATACATATCACAACCGTGCATTATCGCAATGCATCTCAACATGTGCACTTACACATATGCTTGATCATTCACAACATTCACATAATATTTTAATGTGTATTCACTTAATGCATAATCTCTCAATACAATTTTGCATCAATCCGCGGATACTATGCATTCCAACATATTATGGCCTAACCATTCATATGGCATGTTATAATTTCATATGAATGCATTGAGGTTTCTAAACAATTATAGGGTGTAAGGATCCTTTCCCTCACTTACCCACACCTCATTATACTCAGTAGATTAACATTCACATTCAAGCACTTGGTACTGCATGCAAACCAAATCAACAAAGTTTAAACATAGTTGAATGGATCTTACCAAATCCTCTTTCAACATCCGTGCACTCAAGCACAAATATCCATTACTTTCATGGTCGTCATTAACATCATTTGATGTTACCTGATCAGTTGGCCTCTCACCAAGGTTACACAGTCCTTTTTCCAACCTCGTGATCATAGATCTGTTGCACCATCATTTCTTCATAAGGTTGTTGGTCATATGCAACAATCATCATCCACATCTTTAGTCATGCTTCGGTTGTCTTTGGTCCTATAACCATCGCAAACACGACTAGTTATTTAACAACCACCATAATCATCTTTAAGTGGCTCATTGCATATGCAAAACCTCACTATTCTACCAATATGCAATATCATATATATACACAAGTATTTTTACACGCACCGTGCAATGTTTATCAATATGCCATCTAGTGCATATTCATTTCAGCTATCTAATCTCTTACATTTTCAATCATGCTTCTATGGTCTGATTCATACAACCATTATCAACAATATTACTGGTGATCAACCATAAGCAATACCATTAATGGGCTATTGCATGTGTAACTTTCACTACCTTTACCCATATGCAACATCATGCTTTATGCATAAGCGATTCACATGCACTATGCAATGACTCATTAATCATGCCCATTAATTCATATGCATTACTCTCTTGCATTTCCAACATCCCTATGCCATAAATTTCAACTTATGAAACTTAGGAAATATAAATACAATAGTAAGAGAAGAGTTAAGGAATTATCCCTTTCCAATTCCTTATCATGACATGGAGTTCCTCCTCCACATCATAGCTGATCCTTTTCTTGGATTCCCTACCAAGCACGCAAAGAATCATTAGTTGTCATTTATCACCAAGTAGCAATTCAATGTATACATACTTGTATAACATTCATTCTTACTACTTTTCAAACATGCAATACTTTATGTTATAAGCAGAAATAGTTAAGGTGAGAAGTTTCCCTCTTATCAACATTGCCTTGCTGCTCCCATTGCTCTTCCACAATGCATATCATAGCCAATTACTTTTAATAAGTCTTCCACAAACCTTCCATGCAATTCCTGCTTCTTATCCCAAGAATACATTTCACACTTTCAACGACTGTCTTCGAGGGACGATGGCGCATGAGTTCAAAGCGATTTTTCAACTTTCGGCACCTGAAACATTTCCCTGGAAAACAACTAAAATTCCCTATTTTGGAGCAACTCGTTGAATTCTTCCGCCATTGCGGACCAACTTGCCGAGTTCTTCCGCCGAAAGACACTTAGAAAAATTTTCGGACCAACTTGTCGGACCAACTCGTTGAGTTCTTCCGCTGTTTCGGCAAAAACTCACGAGTTCTTTCTGCCGTAACACTTAGAAAATTTTTGAAATTTATCGAACCAACTCATCGAGTCCTTCCGTCGTTGCGGACCAACTCGCTGAGTTCTTCCTCCGTTGTGGACAAACTTGTCGAGTTCTTCCACCGTTTCAGCAAAAAACTCATAACTTTCCGCCGAAATTTTCTTTCTTTTTCCGGTGAACTTATCGATTTTATGCCGATTTGTTGCGGAGCAACTCACTAGGTTTTGCCACCATTGTGGACGAACTCACTAAGTTTCGTCGCCGTTGCGGACGAACTCGCCGTGCCTCGCCGCCGTTGTGGACGAAAACTCATAAGTTCTTTCCGATACAGACTTAGAAATTTTTTCAAAAACACTTAGAAACATTTTCGGAAATTTTGAAAGTTTGAAAATTTTCTTAATGGTCTATAATGAGAAGGAAGCATACTTACCCCTGTAAGCTGTGATAGGTAGCCCATGAAGGCCCAATGCTGCAACCAATAGCTTTGATACCAAAATGTAATGTCCCCACCCTTGGACCCAATGCAAGGAAGGGAACCTGATGCTATTCTATGGGAGTTTTCATAAAAACTCAGCCAATTCATTAGATTTTAGAGCAAAGAAATACATATGTGCAGATGTAAATCAATTAAACATGCATAGCGGAATGAAAACCTCATCCACACACATATTACATGAATGTTATTCAATTTAACACAGTCAACAACTTAACACATTTGCAGAAGTAAATACCCAATAAAATACTCATCTTGATGCAATGTTGTCCCGAACAACTAGCTATGTCGCTGCAACGTTCCTCCCAACCATAGGTCTTTGCCCAGCCTGTATTCTTTCAACACTCAGAGACCACCCCCGAGCTGGGCATGATATCTACAAGGAAAAGGGAACCCTCAAGCACAACATAGCCCAAAGCAATGGATACTCAATTCAACCCCAACATTCTTCTACACACAGTAGCTCAAAACTGGCATGGATACACAATTCAACCATGGATTCACAGAATAGGGTCTATGGGTTTTCCCCAAAACATGGGCACACCAAAAATGGATTATGGGAAGAGGGAATCAACCCCAGGGAAGAAAACCTATTTCTCCCACAGATGTATGAGCATTCAGTGGGACAAAACGGCCTCAATTAAACCCCAAATCGTTTCCCCTCTCTTCCCCACTGTTAGCCACAACAAAAACTCCCTTCCTTGCTAGGAAAACGAAGGTCAACACATGAAATTCATGGAGGGAAATGCCCAGGAAGCTCTAAACTCATGAGAGGGAAAAGTGGGTTGATGGGTAATGGATTGGGGAGCAATTCATGACTCTTTTCTTGCCCAAGAAGCCAAACACGAATTTCCACGTAGGGTGGCTTGCCCATACCCGAATTTGGATAGCCATACCTCCCATTCCCCAAGGCATTAACTACCTCAACCAACTCTTGGGAGAAATCAATGATTGGGTACAAAAGTCAACATGGGTAGTTGAGGGTTTGATTGGTTCTCTCATTGACACTTGGCTTGGCTTGATTGGCTCCAAGGGTTTGAATGTCCTCCTCCCAATTCCTTGTAATATCATGCTCCCATCTCTTGTTTCATTGCATAGCTAGTTGTGGGATTTTATATTAAAATGCATATTTACAATTCCCATGGTTCACTAGCACATGGGTAGCATAATATCAAATACTTGTCTCTTCTAGATCGAGCGTTCACTAGTGGGGCCTTAGCCTTGAGCTCCACGCTAGGAATCATACATAATATGCATACGTTATTTACATTATAGCCCAAAATATTACAAGGGTCAAAATGGGGGACATTACAACAGCTAGCAGCAATAAACAACTATTGGAGACAAAAACTCTCCACCCAACTAATTCTTTCTATTAGAGATTGAGAGCTCTCCAGGTCTCAATCACTAAGGTTATCTCACAATTTTTCTACCAATTCTTCTCACAATTCCAAATCTATGCCACACTTCTACCTCCACAACTAGCCACAATATATGCCATACTCTTCACACACAGCCAGTTCCCTCGCCCTCCTTAGAATAATGGAATCCCCAATCATCTCTCACCTAGTGTACAAAACCAATACCAAGGCATGCAATTCAAACACAAAAAAATTATTTAATTTGCATGAAGACTTCCACTTGTCATTCCATTTTGTTAAGATCCTAGTGGGCGGCCTTCACTAACACCTCGTGGTTTTGGTGTAACGGTTCGTATCATTTGGTATCAGATCCCCCACCCAAGTTCGAGTCACAAAGTGGGTGGCAACGTCGTCATTACAGTGTTCGTCCAGGGCTCGTATGGCTCAAAGGGAACACCATCGTACGAGCGCACATCCAACCCAGAGTCTGGACTGCGAAGCGTGGTAGGATGTTAAGACCCTAGTGGGAGGCCTTCACTAACACCTCGGGGTTTTAGTGTAACGGTTCGTATCACATTTACATGCTCATGCACTTAATCTACCTTTGTTAACTTTATTTATCTTCTATTAAGTTGTGCACATATTATTAATATTTTCTATTTATCAATAATTATTTTCTCTTTTCCTTTATGCAAAACACAAAACTTTCACTTCAATAAGCATAACATCATTCAAAATGTGCATATTATTATACCAGTAATACTACGCACTTGGGAGCAATACTTTGACCATCATGAGTAAATATCACACCCACACTATTAAACAAGAATATTAAAATTTGTACTTCTACATGCTATTTAATTAGTCTTCTTGAAATGCCTAATATGCAACACCCACACAAATATGCATCCATTCTTGTCATCTACAATGGTTCACTACTAATTTCTCCCCAATGGTTTACCTCCTCTATTCATTTCCCATATTCTTCAATATTCATACCATTTATTGCCATTGGGTTAAACCCTTTGTCCTCAATTGGTCATGCTTGTCATGACATGGGTTGCTCTGTTGTGACTAGTATACAATTATATCATCGTGGTATGTTGTACAATCACATGTGATTGTAGCAGGCATGGACATTCCACCACAATTCCACAAGAGTTTGAGAATAATATCATCCTTCAGCCTCTCCACCTCCCAAGTATAACAATAGGTTCTATGCCCCCTTAACATTTTGATTGGATATATGGCCTTAGGCTTCTAACATGGCTTAATGGAACCCTACATGGCTCACCATCCCTAGGAATCATCTCAAAAGGATATTGACCATAGGCATATTGAAAGGTACATTGACCCCATCTCGAAATGATGCTCCAACACATAACAATTCTCTCAACCCTAGTCATCTCTATTTCTATGTTGACCCTATATATATATATATATATATATATAAAGGTACAATGACCCTAAGCATCTTGGAATGTTGGTCCCATCACTTAAGAAGGCTCTCAATCCCAAGTATCTCAAAAGGTTTAAAAACCATTGGTATAGCATTAGTGATTGAGTTTTCCCCCATCTCATAAAATCATCCTTCTATAGAGATCTTCCTTTCATGGTCATTGACTCCCATGAGATATTTTTATTGAACATACCCTCCAATCCCATGTCCTGTCCAACCAACACTCATATCATAAAAATCAAAGCATTAATTATAGCATATGTTAGATCCTTACCACCTCATGGCCAAAATGTAACTATGATAAAACTACATACTATCACCTGCATGTCACCATGAATAACATAACAACATAATTTCTTGATCAATATTTAGCATCTACTATATGCTAGAAAGAGTATAATTTATTGGACACGTGTACATTCTTATGTTATTAAGTGTCTATATAATCATAGTCCATTTTAGGTGCACCAATGGATTTAAATGTAATTCATCATGATATATTTGTGACAATAGAGGAACAATACCTTTCACAATATCATATTTGTGACTTTCCAAAACATTATGAAATAATCCCATCATGATAATCAAAAAATAACTTATCATATGTGAAAGCACAACCACTAACAATGCATACATACATAAGCAAATTAGAAGCATCGATATTGCATATAATGCCATAGTAAAACGATCACCCCAAAATATCATTGTAGTATCTCAATCAATTTATGCTAGGTCTACAAGTCATGTCCATTTATAAACTAAAGACGAGATACTACATGTGTTGGGGAAGTATTCTTGTTGTGCTCCTAAGTATGCAAATATTTTATTGGTGCATGAGGGTGTTGTTTGGAGGAGATGGAAACCATATTGCCAAATGAACGTGAGTGTAATATCCCGATTTTGACCCCATTGCATTAAATTGTAAATGATGTAATATTGTTATAAAATCGTGGTGAGGAGCTCAAGGCCAAGGCCCCGCCATCGATTTAGTGATGCATATGCTTTGCGTGCTAGCCAGGCACAATGGAATTGCAAATATCATGTAAATATGCACTTTAATAAAATACCCACAACTAGCTATTCAATGCAACAAAAGATGGAGGCATGATTTTTATAAGGAATCGGGAGGGAAATATTCAAAACCCTTGGAGCCAATCAAGTCAAGCCAAGTGTCAATGAGAGAACCCATAAAACCCTCAACTACGCATGTTGAATTTTGTACCCAATCATTTAATTCTTCCAAGAGTTGGTTGAGGTAGTTAACGCCTTGGGGAATGGGGAGGTATGGCTGTCCAAATTCGGGTATGGGAAAACCACCATTCATGGAAATTCGTGTTGGACTTCTTGGGCAAGAAAAGAGTCATGAAATTGCTCCCCAAGCCATTATTCACCATTTCCTTTATCCCTCACGTAGTTGGAGCTAGCTAGGGTGTTTCCTCTCCACTTGTTTTTAGTTTTTCATTGTTTTCTAGCTGGGAGAAGGGCATTTTTATGTTGCAGAACCGTGGGAAGGAAGGGGAAATCGATTTGGGGTACATAGAGGCTATTTTGTCCCACTGAATGCTCATATATTTGTGGGAGAAATTGTTTCCTTCCTTGTGGTCGATTTTCCCTCTCACAATTCGTTTTTAGTGTTCCCACGATTTGGGGAAAACCCATGGACATCTTGTTTGTAAATCCCATTGTTAAAAATGTGTATCCATGCCCAATGATTGTGCTTGTTGTGTGCAGATAGAGTATGTTGGGGTAGGGGTTATGGGTATCCATTGTTTTGGCTTGAGCTTGAGTGCAAGCATCCAAAAATGAAGAGGGTTCAAATTTGGCCTGATAAACCCAACTGTGGACTGGCTTGGCTTAGATGTGATGTTTTCTTGGGCTATGTTGAGCTTGAGAGTCCCCTTAGAAATCATGCCTAGCTCGGGGGTGGTATCTGATTGCGAAAGAATATAGTATGGGCAGAGACCTATGGTTGGGTGGAACATTACATCGACATATCTAGTTGCTTGGGGCAACTTCAACATCAAGATAAGTATTCTATTTCTGTGTATTCAATTCTGCAATGTATTGGTTGTTATGATTTTGTTGAATGTATGCATGAGGAATGTGTGTGGACAGTTTAATTCCGATGTGCAAGCTATATTGATTTGTGCCTGCACACATTTTTTTTATTCGTATAAATCTAATGAATCGGGCTGAGTTTATGAAAAATCCCAAGATCCATAGTCATGTTCCCTTCCTTGCGTTGGATCGATGGGAGGGGACGTGATAGTGAGGGGGTGCATGGGATTTAATGTTGTTGGTATTGTTATGTTGATTAGATGGATCAACAGTTTGATAGTTAGTTGTGAGGCATCTCTCACTAGATGGGTGTTAATTTTTTTCCAAGGAACAATCTCTTGGGAAAATATTTGATAACTTCCCCATGATCCATGTATGGTAAATGGGGTAAATCTTCGGCCTTGATAATGAATCCTAATCTGGTGGGAACATTGAGTGAGGCCCTCAACATTATAGCTATCCCGTGGACTTGACCCATGACCTCCTACTTGTAGCTGGCAAGACTCAACAACTCAAGCTAACCCATTGAGCTCAGTTGGGTGTTAGTTGTAGAGGCATTGTTAAAAATACTAACCCATTGAAAAGATGTTTTTAATTATTTGTAAATAAAATGTGGTGGTTTATATTCTATGGAAGTTAAATGTAGCTTGGTTCTCAAGATCTATTGTTTGGCAAAATTTTACAAGGAAATAAACAATTATTTTTGGTCATACAATTCATGTTGCTTCAATCACTAAGATACTTGCTAGAGAGATGGGAATTCATGTGAGTTGTACATGTACTTATTGTAAAAATGATGTAGAATGGTTCAAATAGAAAATTAAAGATTTTTGTGATGAGATAATAATCCCAAATGATCATGTTGAAGTAGGAGATCTATTATCACTTGCACGGAAACCTGTACAATATTTGTATTCAAGTGGAACTTCATATCAATAAGCATATTGATATTGTCACGTCCCCTTCCATCAATCCAACTCAAGGGAGGGAACATGACTAAAAAAACTAGGCTTTCAAAAACTATAGCCCCATCATCATTAACAAATTCATGTAAACAAAAACATATGTGTGCAGATGCATAATACAATATAAACACAACGAAAATGAACACTATCCACACACATCTATCATGCAATTACTTGCATAATCATAACAATCTTCAATAAAAAACATTGCATAATGGAAATACAAGAAAGTACTTATCCTGAAATGAGCCTGAAGCTGTCCCGAGCAATTGGCTATGGAACTGCAATGTTCCACCCAACCATAGGCCACTTGTGCTCATCAATCTCTCAACACAACTGCCATCTCTGAGATGGGCATGATTTCCACAAGGAAAAAGGGAACAACAAACTCACACATAGCCAAGTATATAATACATATCAGCCAAGCCAGTCTACAGTTGGGTTTATTAGGCTGTTAAGGTAGTAGAAAGGAAAGAATTGCTAAGCTAGTGAGCTCAACCACAAATCCATTGGAAACTCTCCAAGATTTAGCTAGCTTGTCCCCCACTATACCTACACACCCAACACAAGGAAGTATTCCCTTCACTGCTCCACAGTCCCTCAGGCCATACCTTCCCTTCTAGTGCTCTTCAAGGTGTGCATAGAAAGGTATCCAAAGCCCTATCATCTTTGGTGAGGTTACACCCTTCACTAGGTTTATCAAGCCAATTCCCACTCCTTGTCTACTCCTAGTTACTTTCATACAAGTTCAACCCAAAATCAAGGGATCTACATAACCCAAAACAAAACAATATCTCCCCACACACACAACAAGCACAAATGTTGGGCATGCCAAAACATTTTAACTATGGGAGGCCCAAAACAAGATTTCCATGGTTTTTTTTCAAATAATGGCACACCAAAAACAAATTGTGAGAGGGGAAAATGACCACATGGAACAAAACACTTTCTCCCACAGGTATATGATCATTCAAATGGAAAAATCGGCCACTATGGACCCCCAAATCGAAATTCCCTTCCTCCCAATAGTTATGCAACACCAAAAACGTGTTTCCCAGCTAGAAAATGAAGGAACACAGTAAAAATGTGGAGGAAAACACCCAACAAGCAATATGGACATGAGCGAAAAAAACCAATGCATGAATAATGGCTTGGGAAGCAAATTCGTGGGTCTTTTCTTTCGCATGAAGGAAAACACGTTTTAAAAAAATGATGGCTTCCCTATACATGAAATTTGGCACAACCATAGTCTCCATTTCGCAAAACAATAACTACCTCAACCAACTCTTGGAAGAAATAAATGATTGGGTAAAAAAGTCAAGATGGGTAATTGATGGATCATGGGTTCTCTCATTGACACTTGGCTTGAATATTTCTCTCCCTATTCCTTGTAAAAATCATTCCCCCATACTCTTATTGCATTGCATAGTTAGTTGTGGGTATTTTTATTAAAATACATATTTACATCATATTTATGATTTCTATTGTGTTTGGCTAGCACCTGATCCACATGCATCGATTTTTAATTTCCGATACATAAAACGTTAAATTGATGGTGGGGGCTTGGCCTTGAGCTCCTCACTACAATTTTTATAACGGTATTACATCATTTACAACTTTAATGCAATGGGGTCAAAATCAGGGTGTTACATTCCCCTCTCCCTTAAATTAACACCATCCTTAGTGCTCTTCAAAATTGAACAAAAATGGAGAATGCCACTCTCATGGAATCCTCCAGCTCCCATGTAGCCTCATCGAGATTGTAGTGATTCCATTGCACCTTCACCTATATGATGGATTGGTTCCAAAGCAATGTTACCTTCTTGTCTAGGATGCACAATGGCTCGGTTTGGAACTCTCCCTTGAGTTCCACCTGAATCACATCCCAATTAATCACATCATTAGGATCATGTACATATTTCTTTTGCAAAGAAACATGGAAAACATTATGAGCTCTAGTGTTAGCAGGAAATGCAAGTCGATATGCAACTGGCCATATTCTTTCAAGCACTTCAAATGACCCACAATATCTAGGTGATAGATTGGAACAACTCCCAAGATTTAAGGAACTCTTCCTTGGCCTCACTCTAAGATAAACATGATCCCCAACACTGAAATCCCTATGCACTCTGTACTTATCTGCATATATTTTCTATCTATCTTGGGCTACCTTTAAATTCTGCCTGATATTTGCAACCTCGTGTTCCATTTCCTTAAGCAATTTTGGCCCAAGTACAATTCTGTTCACTGGATTATCCCAAGTCACGGGTGTCCTACACTTCTGACCATAGAAGGCCTCAAACAGACTCATGCCCAATGATGCTTGCTTCCCATTATTATATGCAAACTCTACCAAGTGTAGATAATCCTCCCACTTGGATGGTTTGTCCATTACATACATGCGAAGCATGTCTTCAAGAACCCAATTTACTCTTTCTGTTTTCCCATTTGTCTGAGGATTGTATGTGGTGCTAAAATTCAACAGCATACCCAAATCTACGAAAGGACCTTTCCAAAAATTTGAAGTGAACTTGGTGTCCCTGTCAGAAATTATTGCCTTAGGAAACCCACGCAATCTGAAAATTTTCTTCATGAAAATCTTTGCAATGGCATCGAATTTATATGTGGACTTAACCAGTATAAAATTTGATGCCTTTATTAACTTGTCCACCACAACCATGATGGAATCATGTTGTATCACAGTCATTGGATAACCTGTAATAAAATCCATGGAAATTTTTCCCATTTCCATTCTGGAATTGGCAATGGATGCAATAAACTTGTTGGGTGTTGGTGTTCAACCTTCACCTGCTGACATTTCATGCACTTAGAAATGTATTCAATGATTTCCTTCTTCATTCCTGGCCAAAAATATTGTTTTCTGGATGTAGCAATTGTTTTTTGATATCCTGGGTGACCGAAATATGGAGCTTTATGGATTTCATCCTTAACAATCCTCCTCAATTTTTCCACATTTGGAATATAAATTCTATTCTTATAAGTAAGAATTCCGCCACCTTCCAAATGATACCATTCATAATTCTTTTCAAATTTCTATTGTTGCAATTTGTCCCTTATTTGCACATACATTTCATCTTCAACAATACAGTTGATGATATGTTGCCTCAAATCTGATTGACAGGCACTAAGGGATGCCACATGCATTTCATGTACTTTTTTGTTGAGTGCATCAACTACCTTATTTTATTTCCCCTTTATGTGTTTGATCTCAAAATCAAATTCACACAAAAATTCTAACCATCTAAATTTCCTAGCATTTAATGTTGGCTACTTGAACAAATATTTCAGACGACAATGGTCTATCCTTAGCTCAAATTTTCTGCCCATCAAGTAGTGCCTCCATATCCTTAAAGCATGTACTATGGCTTCAAGTTCTAAATCATAAGTAGCATAGTTCTTCTCATGCTCCTTCAACTTCCTTGACTCATAGCATACCACATGGTTGCCTTGCATAAGAACTCATCCAAGTCCTTGATTTCATGCATTGGTACACACCACAAAGTCTCTTTTGGGATATGCAATTTTCAAAATTGGTGCACTTGTGAGAAGATTCTTCAATCGCTAGAAAATTTCCTCACATCTTGGTGTCCATTCAAATTTCATTCCCTTATTTTGCAAAGAAGTGGTTGGATTAACAACCTTGGAAAATCCTTCAATGAACCTCCTGTAGTAACCAACAAGTCCGAGAAATGATCTCACATCTATCACATTCCTTGGAGTTGGCCAATTCATAATGGATTCAATCTTCTCAAGATCCACAAATATTCCTTCCTCTAAGATAATGTGCCCCAAATAATGGATTTTATATTTATAAAAGTTACATTTGCTCAAATTTTCATACAACTTATGCTCCCTTATCAATTGCAATGCCATTCTCAAATGTTCTTCACGCTCTTCTTCATTCTTAGAATAAATAAGAATGTCATCTAGAAAAACAAGAACAAACTTGTCCAAATACTTGCTAAAAACACTATTCACGAGACACATGAATGTAGCTGGTGCATTCGTGAGACCAAATGGTACCACCACAAACTTGTAGTTCTCATACCTTGTTTTAAAGGCCATCTTATGAACATATTCCTCTTTAATTCTTACTTGATGGTAACCAGACCTCAAGTCAATTTTTGAAAATATCTTTGCTCCTCTCATTTGATCAAAGAGATCATAAATTCGAGGTAATGGGTATTTGTTATTCATAGTGACTTTATTCAACTTCCTGTAGTCAATACATAACCTGGGTGTTCCATCTTTCTTTTTCACAAATAGCACAGGTGCTCCCCATGGAGACACACTTGGCCTGATATATTTCTTCTCCAATCGCTCTTGTAACTTTATTTTCAATTCTAGCAATTCCAGTGTACTCATCCTATAGGGTGCCTTGGACACTAGTGTAGTTCCCGGCACAAGGTCAATTGTGAAATTAATGTCCCTCTTTGGAGGAAGTCATGGAATCTCATCAGGAAAAACATCCATGAATTCTTGCAATACATGGTAGTCCTCCAACTTGGAAATTTCATTTTTTGTTTCCTCCAAAACATGGGCGACATACAATTGACAACCCTTCATACATAACTTCTTCAACTGCATAGATGAAATTTTCCTAACAGAAATCACCTTTGGAATTCCCTTTACGACCCTTGGGCTTCCTTCCTCATCCATGCATTCAAAAGTATTGCTGTAGTAGTCAAGTTTAACTTTGTGAGCTTCTAACCAGTCCATTCCAATGAGAATATCATAGGAACCACGTGGTATAATATTCAAATTTGCATAATTGAATATCCCATCCATCTCTAATTGAAATTTATCTACCATTTCACTAAATTTTCTCATGGTTCTAGTGGCTAGTTGAACTAACCATGACTTACTATGCTTTAATTTCTTAAAAGCACAAATGTCAACAATTTTAGGAGTGATATAATTGTGAGTAGATCCAGGGTCAATCAAAATAGAAACAAATTTCTTAGCAATATTACCTTCAACTTCAATCACAGTTGATTGATGGTCTACCTAGCATTCCTCTAGTGCTGCATAGATTATAGGGATGGTCGTCGTCACTTGACCCACAGTTTCAGCTCCTTGGATGTTGTGAACTTGCTTTACACTCCCATTCCGATGTGGACAATTCCTAAGAACATGGTCATCTCCACATACCCAACATTGAAGTGGATCTCTTGGATCCTTTGGATCTATGGGCTTGCCTCCCATCATTCTAGTTGGCTTAGTCACAACCTGTGATGGCTGCCTTTGCTGATTTATGAGATGAGGAGGTTTGAACCCCTTCATCCTTTGATCAAGCTTCTCATTTTTCTTGTCCTTCCATGCCTTATGGAAATCAGTTTTTCTTTTGTTTTGATCGTAACAATACTTGGACTTCCTCATTGCTTCCTCTAGAGTTCGAGGTTCATCAAACTCAATTATATATTTATATGAATGAGGTAGTCCACTTAGAAAACGCTGAATTTTCACCTTATCATCTCTATTATACTTGACATATCTCAACAACTCCAAGAATTTGTTTGCATATTCTTCCATGGTCATTTGTCCCAATTTCAATTCATGGAATTCTTTAATCTTATCATCGTAGTACCTATTAGAGAGGTAATTTTGCTTGAATTAATTCTTGAACTGCTTCCACACAATCTTCCCTTCATTGATCTTCTTTACTCTCCTAAGGTGATACCACCATATAGATTATCTTCCATTCAGATTGAATATGGCCACCCTTTCCTTCATATTTCTAGAGTAGTCTTGGAATTGGAAATACTTCCTCATTCCAAGAAGCCAAGCTTCAACTTTTTGACCAGATTTTATCTCACCATCAAATGTAGGAGGTTTATCTTTCTTAAATTCCTCATGTGAATTTTTCTAATTATGCCTCTTCCTCTTACTCTTGTGAGATGAAGAGCCTAAACCTTCAATGGATTCTCCAGAGCCAAATGATCCACTAGAAGAGATTTCTGGAGTATATGTCATGTCTCTATAAACTCTTCTTGAGCTATTGGAACTCTTACGGGAATTTCTCTTGAACTACTCTCACTCTTTTCTGGATTTGGTAAGTGATGCCTCGATTTAATCCTCCTTTGAATGTTGGTCAGACTCTGCAACATGGATGCATTCAGCTGATTCTATTCTTCTTGAGCTTTAATCAAACTCTCATTGTCTTCTCTACAACTCTACAAATCCACCCTTAGGCTCCTCATGGTGGCTGCAATATCTGGGGGATTCTCTTGGTTTCTCCTCCCATTAGAGAGTCTATTTCAGCATTCTCAAACTATATGTTCTCTCTCATGGCATCTGTCTTAGGCTCATAGGGATCATGTGCATCATCCATGATGACAATCCTTTTGGCCCAACCAAGACCAATGTTTCCAAACTAAAGTATGCTAAATGATATCCTTTAATGATCACTGATAGGATTCTGGATCTGCCAAAGTGTTTATAAGCACATTTGTTAGCTGCATTATATTCTTAGAAAATTATAAATTTTGTTTCATGCATTATGGGAACAATCCATATCTACAATCCTTGTCAAATTAAATAATTTTCTCACAATCAACGATGTCTTAGGGGGGTGACAGGGGTCAAGGGGGCTTTCCCCCTTGTGGCTTCCCTATGCCACTACAGTGCGGGTCGAGGGTATCGCCCTCGTTTTTTTCTCTTTTGTAAATATGTCGATTTCGCAAAATTTGGCGCATAAGTTCAATGCCATTTTTCAATTTTCGACACCTAAAAATCTCTCTAGAAAAACTGCTTAATTACTCTGTTCTGCTGAACTTTTCCAAAATTCACTGAAAATGTTGATTGACAGACTTTTCCATTTTTCTCTGAAATGATTTTTTAACGACTTTTTCCCTTATCCACCGATTTCCTTTTCGACGACTTTTTACATTTTTCATCGATCTCCTTCATTGATGCATTTTTCATTTCTCCGTTGATCACCTTCACCGATGAATTTTTCATTTCTCCACTGATCGCCTTCATCGTTGAATTTTTCATTTCTCTGTTGATCACCTTCATCGACAAAGTTTTCATTTCTCCACAGAATTCCTTCATCAATGAAGTTTTTATTTCTTCATCGATCGCCTTTATCAACGACTTTTTCAATTTGTCGCCAAAACATATCATCGACTTTTTCAATTTGGTGCTGATAGTTTTGGAGACTTTTTCAATTTGTCATTGATAGTTTCAGTGACCTTTTCAATTCATCATCGAAATATGTTGGTAGACTTTGCCCTTTTTCTCAGAAATTACTTTTTCTACGAACTTTTTCATTTTTCGTTGACAGTTTCAACATACTTATTCTTTTTTCATCGAAACACGTTCGACAATTTTTTCCAAATCTTGCCGATATGTGTTAGTGCAACTTGCTCAAGTCTGCCGACACACACTTAGGGAAAAATACTTAGAAAACTCAGAAATATTTCTTGATGATCAGTGTTGAGCAAGAGGCAATCTTACCTCTGCAAGTTACCTGGTTTATCCTATTCAGGTCCAATGTTGCAGCCCATGGATTTGATACCATGCTATCATGTCCCCTTCCATTAATCCAACTCAAGGGAAGGAACATGATTAAAAAAACCAAGATTTCGAAAACTCTAGCCCTATCATCATTAACAAATTCATGTAAACAAAAACATATGTGTGTAGATGCATAATACAATATAAACACAACAAAAATGAACACTATCGACACACATCTATCATACAATTACTTGCATAATCATAGCATTATTCAATAAAAAAACATTGCATAATGGAAATACAAGAAAGTACTTATCTTGAAATGAGCCTGAAGCTGTCTTGAGCAACTGGCTATGCAACTCATTGGTAGCTCATTGGGAGCACATTTTGGTTGGTTGGATTGAGCAAGCAAGCCTCTTCTCTTCCCCATGGGTCCATCTTTGTAGTAGATGGTGATGGTTTCCTACATGGGAAGCATATTTTAGATGGATTTGTGTTTTTCTTACAAGGTGTTATGGTGAATTCCATGTGACTCTTATGCATTGCATAGGAGAATATATACTGCACCTTGTATTCTTGAGGATCATTTGGGATATTGGTATCAATTGTGATTAGTCTCCACACTAACTGCATGGTTGGATGGTAATAGAACAATATATTGGGAGAGTTCATGAGCAATTTATAATCAGATTGGTGCAGCAGAAGCATGATGGATCATGATGCTTAGTTGTGTTGGATTTGCTTATTGCTTGAGGACAAGCAATCTTGGGAGGGGAGGATTGTCATGTCCTATCATTGATGATTATTGGAAGGAGTTCCTAGCCCAACCAATACCTTGGGTTGAGGAGGAAATTTCATGCACTTGGGGTTAATTATGAAGTTAAGGCATTAATCAGTTAGGAAGTTTAATTTTATTTTTTATCCTAAGTTTGAAACGCACTCGGTAGAAGTAATTTTCATTAATTAGATATTTTATTTTGGAATAAAGTGAATAATGCTCCACAAGTGCGCCTTAGAGGATAAGGTTGAATAAGAGGTAAATTGCAAGAGAAGAAAAGATAAAGAAGTCAAAGCAAGGAAGGTAGGAAAAAAGAGAAGAAAAGTTGGCATAAAGAAGGAAGGCATAAAAGAAAGATAAAGCAGGACAAAGCAGGAAAGCAGGATAAGGCTGAAAAGTAGGGAAAAGAAGGACAAATCAAAAAAGAAATATAAGGTAGAAAAGCAGGATAAATCAAAATCAAAAGCAAAATAAAAATCAAAAGTAGAAAGAAAAAGCAAAAGAATGAAAGAAAGGAAAAAGTCAAAGCAAAAAGCAAGGCACAAGCTAAAGCATAAATAAGGGAAAAAGCTAAAGCAGAAAGCAAAGAAACCTTATCCACTCCATGAGGGAGCCTTAGCCTATCTTACTTTCTCAACAAGTCACCTCAATCTATATAAAAGAAGGATTAAAACTCCATTTCACATCTTTTGACAATTTGAGAATTGAATTGACTGCAACTTTTGTCAGAGATATGGATCTAACTAAAATAGCTTACCTATCTATGCAAACAATAACATATCACAGGAAATAAGAACATAAAGAGAACAAGAGAAAAGATTACACCAGATATACATGGTTCACCCAATTGGGCTACGTCCACGAGAAGGTAGTCTTCCATTATCTACAGAATATCTCCCTCAAGCTTACATAGAGCAATGCCAATAACCCCAATACAATATGATCCACAATGGATGAATGATTCATGAATGAATGAATGATTCACGAATGAATGAATGAGAGAGACTCCCTTGAATCTATTATATACCAAGAGATGAGGAGGAATTACTCTAACATATTACATGTGGGATAATATAATTCTCCATAATAACATCTCTTTATATAATAATGAATATCAAGAGTATATTTTACCATAATGAATATGGGATAAATGTATTACTCTTTTATATAATATTGTGGATAGCTTCTGACATAATACAAAGACATTATTACCTTCCAATGAATATAAAATAGTCCAACACTCCCCCTTAATAATGGCTGGGAGAAAAGCCTACTAATAAGGAAGGAAGGAGTCATTATTGCTCCCCCTTGATGACAACTTCCAGAAGAACCAAAGCTGCAAAAGAAGAACACTTCGGCTGATGGAATTTGATTAAGAACTACCGCTTCTCACTGAATCATGAAATTGTACACGAACCAAGTTGTATGATGAAATAAACATGTGACACAATCCAACAGCAAGGAGCCCAGATCACCACAAGAGTCATCACAACCATAACTGATAGCTGAAGAACTCTGATATAACATCCACACTAGTGTACAGATACCTTCTGGCAGTTGATACAACAGAACATGTGGCTAAGAACACCACAACAATGTACAAAAATACCAAGATGGCCAATACACATGCGGATAGCAGACATTCTTCCAATCAAGGTGCAAATATAAATATATGTAGAAGACCTCAAACATCGAAGAAACAAGACCCCAATGGTCTATACATCGAAAATGATATCATACAGATGAACATCATGACTTTAACAATAGAAGATGGTGCTTCATTATTTATGGAATAAGGTGAAATTATAAACAGAAAACTGATCTGCACAAGAACTTCCAAGATTAAAGCATACAAAGATCATAAAAAACAATATTGCTCATACAGAAATGAAAAATCTTATACACCAAAGGTTAGCAAACATCATATAAAAAGATGACAACATAATATGATCAAATAAAAGATTAACTTGCTCATTAAGGAAAATGAAGTTACTTTTACACATTAAGTGTCAGCCAGAACATATAAATAGTGAGCCCAACATTTCACTTAAATATATGAAAATTTAGTCATCAAGCAACTAATCTGAAGCATAGGT
Organism: Larix kaempferi; assembly: GCA_027924585.1. Lineage (NCBI taxonomy): Eukaryota > Viridiplantae > Streptophyta > Pinopsida > Pinales > Pinaceae > Larix > Larix kaempferi. The sequence continues at coordinate 2,712,722 of BSBM01000188.1, read as the reverse complement.
GCATTTCTTATTAGTATGATGTTAATATGCAAGAGATGAATGCCCTAAAAATGTAAATGCTTCCATATAGGAATATTGGAGACATGAAACACGTGTCAATGCTTCCATATAGGAACGTTAGAGACAAGTAAGAACAAGATAACCTCTGCAATCATAAGAATAGAAATCACATTGAAACAAGAACAAGGTGCCCATGATAAATAGTTCAAGATTATAAGATTGCTCAAATCCATATAAATATTGAGTAAAAGATGATCGAAATAAACATGACATGAGATATATAAATCAAAATGTTTAATATGATCAACATATAGCAAATTATGATCAACTCGTGATATCACTTAAAATAAATTATGAAATGACAAGTCACTAATGGTCTTAATCATGGGTTCATTTCTTATTAACACTATGAAAATATGCAAGAGATGAAATGCCCTGGAAATGTCAATACTTCCATATAGGAATGTTAGAGACACACAACACATGTCAATGCTTCTGTATTGGAATGTTAGAGACAAATAACACAAGAACTAGATACAATCTCTGCAATACATAAGAAAGAAACTATATCCCAACTAAAGAACTTATGACAAGCCAAAAAATATGATATCACATATATTCAAAATTGACTTTACTCAAGAAATTAATTAGCAAAAGCAGATAATGATCCTAAAGAGATTGCTTATAGAACAATGAAATTGCTTTTACACAAAGGTAAGCAATAACATATAAATAAAGCAATTAATGATCACAAGATAACACATATGAGATTGTTCTTATAAAATTGCTTTTATAAACATGACATGATTAGAAATCAACATGATTAAACAAAAACAAACAAATTAGTTATTAAGAGTCTTGTTAACATATTAAGCATTATATGGTTTATATCTATCATCACGACAAAATACTAGAGATCCCTGCCCTTAAAAGATGCCAAAGTTTCCATATAGAAATGTTAGACAAATATATACCAAGAACAAGAAATAATCTCTTAGTAAACATGATCAGGAGAAAAACCTAAATGCAAAAAGATGAATAACAAAAAACTTTAATACTTTACCGTATTGATCTGAATTTGCAAAAAACACAGTTAGAAAAATAGTAAAGGAAAGATCAACTTTTACTTACAACCCTTGGATTGAGTGCCCAGACTTGCCCATAATTATGTTATGTCTGCGAAGGTGGATCCAGAACAACTTTTCCAGTTCCAGAAACACGTTATAATAAAAATTTTGATAAAAATTGATCGAGTTATGAGGCTGAAAACAGTGTCGAATCTGCCGAAGACGGAAACTTGCACAAAGTCTACCAAACTTGGACAAAAATTGCTGTTTTGACAACTGAAAGATAGATCTCCTTGAGGAGAATCAGAAAATCATATAGATCTACAAAAAAAACTTCAAGAAACCCTTGAAAAATTTCTGCAAAAATCTACACAACAAGGTTAGGGTTAGAAATAAAAAGCTCCAGAAATATGCCCAGATCTGAAGAGAAGCCTAATGGCTACCAGATAGAAAGAAAATCTACAAGAAATAAACATTAACCAAATGATAAAATATTGTTTGAAAGCAATAGAAGGTGCTATATCATAGAAACAAGCTCTAATACCATGTCAGAGATATGGATCTAACTAAACTAGCTTACCTATCTATGCAAACAATAACATATCACAGTAAATAAGAACAGAAAGAGAGCAAGAGAAAATAGTACACCAGATATACGTGGTTCACCCAATTGGGATACGTCCACGGGAAGGTAGTCTTCTATTATCTCCAAAATATCTCCCTCAAGCTTACATAGAGCAATGCCAATAACCCCAATACAATATGATCCACAATGGATGAATGATTCACAAATGAATGAATGAGAGAGACTCCCTTGACTCTATTATATACCAAGAGATGAGGAGGAATTTCTCTCACATATTACATGTGGGATAATATAATTCTCCATAATATCTCTTTCTATAATAATGAATATCAAGAGTATATTTTACCATAATGAATATGGGATAAATGTATTACTCTTTTACATAAGATTGTGGATATATTCCGACATAATACAAAGACATTATTACCTTCCAAGGAATATAAAATAGTCCAACAATTTTGTCTCTTTGAATTGGGAGATGTGCCCCTAGTCCAAGCTGGGAGATGTGGACCTGCTTACTCTGAGAGGATGATGACATCCATTATTCATCATTGAGTTTATTTCAGGTCCTAAAGTCTGATCCAATGGTTGGTGTTCTCATTATGTGGTTCAACTCCTTCATTCAGTAGGAACAATGTTGGAGGGTCAAAATGGAGGTTCTGGTTCCAACATTACTGATCATTTTTGGGTTGTGATACCTCTTCCATTGCGTTGGGAGTGTAATTTCCAGTAATAATTTTTTTTTTTCTTGTTGAAAAAGGTGTATGGATTACCAAGATACAACCATTTTAACCAGAGAAAAGGTTTCAGTGTTGAGGAGCGCACATGTGCAAATTTTTGGATTTTCGAGAGACCTTGTGAGTTGTATTATATGTCTTGATCCATCCATGACAATTACTCTCTTTATTTATTATATGTGCAGATACAATGAAGAAATCCTCTTCATTTCTCTTCATATCAATCATCTTCTCTCAGTTTTTTAAGAATACTATGTATTGGAAGCCTTATGTTAAGTTTGAAACTCAAATTATTACCATTGTTGCTCAGATGTTTTAATTTTGGTTTGATGTTGTCATTGAACTTAGTTCTAAATAAATTTTAATTTCATAAGTGAAATTTGAAAGCCTTAGAGGTTGTTTGGATTGAGTTCTTCCAAGACTAGTTATTTGGGCACTATTTCTTGACTAGTTTTGCAATATATGTTATTAAAAGTTTCCTATGAGTTAAATTATTGTTATGATGATCATATGTAAATATTATAACCCTACTGAATACATTCCAACCCTTTAACTGAGAATTCATAGGCATCTCATCCTTTTTGAGAGAACCTGGAAAACAACTAGCTGAGCAGTCAAATCTAGCGCCCTTTCTTCTTTCGCCTCCAAACTCATCCAAAACATCCCAAACTCTCAGAAACTCTTTTCCGTCATCTAATTAGGGGGTTATGACCTTTTATCCACATCTAGTTGATGTCAAGTGTAAGTGAAAGAGTTTATTAGGCATACGCTGGTGTGCCTCGGTAACCTTGGAGTAGATTTCAACCTGGATGATGTTCAAAACATAAATGGCCCCAATACATTCTGCTTAGAAATTAGAATCTAGACTTGATGATGTTGTCATTTATGATGCACACTCCCTGGTACATTTTTCAGATCCAAAAGTGTCCATTAGTCAAGTTTTGGGTGGGTTAATCAGTGACCTATTCTAGTTCCTTCTTCACTAGTTTGGAGAATTAGTTACTGCATGCAAAATTTCTAATTTTAAGGTTTGAATTTGAGTAGATATCCTCCGAGATTAGATCATGGATATTACATTCTCTTATGTTGCAACCCTTAGAATGAAAGAGATATAGAAAATACTACATAATTTCATGATGATGACCTATCGAAACCCTTCATTTATACTATGTCCACATACCAATTTTACAATAAAATTTAATCAATTAATACCTTCTTTTGTGTGACAACCCATAACAACCCATAACAAACAACCCATCAATTAACCAAGGACCATTACCATGAGCAAAAAACCCATTAATTAGCCAAATACCATTTCCATGAGCAACTAGGCCCCAACACTTGGTTAGGAGACTCTTTTTTCCCCTTTTCTATATATTTCTTTAATGAATTTCTACTACATCATGTCCGAAGTGTAAACACTTTAGAGCCATTGGTCTCCTTTGGTTCAAGTTTGTTTAAAAAATATATTAAATTAAAGGTTTATATTTCTCAATAATTTCGAGTTTAAATTGTGTAAGCTTTTTAAATAAAAAATTATCCTATTACAAGTTTTATTATTCCAAAATAATGTTATCATTTCTATATCAAGTTCAATATACTACTTTTATTTGTAATTTTTTTAGTAGTCTATTTATTCTACGTTATAGACTTTGGTGGTTTTTGAACGAAATCTAGTATATTTTTTTGGGTAAAATCCAAATATGGAAGCCTTAAAATTGTGTTTTTGAACACATAAATGAATTTAACACCCTCAAATATCCCTAAATCGAAAAATATACTCGAAAAAAATAAAAATATTAAAATATTTAGACTACTCCAATTTGTTTGTATATATGTTATCCTATAGCTATTAAATATATCATCTTTACACGTTATATTTGGCATATTTTTATATTAACAAATATTTTAATATTAATATATTTTTTTCTTCTAATTATTTTAATTATAGAAAAACAAATCATAAAAGTCAAAGTCATCACATTTACGTTAAATCCATTGTTACAAAAAAAAACTATAATAACAAGCCATTGTTATGAAGTAACTTAAAAATAACTTGGCTAAGTAGAATTAATGTTGTTCGGGCCATAGTGAGCAGGATTGGTGCTAGGGTTTGAAGCCGGGGAGTGGGTCAGAAATGGGATAGAGGTCTAGAGAATGGAGTGAAAGGTGGCATATGAGAGCTTATAGCCATTGGCCGACTAACGAGATGAAAAATGGTACCATTCTGGGGCTGTTATAGGGTTAAAAAATAACAAAAAATGGGTTTTTTGGCAGGAAAATTTGGCATGGTTTTCATGTGGTGGTGACAAGTTCACGAGTTTCACGCATGGTGATAGGGTTTTTATCCTTCCCATACTGCATCATGATAGGGGTTTGTACTGGATGGTTCTCAAAAATAACTTGGTGGAAAAAAAGGATTCCTACAGTCTAGGTAAAAAATACCTATGGTGGTGTGCAGAAAAACATGTGTCATTATTGGTTTTGCAAGTGGAATTCAAATGGACAATAGGGATAAAGTTTTAGTGGGAGAAGGTTCCACTATACACATGAACTATCTCCCGGATGAGTGGTGGAAACGGGAGGTTCTCCAAAAAACAAATGTTGAATATCAGGAGTTGTTGAAGGAATGTGTTTCCAAGGACATTCATAATGCCAACATGAAAGGTTTTCTCTGCCATGGGAAAGAGAAAAGTGGGGGAACCCAATAATCTAGGGCACAAGCTCCCAGGGCTACAAATATGGTTACACTAAACAACCCTAGAGACCCTGCAAAAATACCTATCAAAGGAAGGAATGTTAATCTTGTTTCCTAGACTGGTGACTTTCGGTGGGTGACTCCTGTTTGTAAATGCAGGAAGTGGCATCTGAGAAGAGAGGGTGGCAGTATGACCATTGGAAGAAATATTGGTCTGGAAGGGATAGAGGCCTTATCCCTAAAATATTTGGTAGGTAAATTTAGTTATAGGGTGATGAATTCACGTGATATAGCCCACTGGGTTTCGACATCTTGGTAGTCCCTAATAGGTTATAAACCTGAGATATTAATCTTAAAAAAGGGTTGGTATGGTTTTTGTTTCAAGACGACGGAACATGCTTCTATCATATTGGGAAAAAATTTGCTCAGAGGGAATGGTAGCCTCATTCTCAAGCGATGGCACACAGGTTTCGACCTTGACTTGGAGCGTATTAGATTTCACCATGTATGGGTACTCCTTTTGGGTTTCCCATTAGCTTTGTGGAACATGGACAAATTTGTCGTTGTTGCAAACCACATTGGAAAATTTATGTATATAAGTGAAGAATCACTAAAAGGAATGGATAGAAGGGTTGGTCGTGTTCTTGTGGAGATTGTAATGTCCAAAGGGCTACTGGAAAAACTGGATATCAAATGGAGGGAAATAAATTTACACAAATCCTTGATTATCGAGGTTCGCCATTATGATGTTCTCGCTGTAAAGCGGTGGGTCACTTATGGCGACAGTGATCGGAGGTGAGTTTGGGTTCGGATGGGGAGGATTCCTCAAAAGAAATCTTCACATAGTCTTCGGATAGAAACTCTGGTTCAGATGGGACCTCTATGGATCAAGTTCAGCTCAAGTCCTCTCCTTCCACTTCTATTCCTGAAGATCTTCATGTTTATACTTCTTTAATTGGTAAGCTACAAAATCGGGATCATGTATTTGTTGATTCTTTAACTGATGAAGATAAGAAAATTTTATCTACATTAGAGGTAAAGGGTGATAGGATTGGGGATGATCTCATAGGGGGTGGTACATATTTTTATCAAGGTGTTCAGGTCTAGGCCCTGGATCCTCAATATTCAATAGTGGGGCCCCGTGTTGTCATTTTTTTGGATCCTTCCAGACATACCATACATCCGAATTTGGCCATCAACCCTGATGTAACCTTGCCATAGGACCCGTTATTGTCCACATCCAGAGACATCATGAATTTGGGGACAGACCCTATAATGATTCCTTGGTCTCTTCCTAAAAACCCTATCAGGGACACTCTACAAAGTTATTTACCTATCCATTCGTCAAATGGCCATTTTCCTAAGTTAGGGGAGTGTTTCTTGCTTGGAAACAAACCCTCCTCTGAAAGTCCTTACTGCTCTCTGTCTAAACCTACTTACAATGATGTTGTTCAAAATCAACCTCTAACCACCTATATTGGAAATGTCCCTGTCAAAAAGGAAAAAATGCAGGTGCAAGTTGAATATTCCCATCTTCCTTCTTTGCAATTACATAGTGCAAAAGATATAATTCATGGGGGGTTAGCAAAAAAATTTCCCCTATTAAAAAGAGGAGTGACAGAAAAGGAAAGAAACTGGCCACAAATGGTTCAAACATAAATATTTCAACTACAAATGAACCTGAATCCTAATCTATTGAATCCAAATGGGCACTTAGAGATTTGAAATCCCTAGCTAGGGTTAAAAAATGAAAATTATGTCTCTAAATATTATAGGGATTGGGGGCCCTCAGAAAATATTAACCCTCAAATGTTTAATGGAGAAAGAGAAACCATATATGATTTTACTACAAGAAACAATGGTATCAGCTGAGAGAGCCAGGATTTTATTCCAAAAAATCATAAGGGACTGGACTATTGTTTCGACATATGCGTATGGCCAATCAGGTGGCCTCTTATCTGCTTGGAATCCAAAAACATCCAACCTATCGACTTCCTGTTCTCTATTAGGAATCCAGTTGAATGGTAGTGTTTATGTATTTGCAGGTGACTGGAATATTATAAATTGTTATGCACCTTACCAAAACAGAAAGGATTTATGGGAATATGCAAGACATTTGGGACTATTATATCTTCCAAACCTCATTCTTGCGGGTGACCTAAACCTCACCATGTCAATTGCAGAAATGTGGGGCTAGCAGGCTAGAATAGATCCACTCAGTAATTTTTTATGGATTTCTTTTCAACTGGGGGTTATATTGAACCAAATCCACTCGGCCCTACTTGGTGTAATGGAAGGTTCGGTATCGAAAAGCTGTCCAAGATATTGGACCAATTTTTGGTGGGGGATTCTTTAGTGGAATCTACTTATAGATACAGATCATGGATTGACACGGAAAAAATATCATATCATAAATCAATATTCTTAGAAATGGACTTTGACAGCAAAAAAATCCATATCCATTCAAGTTTAATTATACATGGAACAAGGAGGTAGAATTTGTAGCATTGGTAAGAAAGGAATGGATGGGTTATGAGAATTCTTCAAATGATCCCCCATCACATTATTTAGTCAAAAAATTAAACCATTTGAAATATGTTGTCTTGAAGTGGGAAAGAATTAGGAAAATAGGTAAAAAAATAGAGCTTATATCGATTGAGTCACAAACTGATGATATTCATTTTCAATTTTAGGGTGGGGCTCTCCCAGATTGCTCCAGGATAGTCTTACAGGATTTGGAACAGTGCAAACTAAATTTACTGATAAGGGATGAAGAGACTCAGCATCTCAAAAGCCGTTCTCTATAGATATCCCTAGGTGACAAAAATAACAAATTCTTCCACAAGTTTGTAGAAAGCAAAAGAATTCACAACACCATTTGGTCTTTAAAGTTTCAGTAAGGGGTCTGGATCAACAAACAATCGGAATTGCAGTAAGAAGCTATAATACATTTTCATAAATATTTCCAAGATTAGGAAGTTACAAAGGTGATAGAACAGATAAAGGTTATAAGAGAATATCCACATTTCTTCTCGGACTTGGAGGGGGAAGAGGTCTACAAGCATGTGTCCTTGTTGGAAATACAAAAAGTCTTAAAAGGTTTTGCAAAATAAAAAAGCCTAGGTCCGGATGGATGGACTGTGGAGATTTTTTTGGAATTCTTCGACATGATGGGGGTTCATCTGCTAGAAATGGTGGAGGTTACTAGGATCATGGTTAGGATCCCTATGGCTCTAAATTCTACATTCATCGCTTTGATTCCAAAATCATCCAATCTGGAATATTTTGATGAATTTAGACCGATCTCCCTATGTAATCTAGCTTACAAAATTATTGCAAAGATCATTGCAAATAGAATCAATCCAGTTCTATCAAAAAATATATCAAAAGAACAATTTGGATTTCTTGAGAACCGACAGATACTTGATGTTATAGTAGTAGCACAAGAAACTTTCCATAGTATAAAAGTTCAAAATCTAAAGGCACAGATTCTCCAATTAGATCTTTCCTGGGATTATGACAAGGTGAACTGGGGCTTTCTACAGTTAGCTCTGGTCCAAATCGGAATTCCATGGCAGGAAATGAAGTGGATTATGGTGCGTATCTCATATGTGAACTATGAAATTTTGATAAATGGAAGTCCAACGAATTTGTTTTCCATCTCTCGAGGCCTTAGACAAGGCTACCCATTATCTGCGCTCTTGTTCCTGATAGTTATAGAAGGATTGAGTAGATTACTCCTCAAAGAAAACACAAATGCAATGATTTCAGGAATAAAGGTTACCCAAAGAACAACAGTCACACACCAACTTTTTGTGGATGATGTGATGTTGTTTGGGGTTGCCCGAAATTCAGAATGGGAACATATTAAGAAAATTCTAGATCTTTTTTGCAAGTCTTCAGGAATGGACATTAATGAAAGGAAATCGATTTTTTTGTAACATAACTTGGATTTGGCCCAGAAGGAGGAACTTATGCAATTATTGCCATATGATATCCAGGATTTGGTAAGAAGGACAAAATAACTGGGACATTTCATTAAACCGAATGCATATAATGTTAATGACTAGTTATGGCTTCTCAAGAGGTTTGACAGAAGGATCCACCATTGGTGCCGGCAATGGTTGTCCACTGGTGGCAGGTTAACTGTGGCAAAATCAGTTCTACAGAACCTGGGCGTATACTGCTTGTCTATGTGTAAGGTCCCAAAATCTATTATGACATGTATTAGGCGGAAAATTCACAACTTTATTTGGTCTGGTAAGGATCAACATAAATATCATTTGGTTGAGTGGCGAAAGATTGCTGGACCTTATAATTATTGCGGCTTATAATTATGGTGGTTGGTCTTTGAAGAACATCTACTTTTTCTCTACAGCACTACTTGCAAAGAGTCTGTGGCACACCTTAATGGTGGATGGTCTATGGGGATCCATCATAAAAGATAAATACATTTGGGGTTTAACTATGGCCCAATGGATATGCACAAAACATAAGAATACAAAATGCATATCTAATATATGGGCTGGTTTACTATCTACATTACCGGTGATTGTTGATTGGGTTGATTGGGTGCCTGGAAATGGCAGGCACATCCAGCTTGGGGAAGATCCTATTATAGGTGGCCCAGTGTGCTTCAATTTATTGATGTACCTCATCTATCTGCTCTGTTCTTGTGGTATATATACTCTCCATCTTGCTTTGTCTAGGGTTCCCACAAACCATCATTTTTAGGACTAGTTGAGTGCTTCATAGATTGGGATACAGGGTGGTATGGAAAAGGAATGGAACACTTAAGTGCTTGATCTCCATAGAGGAAATATTCAGTTATCAAATGATCAATACAAATTAATGTGGTCATAGAATACACAATCTGGATCACTAACTTCAAAATTGGCATATGAGGCTAGTATTCTCTCATAACCTATCGATTATGCATGGTGGCGTAAATCCTGTTGTTAATGGAAACTCCCTTTGAAGATAAAAATCTTCATCTGGTTAGCATTGGAGAACAAGTTGCTATCTTGGGAAAATTTGCAAAAGCGCGGCTTTATTGGTATAAACATTTGTATTTTGTGCAAACACGTTGAGGAATCGATTTTTCATTTATTTGTGGTATGTCCATATATTGCAAAGGTGTGGTTGGGATTAGTCTTTCTTATATTAACAAATTAGCCTGGTCGGGAGACACAATACAAGATTGCCTCTACAATGTGTTCAAGTAGAAACAAGACTTGGGGGAACTGACATGTTATATTCTTTGGGAGACATGGAAATCTAGAAATCTGTATATTTGAAGAGAAATTCTCCCATCCGACTTGGTGTGTAGGGAAGGCCATTGCTAGATTCAAATAATTTTTCAGGAACTATCTCAAGCCTTGTCTCATCCTATATTTCTCACAGAGGCACGCTACCTTGCAGGTTCTCGGGTGTTTATGAAAAAATTGATGGTGCATCACAGGATATGGCTAGGAAATGTGGAACAGGAGCAATCATTGTTATGGATACTCATCGGCATATAAACCTCTAGATGAAATGCGGATATGGAACAAATATTAAAGGAGAACTATGTGCCCTTTGGCTACTACTATACTTTTCCAAGCCCCGGCAATTTGATCTTTATTATGTTGCAGGGGACTCTATGGTTATTATCAATTGGGCCAAAGATACATGTAATATACATGCTCTCGCACTTTCCCCATGGATGAACCAAGTTCAATGGCTCCTGAAGGATATGCATGGGATTAAGTTTTCACATATCTACCGTGCTTAAAATTCACAAGCGGATGCTCTCTCTCGTCGGGATCTGTTGGCAACGGAAGGAAATTTTTTTTTTAATTTTGGGATGACGACAGGCTGCGTGATTTGGGCTTGATTGTGTTATTCCTTTCTTAGTTAGTTTTTTAATATATATTTTTGTACATATCCTCTTTTTGAGGTTCTTCTAGAGACTATTTTCCATTTTGTTTTAACATTTTTTTTTCCTCTCGCTCTTTCAAGCTAGGGGATTTCTGGCGGTTTGGTTTGTAATGTACCCACCTGCTGACCCAATAAGAGAGGGAACATGATAACAATTTGTGGGGCTTTTCATAAAACTCATCCCAGTCATTAGCATCATCTGAATAAAAACATTGGTGTGTAGATACAAATTGGGCAATATGCACAGTGGAATTAAAAACTAATCCACACACACAATTCATATGCATACAGCATATCAAAACAGTCATCAAATTAATGCATTTCAAAAGTAAATACATAGACAGAAAACACTTATCTTCATTGTGCAATTGTCCCAAGCAACTAGCTATGTCGTTGCAACGTTCCACCCAACCATAGGCTCTTCGACAGCTTATACTGAGTCCGTCCGAAGGCCACCCCTGAGCTGGGCATGATTCTCACAAGGAAAGGGAACATTCAGCTCATACACAGCCAATTAAGCATTTCATTTGAGCCAAGCCAGTCCATAGCTGGGTTTATCAGGCTACCCTTGAACCCTGGAGGCTTACACTCAAGTTCAAGCCAAAGCAATGGATTTACCAACAGGTTGGCCAAGGGTTTTCCCAAATCGTTTCCAGTAAAAAATGGATTAAGGGATGGGAAAAACAATCTCAAGGAAAAACGAATTCTTCCCCAGCTAATGAGGCATTCAACGACCCAAAACGACCTCTATGGAACCCCAAGTCAATTCCTCTTCTTCCCCACTAGTAGACAACACAAAAATGCCCTTCTCCCGGCTGAGAAAACAAGGATAACTAGAAAAACGTGGCTGCAAAGCACCCAGGTAGCTCTCAATTCGTGAGGGAGGAAGACTGGTTGATGGATAATGGCTTGGGAGAGAAAATCATGGTTCATTTCTTTCCCAAGAAGCAAAACGCGATTTCCCATGCAGGGTGGCTTGCCCATACTCGAATTTGGATAGCCATACCTCTCATTCCCCAAGGCATTAACTACCTCAACCAACTCTTGGGAGAAATCAATGATTGGGTACAAAAGTCAACATGGGTAGTTGAGGATTTGATGGGTTCTCTCATTGACACTTGGATTGACTTGGTTGGCTCAAGGGTTTGAATGTTTTCCCTCCCAATTCCTTGTAAAATCATGCCCCCATATCTTGTTGCATTACATAGCTAGTTGTGGGTTTTTTATATTAAAATGCATATTTACAATTCCCATGGTTCACTAGCACATGGGTGGCATAATTTCACATACTTGCCTCTTCTAGATCGAGCGTTCACTAGCGGGGCCTTGGCCTTGAGCTCCACGCTAAGAATCATACATAATATGCATACATTATTTACATTATAGCCCAAAATATCACAAAGGTCAAAATGGGGGACATTACATGGTTGATTGGTTTACTTGCCTACTTTTATGGTTCTGTGAGGTGTTTTGGATCAATTTGAACATATATGTATGTGTATTGGATTGATGATTGATTTATCTATTTTTATCTATTTTCATGGACAGTAAGGAGATGGATCTATTTATAACTTCTTATATACTTTATAATTGAAATATAGACTTTTCCCTGAATGGAAAAAAAGAAGTCATTATTATAAAAAAACACTATAATAAAAAACGGGTCTGCCAAGCAAAATAGGGCCGATGGCTTAATTCTCACCTAATCTACGAAACCAATTTTAAACCTTCTAAAAGAACAATGAGTCCATTATATTAATTTTCCATTTCTTTCCAAATGGGATGATTTTAATGATGAAAATCAATATCAATAGATCTCATTTAACATAAATAAAAAAGTGAGCTAAAAATTCTCATGAACGTACAAAAATTTGACAGATTTTCCATGTAAACTCCTCTAATATACTTATACTTATAGTATGAAAATATTATAAACAATAATATTTTAGTTCTATCATTTTCATGTATTGTTATTATATATTTATTTTTTAATTTTAAATTATTTTGACTTTAAACATTAATGTACATTCTCACTATATAAACTAGTTATAAACATATAAATAATAAACAATATATTTTACAAACCAATTATTACATGTTACATACTTGTGAGGGTAGCTCAAGTGGTTAAGTTGAAATTGGTTGTAAATGGCAGGTTATGTGTTTGATTCCTCCCAACTTGCATTGTACGCCATGACTTGGGCCTTGTTTTTTCACATAGGGGTATAGTGGTAACGAAATTGGACCCCTGGGCCCCGTGTCACGCGAGTACCAGCCCAATCTCCGTTGTCGATTCCCCTGGACAAAAAAAAGTAGTGTTTATATCGTATAATTTGTGGTGGATTAGTATGTATGTTTTTCTTAGATTGCACGACTTTGACCTATCTATGTTCACTCACCACAAGTTAAGTGGCTAGAATCTATCAAGCATCGAGAGGGATCCAATTTCTTGAGGTGTAGTTTTTCTTTTTTAATTTTAAACTTAAGAAATTTGATTCCTCTCTTGAGAGATCCGGGTTTAAGTTTTAATTTATTTTTTCACCGATATGGATTAGGAGCCAACATAATTTTTTTTAACCATCATAGATCCATCTTAAATCAGGATCTATCAAGCACAGAGAGGGATCCAATGTCTTGAGGTGTATTTTTTTTTATATAATTTAAATTCAAGAAATTTGATTGCTCTTGATTGATATATCCAGGTTTAAGTTTTAAGTTTTTATTTTATAGATAAGCATCCATTTTTTGATTACTTTTCATAATATTTTATTTTATGAGTCAACATAGATTTTTTTTAAATACTTTCTATATTTTTTATTTATTTTATGAGCCGACATGAATTTTTTTAATTATTTTGTTAAGAACAAGCGTTACAACATCTCCTCCATACTAGGCTATAGAGCACCTCGCTCCTCTCGGTGCAATTAGTTTTTAATTTTGATAATGTAGTGTTACGTGTGACAATTTGTCACATAACATAACTTAACGTAACATAATGTAACGACATCTCCTCCATACTGGACTATAGAGCACCTAGCTCCTCTTGATGCAATTAGTTTTGAATTTTGATAATAGAATATTACATGTGAGAACATGTCACATAACATAACTTAACGTAACATAACATAACATAACATTGAATTTTTCTTAATAGATCTAAATTTACTAAATCCATATTAATTTTTCTTACATAACATAACCTCACGTAACGTAACGTAACATAACATTGAATCCTTCTTCCTTTTCCTTCTCAATAGATCCAAATCTACTGAATCCATATTATTTTTTCTTTCTCCCATCAATCACTTCGTCATTCCTTTTCCTTCTCGATAGATCCAAATTTACTGAATCCATAGTATTTTTTCTTTCTCCCATCGATCATTTCGTCATCTAAATGAGATTGACCTTGACCGAATTATTTTTCTATTCTCTCATCTTAAATTGACCTTGACCCAGTTTTCCGTTTCGTAACTCCAAGTAAACGAAGTTACGAAAGAGAGAGAAGATCGTACAACAGAAGTTATTCAGCCGAGCCGCAACCCCAGTATTTACCTATAAATTGCAGGGCCTTCTAGACTATTGCAATTTGCCTTTTTGGTACTCAAATCGCAGTGTAGCTGTAAAGCATCGTCCGTCTCCTTAGTCGTTCCTTCTTCTGCTCATTCTCTCTGCCTCTTACGCCTATATTCTGCCAGGTTCCTGCTTTCGTCTACCCTCCATTTCTCTGTGTTTTTAGGCGACCGATAGCATGATGTGGATCTGCAATTTCCATGACAAATATAATTGTGGGCACAAACCCTAAGGCATCAAGACATATGGTGAACATTCCCCATGAAAATTTTCCACACTTATCAATCTCGCTAGTTATCAATGTCATGGTAATTATGGGCATGGGGCCATGCAAGTGATAGAATATGTCATGGGATGTTATCTTAAATATTAAAGTCAAGTACTAGTTATTGTAGTTGACATAACTCATTCAATCGATGACTACAACAACAGTTAGGGTATTGCCAAACCCCCTCGTAAGAAAATGTTGTTCTATGTGGTAGCCACCATCCACCTTAAGAGGATCTATCAGTTATATTTCCCTTTAAGGAAGGGAGGTGTTCAAAGTGACCAGTGAGGGAGAGAGGCATTAAGCCAAAATCATGTAAATAAGTGGGATCTCGTAAGGCCTCCACCTGCGATTGGCAGTAGGTGCACTATCAGGAAAGCGAAGAGGGTCGTAAAGGAAGATCATGATGCAAGATCTTTCTCATTGGATAGATGAATAGAGTGGTGAATAATTCATGTTGCATTTATAAATTTGGGTTGACTTTGGTGAATGATCAAGACGTGAGGACCAAAGGGATTTAAGCCTCCCCTTAGTTAGAGGGAATTACCTTTGATGGACTTGATTGAGTGGATCCAAGCAAACTGACTGCGGATACTACAACATATACACTTACGTCGAAAAAAATTGTGCGCACACATGTGATGGTAAATGGGAACTCTTACGGATACATAGGTGCTAGGCATACTTGCGAGCACACTTGTGGATGTGGATTATTGATGGACATAATACACCAAAGGAAGCAAAGTTCAATGCAGGCACTTGGGTCCACCTTAGACTCAAAAGGGGCTTGCAAGAGTTTGGCAAGACTCATATATAGTGGTTGCCTCAAAGTGGATAAGGCACTCAATATTCGAAAGTGATTGAGACACGCATGCAAAGTGAGCTCAACAATTGTGCAAAGTTATGGGTTTTTGCATGGTAGGTTGAATTTGAACTAGATGAGTGAAAAACAAGAAGTGAACTGTAACGTCCCCTCCTACCATATCAGCATGATAGAGAGGACGTGGTGCTAAAACCGGGCATCTAGCCCCATAGGAATTTAACCAAGCATTCACATAATATAAAAGTCATACGGAATATATGATTATAAGAAAAACACAGCAGAGATAATATCAATTACACATTCATCATTCATTCAAGATATTCATTATATAAATAATTGCAAAGTTAAGCTCAAGAGAATACTTATCTTAACAAAGTAGTCCCAAGCGACTGGCTATGCAACTGCAACGTTCCACCCAACCATAGGACAGTTGTGCTTATCAACCTCTTGATACAACAGTCACCCCCGAGCTGGGCATGATTTCTACAAGGAACCAGGGAACAACAGACTCACACATAGCCAAGCATACACCGAATTCAGCCAAGCCAATCAGCAGTTGGGTTTATCAGGCTGCTAGGAAATGGGAAGGAAGAATTGCTAAGCTAGTGAGCTCAACCACAGAGCTATGGGTACCCCTCCCAGATCTATTCAGCTTGGCACTCACAATGCCTACACACCCAACACAAGGAAGTATTCTCTTCACTGCCACACAGCCCCTCAAGCCATACCTTCCTTTCTAGTGCTCTCAGGGTGTGCATAGAAAAGTAGCCAGCCCTCTTGATCTTCTTGAGAGGTTACTCCCTAAACTAGGTTTATCAAGCCAATTCTGTCCACTACCACTCCCGTTTCTTGCTCACAGGTTCACATCAAAACAAGGATGCACATAACAACAAAACTACACTTGCTGAGCATGAGACAAACGTTTCAACAGTGGGATGCATGAGATGGGGTTTCCGGAGCTTCAGAAAAACGTGGGTAGACTCAAAACGTATGGGCACTTGGAAATTTCGACTGGGAGAGAAAAACCCATTCCAGAAAAATGCCCTAGGGGCAAAAACGACCTCTCCCTCAGTCCCAATTCGCGTCCCTCCTTCCCCAGCTATTGCACAATACCAAAAACGAGTTCCTAGGCATGGAAAAACGCAGGGTTATGGTGAAAAACGTGAGGATAAATTCCAGTGAGCTCAGTCTGTGTGAGAGGAAGAATGTAATGGATGAGGAATTTCCTTAGGCAGCATTTTGTGGGGGTTTTCTTGCCCAGCAAGCCAAAAATACGATTTCCAGGTTGATGGCTTGCCCATGCACGAAAATCTGACTGCCATACTTCTCCAATCCCAAGACATTAACTGCCCCAACCAATCTTTGGAAGAATTAAATGATTGGGTGCATGAGACAAAAATGGATAGTTAAGAGTTTCATGGGTTTTCTTATTGACACATGGGCTGACCCTAGTGGATCAAGGGTTTGGATAATTCCCCTCCCTTTTCCTTGTAGAATCATGCCCCATCTCTTTTGTTGCATTGCATAGCCGGTTGTGGGTTTTTTTCCATTAAAATTTGTATTTACATGATGTCTTATTTACATTGTGCCCATCTCGCACAAGAACCATAGGCATCTATTTTTAAATTGCCGATACATAAAACGCTAAATCAATGGTGGGGCCTTGGCCTTGAGCTCCTCACCATGATTAAATTACCATATTTACATCATTTACGATTTATTACAAAGGGGGTCAAAATGGAGACATTACAGAACATGAACTATAGGAATAAATCATGTGACAACATAGGGTTTGGATTGGCAATTATGGACAAATGGTGAATTTTGTTATTGTACTGTGTAAAAAAGATCTCCTAGTAAGTTGGTTTGGTTCCTTTGTTGTACTATAACACATTGCATCTACTAAAGTCTAAGGCATTTGCTTTGGGTTCCAATTACAGATGTGCCTTGTGTTCTCTTTGATTAGATGGATGTTTTTATATTTCTTGTGATGCATTGTGTTGCTAAGTATTGTAGGGATGTTTTAAAGGCCATGGTTGGGACTTGAGCCTATTGTTGGATGAATTGGTTAAATAGAATTGACATTGCACATCTAATATATTTTCATGTAAGACAAAGTTATGGACAAACCTTAGGAAACGAGGCATTGTCTAGTTGCAATAGGAATAGGTTGGTGCCCCTATGGATGAGGCAATGAAGTTCCACATGACCAAAGTTGTTGTAAAGAAACATTTTGGGTAAGACTCCTATGTCTATGACAAGTGGTATCATAGCATTTTCTTCACTGATTCCTTCGTGCAAAGGTGGAATGATGGTGCAACTTTTGTCAGAATTTGGTTTCAAGATCTTATTGGTTGCCCTTCACCATGTGCCAAATGGGTTAAGTGGGTTTGAAGGGTGTTCAATTGATTCAATATAGTGTTGCGGTGTTCTCTCCATGAGGAACTTGATTGGGAAGGAAGGGCATAGGTTAAGGTAGCACTTAGCACAAGTATTGCAGTGCTTTATCTTTCAACATTTTTCTAGAAGGTTTCCTACGATGGAAGGAGACTAAATGAAGGAGTATATGATCTAAAGTTTTTTTTGGATTCCATGGTTTGTATGGGAGTAGGTTGGTTGAGTGCCCCACCTTGAAATATAGTGCATTTCATCCATGCACATAGTTGTTATATAGGACACACTGGGGACTATCTTAGGTCTAAGACATTCTACTGTAGACCTCTTGAACTTGACATTGTTTGGTACCTTAGGGAAATCCACTTCAAGTAGAGGTAGATTTATTGTTTCTTCCTTTAATACTAAATTTCCTCTAACTAGTTGGGGGAAACATATTTCTTGTTAAATGAAGGGGAGAAACCCCTCTCAGAGCAGCCTTTGAGAAGGATTGGTGCCTTAGCTAGAAACCAAAGATGAAGCCTCAACCTACTTGGTTATGTGGATCTAATTGTCAATGGAAAGGAATTATAGACATTGGTGGATCCTAGTGCCTCTAAAAACTTCTTGAAGAAGGAGTTGGGAAGTGAGCTTGGGATTAGAGTTGGACCATGCAAATATTCAGTTAAAATAGTCAATTCTAATGCAAGGGAAATAGTTGGGCTTGTGATCATAGTTCATATATAGTTGGATAAGTGGAAAGGTCATACATACTTCACACTAATGTAGATGGATGACTTTGAATTTATTCTTGGGAAGGACTTCCTAAGGTGAACATACTTAGTTTTCATGCCATTTGTTGACAAGTTGGTGATACTTTGTGGCAGAATACTTGTGTTGTGCACAAAACAACAAGGAAGCTAGATGGAAAGGGGTAGCTGGTATCTTCATTGAGTATGAAGAGGGAAGCTAGTTTCCATGAAACACAATTTTTTGCAATAGTTATTAGGGAATTGGATGAGGGTGGAGTGGGGATGCATGTTCTACTAGCACATGGCAGTGTGTTGGATGATTTTGTCAAATGTATGTCTGAATCTTTTCCAAAAGAGCTTCCACCTAGGTGTATCATTGACCATTGCATCATGTTTGAACCAAGGTCTCAACCTCAATTAAGGGCTCCTTACCAACTTTTAGGGCTTGATTTCTTGATGTTGGCTTCACTAATATTTTTAGGTCTCTATATGGCACACTTGTACTCTTTCAAAAGAAGAAGGACACCTCAAAGTTAAGGATTTTCTTGTACTATTATTCATTGAACAAGTAGACCATAAAAACCAACACCCCTTACCTTTTCCATATATTACTTTGTTAAGTTAGTTAAGGCTAAAGTTTTCTCAAATTTGAAATTGAGATAGGAATACTACCAAGTAAGGATCGCAAAAGGAGATGAGATGAAGACAACCTATGTAACGAGGTATGTTAGTTATGAGTTTCTTGTTATGACATTTGAGTTTTGCAATGCACCAGCCACCTTTTGCACCTTGATGAATGATGTGTTGAGACCATTCTTGGACACATCAATTGTTTTCTATCTACATGGCATTATGGTGTTTAGTGAGAACATGGAAGACCATAAGAATCATTTGGTATAAGTGTTTGAGGTCACTTTGTTAGTTAAGGCATTAGACAAGGTGATCCTCTAAACAAGTTGTCACCTAAGTAAGTGTGATGGCAATATTTCTTGGCAATATTTGACATGACCATTGAGTGCCTACCAAGCAAGCTGACTGCAATTGTATATTCCTTAAGCAAGAAGGAACAACTTCCAATCTTGGAAGAATAAGATTTGTTGGTTACCATGGGCATTCATGTGCAGGTTTTATAGACTTGCATGGGAAGATCAAGGAAGTATTGTAGAAAGGCCTTCTCATGATGAACATCATGAAGTACATGAAGGAAGGTAAGACAAGGATGTTTTTGATAGACAACGAATTCATGTTATTTGGTGATTGCATCTATGTACATATGCCATCCAATATTATGAAGGAGCTCTTGAAGGAGTACCATGACCCACATTGGACTAGCCACCCAAGACAACGAAAAATGATGGCATTATTGGAAAGAGGCTACTAGTTGGAGTAGATGCAAAGGGGTGTAGAAGAGTACGTCAAAGAAAATACTAGAATGTAGGCTGGTCCATTACAAACTTTGTTGGTTTTGAAGAGACCTTGGGAAAGTGTTTCCATGTACTTCATCACTCAACGACTAGTTTCATAAGGACACAATGGGACTTTGTGGTTGTTAAAATATTTTCCAAGTATGCCATATTCATGCCAATGAAGGTGCCTTATGCTGCAGAGGAAGTTGTGAAGTCATGTTTTAAAAATGTTTGAAGTACTAGGGTCACATTGAGCATTGTATCAAATGAGACACAAGGTTCACATGATGATTTTCTATAAGAGTTGTTCAAGCTTGTTGGTACCAAGTTGCTAATGAGTTCAAGTTATCATCTGCAAAATGATGGGTAGACAGAATGCATAAATGGCCTTTTGTAGGATTACCTAAGGCATTTTGTTCATTCAGACCAATCGAATTGGCCATAGTTGCTAAATGTATCCCAATTCATCTACAAGTTCATGAACAATATTTTTCCGACGTGATACAATTTGTTTGAGTTAGCAAATGGGCAGGAGCCATTGGTTCCCCACATAGTTCTACAAGGCCATTATGGGTGGAACCCATTAGCCTTGGTGTTCATGAATGGATGGAAAGATATATTGAAATGGCTCACATTAAAAAAGGGTCATGAAGCGCTAGACAAATCATGGTAGAAGGAATGTAGAATTCAAAGTGGGTGACTTGGTCTTTGCTCAAATTGGGTAGAGACTAATTCAAGCCACCAAGTGACATGTAATATGTTTTTCTACGACAATTCGAAAGACTATTCAAGGCCTGGTTTTTAGGTTTTCTAATTGATAGGCTTCAATGTCCTTAGCTTTCTCTTTTGCAAGTCATTTAACCTCAAACTCTATGTTTTCCAAAGTAAAAAACTTATTGTTTTGTAATAAATATTTGAATGTTGTCCACGACATTAGAGGATTCATAAAACTTATTAAAATATGAATTCCGATCTTTCAAAATAATCACATTATTTATAACCATATATAAAAGTGATATAAAATCCCTACCATGTTATAAAATTTGTACCCAATAAAATAAATATTTATTACAAAATTAATTCAGTCTCAACATAAAACCTCTTGCCATCCCTTTTTGGCATATCTCTTCCATATATTCTAATTTATTATTGATCAGTGTCGATCCATCTTAAATCCGTATCTACCAAGCATGGAGGGGGATCTAATCTCTTGAGGTGTAATTTTTTTTTAACTTAAACTTTTTACATACTTTTTATTTTTTGTAACATAAAGCTACATTACATAACAACATATTCCCCTTCTAAATTGTTAAGCAGCTTACTCCTCTCGGTACAATTACATTTTTATTAAAATATTATTTTATAATAATAAATCAGTAATAAAAAAATACAAGACTTTCTTTCCATTGCTTGAATGGTCGGTTTTGTAGACGAGAGCAATAATACAATGTTGAAAAAATTGCTCTACCTCACTTATATGACACGTGAGATATTAAAATACTAGAAAAATTGAGATGTCTTCAAAGTGTGAGTTGGTGTAAACACGATCAAAGAGAAGAATCTAGGGGAGGGATGCCAGTACCTGGACACCCCACCTAGCTCCCCCCCCCACGCCACCTGGCAAGGTCTAAGTGGCACTTTTTGATGCCGACGAGGCAGCGCCACCTGTCTAGTAGGTGGGCGCTTTAACACCACACGTGCCAGGTGCCTTTTCATGGTCCCATGGAGCTATGCCTGTGAAAGGTATTACCCTCCGTTGTTTTTTGTTTGGGCCCAGAGTGTGGACGTTTTGTTGCCCCATTTTTTGATCGTCTGTGCACCCGCTACTGTGGCTCCCTCCACTCGTCTCTGTTCACCTAGTGATCTCCCACACCCCTTTGTGACCACTCCGTCCTGGTTGTTGCTTCGGACATGGCGGAATTCCGCTCGATGGTGCACGTCGTTATGTTCGGTTGTGGTGGCGACTTGTAGTATTCCCATTTCAGTCATGGAGATGTCGGGTTTCGCCTCCCGTGGTTTCGATGGTGGCGATGGTGGCTTTCTATCCCTGGTCCAGTGGTCGTGGTGGCCTCATTCGGTGGCTTCGCTCCTCGACCAGTAGCTGCGCTTGTCTTGCATTCAGATTCTTCGTCTTGTGGCTCGCTCGCTTCGTTCGGTGGCTCGCTGGTAGGTTTCCTACCAGCCAGCCCTGCAAACGTGTTTTTCAACACTCCCAATCTGCTGGGGATTCTGTGGACCTTCTGTGCTGCACTTCAAGGTTTAACATTGCTTTAGTTTGTTGTTGTTGTTGGAAAATTTAGTTTAATATGGAAAATTTAGTTTGTTGCTGGTTTAATTTAGAAAAATAAGTTAGTTGTTGGTTTTTGTTGCAATGCTTGCATTCGGGTTCGAGATTAAGCTGGTGGTTTGTCCTTATACTATGTTTTGAGATACTTGTTAGGGTTTATGAATTATGTTTGTTGTTGGTTTACATTTCAATCCCTGCTGCAGGGTTGGGGTTTATGAATTATGTTTGTTGTTGGGTTACGTTGCAATCCCTGCCGCAGGGTTAGGGTTTATGAATTATGTTTGTTGTTGGTTTTTGTTGCAATCCCTATCGCAGGGTCAGGATGTATGAATTATGTTTTTAGTTGGTTTATGTTGCAATCCCTGCCGTAGGGTTAGGGTTTATGAATTATGTTTGCTGTTGGTTTACGTTGCAATCCCTGCCGCAGGGTTAGGGTACAAGAATTATGTTTGTTGTTGGTTTATGTTGCAATCCCTGCCGCAGGGTCAGGGTACAAGAATTATGTTTGTTGTTGGTATACGTTTCAATCCCTGTCGTAGGGTTGGGGTTTATGAATTATGTTTGTTGTTGGGTTACGTTGCAATCCCTGCCGCAGGGTTAGGGTTTATGAATTATGTTTGTTGTTGGGTTACGTTGAAATCCCTACTACAGGGTTTGGGTTTATGAATTCGGTTTGTTGTTGGTTTACGTTGCAATCCCTGTCGCAGGGTTAGGGTTTATGAATTATGTTTTTTGTTGGTTTTAGTTGCAATCCCTGTCGCAGGGTTAGGATGTATGAATTATGTTTTTAGTTGGTTTATGTTGCAATCCCTGCCGTAGGGTTAGGGTTTATGAATTATGTTTGCTGTTGGTTTAAGTTGCAATCCCTGCCGCAAGGTTAGGGTACACTAATTATGTTTGTTGTTGGTTTATGTTGCAATCCCTGCTGTAGGGTCATGGTTTATGAATTATGTTTGTTGTTGGTTTACGTTGCAATCCCTGTCGCAGGGTTAGGGTCTATGAATTATGTTTTTTGTTGGTTTATGTTGCAATCCCTGCCACAGGGTTAGGGTTTATGAATTATGTTTTGTTGCAATTCAGTTTGTTGTTGGTTTTTGTTGCATGGCTTGCAGTAGGGTTGGTTTATGAATTTGGTTTTTGTTGCATGGGATGGATGTCTATTCTTGGAACTGCATGGGCCTGATGTTAATAGTTAATACTTGAAACTGCATCATACAGCAGTGACTTCTGCCATTGTCTCATCTTATTGGGAGAATACACATAATTAATTTTTTTATATCAGCAACTGCGCCAAAGTGTTGGAGTTAGCAGTCGAGGACTGAGATTGGCTTTTACTTTAATGTACAGTTGGCAACACAATTGGCATATGATGCAATTTTATAGGTATATGGGCTTCAATTTACAAGTATATGATGCAGTTTTTACTTCTAACTATTAACATCAAGTGCACTTCACTTGCATTATGGGCCAATTTATGGTGTGAAATTATTTTGTAGGCCATTTACTTTCTTCTGCACTTATTTCATATTCAAAATCTACTATGATGGGTGCTGTTAGTTTTTCTTACTGATTTGGTTATAGGTAGAATGTTCAATTTGTTGTTGGGTAGACCATAACATGCATTTATATACACCTGGTTTTATTAAAAAGTGACTTTGGATCGATTACTGTTGTTTGTTGCTCTAGTCTTCAAAAGGATATCGATTTTGTTCTTGGTTCCTTATAAAGTATCATGTCTCCTTTGAATATTACAGAGAAGGGTTGTAGACTAAAATTTGATATTTGATAGTTATTTTGGTTGAAGGGCTGCAGACTATAATTCATAGGCAAACTGAACTGCAATTGTATTTGATTAGTATGATACTCATTCATTAAAGTTCATTAAGGATCTGGACGTAACCCTACTGCAGGGATTGCAACATAAACCAACAACAAACATAATTCATAAACCCTGAAAAACACACACTATGCCTGATTTAGGCCTTGTATGTTGATTAGTATGACACTCAGGCTTCTATAATTTGTCTTTGGAATTATGAAGTTAATAGATAGTTACTAGAATTCAGTACTGTGCTGCCATTTCTAATGTGATTTACAAATACAACAGTTTACTTGGAGCCATTTTTTCTATCATGGTTATCAATATTCTCTTTGCATTAGACTTAGCCATTTTTGCTAGACTAGACTTGTGGGTTATGATCAATTTTTTAAAACAACGGGGGTCTTGTTATGGCTTCTTTTTAGAGAATACAAAATGTAATGAATCTAATGATTAATATTGCAGCCCTTAACCTGCTGGACTTACTAAGATTAATGTAGAGAGTTTCTCAAGAGTTGCACATTAAAAAAAAACACACTTAAAGATTCATTAAAGATCTAGACCCTAACCCTGCTGCAGGGATTGCAACGTAAACCAACAACAAACATAATTCATAAACATGATGGAATTGTATATTAAACCCCTGATTACAATGCCGCAAACATTAGGGAACGCTGTGACCTAAGATTGTATCCAAAATGGTCTAGGATTGTATCCAAAATGGCCATGTTACAGACATTAGAGCCAGTGATTACAAAAAATCCACATTGCAATGTGGTCACAAAAAAAATGTTGGCACCCCATATGACACCCCTATGAAGGATGTCCTCCAAGATCTTCATTGCCCAGTGTTGTTGAGTTTCCTGCTTGAGCCAAGTTGGTTGGCCTACCTAACAATGGTTGGTTAGGTTGTGGCTGATTGCCTCCATATGATATCCAATTCGCCTCTTGAAGCCATGGAGGAATTGAGTAGCCACAGTGCACACTTGTGCTGTTAACCCATCCAGTAGGTTGAGCCCCCCTATAATCATACACACAATTTACACCTACAATGGTAGGAGGGAATAAAGTGGGCATGTGCACTTGTTGATAGCGGGGGACTTGGATGTTTAGGAGGTCTTGGAAACATGGAGTATTATTTGGAATATGTTCCAATGTGTTTGGCATCATCCTACTCCCCTCCACCATGTTTGCATCACTAGCAACCCTTTCTAGAAGCCCTTGTTCTTTTTGAAGCAATTGCTGAGCCTTTCACCACTCCTTTTCCTGCCTTGCCATCTACTTTTGATGAGCCTTTTATTGTCTTTCTTTCTCTCTTTCAGCTCTTTCCTGTGCTTGAAGTTCTGCTGCAGCAATACTTGCAGCCTTCTTTTCTTTAGCTAAGTCCTTCTTCTTCTATTTTAAATCCTGGATTTCAAGTTTCCTATGCTCAGACTCAACCAATAGTTTTATATAGTCTTCTGAGGTGAGTAACTGTGAACTTCGGCATAGACGAAGATTGTCTGTTGTTGCTTGCCTTCTTTTTACTGACACTCTCTCTACTGGTAGCTTTAGGAACCGACCAAGCAACTGGCCCTTCATTGACACTTGATGCTCCTTGCTTGACACTTGCCTTTCAATATTTGGGTCAATGTTCTTCTGCTCTATCTGAACCATATTGTCCTCTTCAGCTGGAAACTCATTGTGGAGACTATCTTCTTCCAGGTTGCCATTGTCCACAAAATAATGAACAATTTCATCTTCCAATTCTTGTGGCTGTGAAGGCATGTTCATGCTTTCTTCATTGGTCCCTGAGACAATACTTTGGTCCAAATTCATCATGGATTCTGCCAGCCATGATGGTGGGGTAACCTGGCTTGGCAAAGTTAATTCTCCATTGCTACTCCCTGGTGCATGATCAACGTTTTCATTGACATGATTAGAAGCAAAAGTTGCAACTGTCCCTTGCATAGAGACATTGAGAAGATCAGAAGCAGAAGTTGTAGCTGTCTCAGTTGGTGTAACAACCTCCATGTTATTGTCACTTGGTTCATTGTTATATTGTGTTTCACACACCTATTCATCATCATCACCACAGTAGGGTCCTCCTTGAGACAGGGATATGATATTATCAGCAGCAACAACGTCTTTCCCTACTTCCACATCTCCTTGGCCATCACCATGTGCTTGGACATCCCCTTCTTCCTGACCATCCAGTTGAAATGCCTAGCTGCAACTAGTATCATGCATGAGAGCCTCAGAATTCAATGGCCATATCCCAGTCCTCTTAAACCCAGTCTTGATATTTGATGGTGTGAGAACCCTTCTAAAGGCTTTACTTGCAAGCTCGGCTAGCTTAAACCTTTTTACCTCCACCCCTGGATTCTTTACCATCCACAAAGCTCGCTCACCCCTGAAATAGTTCTTGAAAGGCCCGAACACACTGACATCTAGGGGTTTCAATCTGTGAGTGGTATGAGCAGGCAGTGTCAACAGGTCGATGCCCAAATTGTTAGCCTCTTCAATTGTTTGCACAACAATGTGGCTTCCATGTCCATCCAAAACCAGTAGGTGTCTATTTATAGGTGAGACACCGCCTGGTATAGATGCAACAAAGTAAGTTAGCCAATTCAGAAAGAGTTCTTTAGTCATCCAAGCAGGGGGATGTGCAGCCATGCATGCACCTGGTTCACAATTATGTATATAGTTTTTGAGTTAAGTTTTACCTTTAAATAGATAAAATCCAGGGATTGAAGCACCAATTGCATTGACACAACATAGAATAGTGATCCACTCCCTGCTCCTAGGAAAAATCTTCGGCACATTACGACTCCCTCTCTTGGAAATCACATGCATGCCATAGTTCCTTCCTTCCTGTAAACCTATTTCATCATAGTTCCATATATGGTCTGGAGCATAATCATGTTTCTCGTATGCACTAGAAAGGGTGGCATAGAAATTGGTCAGAATTGCAGGGCGTAGATTTAGAGCCCTATCTCTATCCAGGCCCTTAGCTGTATGCAACACAAGGTCTGGGTGCCTTTTTTTAAACCCAAACCACCATGAATTTCCAGGAAACCCATCTTTGAAGGGGTTTGGCCTCCCTTGACATATTTGAGCTACTGTGGATTTTAGTTGTATCAGCTCTAGCCCATGTCCCATTTGAGCCATCTCCTTACACCACTAAACCACCTCAGACTCCTCCTCTTCACTCATAACTGTAACAGGCCCTCTGCGCTTTGTATGTGTGAGCCCATTTATCCAGTAATGCACTGATGAGGTAGCAACTCCATGTTTTTTAGCAGCAGCACGAATGGAATATCCATTGAACTCTATATCATTAATGGCAGCTAACATGTCTTCTTTTGTCCAGCCTCTTATTACACTGATTTTGGTGGTTGAACTTGTTCCTGGAACTGTTGTTGATGGTGGGACAACAGTGTCCTCTACCACCACATGGTCATTCTCAACAACATTGCTGGGTGCATTGTTGGCATTTGAAGGATCGACCCTCTCCTCGTCCGATGAGGTGCAGCGTAGCTGGGCACCCCTACTCAGTCGACGACTTGTTCTCCTTGCAACGTTGACTCTTTCCATGCCTGAAACAACTTGCAGATTTAAAGGGGAAGCTGATTATGCAGAAGAAAACTAGAAGTTGCCTATAACATAAATGGAAATAATACTACAGGTTCTGATTATATAGAAGCAAACTAGAAGCTTTTTATAACAGAAATATCACTAACAGCAATGGAAATAACAGAAACACTGATTATGTAGTTACTTGATTATATTGTGATTATACTATGCACACACTCTGATGGTATGTCTCCACTGTGCACACACTATGTAGTTCGAATTTCTGAAATGCCTCTACAGTAAGGGTTGTGGTTCTTTTATAGTTGTTTGATGTTGAATTGGATTGGCAAGAAGTGTGCACATGGATTGCAATCTCTCAAAAATGAATGTGTGTTGTGGATTGATTTAGATGTGATCCAATGGCTGGGAGCTTGTCATGGTTGATCCTTGTGCCTTCATCTGTTTCATGATCCTTGTGCTTTCATTTGTTTAATGATTGCATTTAATGGGTAGTTGTCATTTATTGATCACAGTGGGTTGGGATGTTGAACAAGCACGCAGTTATGGCTGACAGTCTTTTGGTTGTTGCTTGGACAGGTTGTAATGAATGGTTGAACAGGTTTTAATGAATGTTGGGATATTTAGGCTCCAATAGATATTTGTGGGTCCTCATTTGATGGTTACCTTGCAGTTGATGTGAAATACAAGCTGGGTTAAATAGTTGTTAATGTACTTTTGGATCCATGAGCAGATCTGTATGTACTTTGGACAAGATGTTTTGTACTATTTTGCACTCCAGGACTATTTATGGACACTTATTGGCTCAGTCAGTTAATGGGCAATTTTTGGACTTAAATTAAATATGTACTGCACTTTATATGGAATATATATCTTTAATTTATGGATGTTTTTATGTCAATATGTGGTGGCTGTGTGGGACCAGTACTATGACAACTACTGGTCCCTGTTCAAGAATAGACAACCCTCCCCTATACGTAAGAAAACCCGCCCAACCTTACATGCTTCTAATGAGTAAAATAAAAGACCTCACGATTATTAATCAATCCACGCAATGAAGGACATACTAGAAGCCACCCAACTTTTAGTGATAGTCGTCGCTATTATTACTCCTGCCTTTCGCTTGTGGGGAATATAGAAATCGGCATGCCTTCGCTATTTTTGAAATAGGGCAGTGTACTTCCCATTTAAATAAGACGTAGATTTTTCTCAGATTGTTGGGATGCCCTGGTGGTGGTGAATTGGGTTAAAGGATTGGGGCCTCTAAATGTTATCTCTCTTAAGCTTGGAGATGATCTAATCACTTCTTTATGAACTAAATGACATCCAGTTTATCCACATTCTTAGGGAAGAGAATTCTCAAGCGGATGCTCTGTCGAAATGGGCGCTATCTGCGTTGGAAGGCCGCTTATTTTTTGAATTTTGGGCTGTTGATGTTCTTTGGGAGTCGGGTAGCCTTTTTCTGTATGGTCCATGAATGTTGTTCATGGCTCTTTCGTTTTTGCTTTATGTTTTGGTTCTTTGGATGTGGAATCCGATTATGTAATCGCTGGTAGCCGTTTGGTTCTTTGTCTATTGGTTGTAGACGTTAGTTTTCTGTTTTTTCTCCTTTGGGTTCTCTTTTGTCCCAGGGGGCTGATCTCTTCCTATGCCATTGGTTGGAATTGTATTTACTCTTCCTTTGCTATTGGATGGTGTTTTAAGGTTGTAATTTTCGTCATATCCTTAATATTAAAGTATAACTATCTTTAACGTGCGAAAAAAAAAGACGTAGATTTTGTAATGAGAATTAAATGTTTTATTTTTTTCTCAATTGAAAATATATATAGTTGAAATTATATAATTTGGGTGTCTAAGGTATTAGAAAATGTTGAATCTATTTTTTCTACAATAAAAAATGCAATTTGAAATTTTGAATAACGAAAATTAATGATTTTAACAAAAGTTTCATTACCAGATTTCAATAACAAGTGATTGGAAAATCCAAAACATAGAACACTTAGCCCACTTTATTGAGTTATATAGAAAGGAAAGTGAGAGGCATCCCCCACTAGCTCTTTTCAAAGTGCATGCCATGACCCCAAATTGGTTGGTCTTGTTCATACTTCCCACATACGAGAGGCAACTAAAAGAAAAAGAGCAACTTGTACATAGTGAAGATGATCATGAGCTCCATCTCTTCACATCTACCCTGTGCTTCACTCATTAACAAATTGAAGCCAATGACTCCCTACCGTTAGTAAAGAATATAATAAAAGCGTAGATCAATGCAAGAGATAACTATATCTCTTTTTAGGTTTACCATCGCTTTTAATCATTTTCTTAGTTATTGTTTTGGTGTAATAATTTTTGTTAGGGATGTGTTCCACTATTGTTTTCTTTCATAATGCTTAGATAATATTTCATTTAATTAATATATATATATATATTGGAAGGTGATTTTAGCTCCAAGTCAAATTCTCACCTTACAAACACAAATGTTAGTATACACAAATCTTAAGCTTATTGTTAAGAAAAAAATTAACAACATCCTAGACAAAGTCTCTGTTTTCATTGGATTGATTAAAAATATCATTTCATGAGATAAGTTTTATGGACATTACATTACATATTTGGTATTTATTCTTTTCCTTGTAATGTAGATGAAAAATGAGAAGAGTGGTTTCTCTTTAACATTTTAGATCGATATGGATCTCTGTGTTGTATTGATTTGGGAGCCTTCAATACTAGGGTTCCACATATATGATATTATCGAGGGTTTTTCCTGAATTCCTTATAGAGTTGTTGTGGGGAGGGATCGAGGCTCCCTCCTATAGGGAAATCCTATCATCGCAGATAAACCACGAGCACTAGCACTAAGACAAAGAACCTAGCAACATCATCTCTAAAGTGAATGGCAATAAAGTGGGGGGAGCAGGGAAGTCCCCTCACCATCGATCCAACAAAGAGGTGCATACTCCAAATGATGAACCTATCCAGAGTTGTCTGACTACCAAAGGTCACATCCCAAAATCAAATATTATCCCTCGATACAAAGTTACTTCTCCCAAATTTGGAGCCCATCGCCAATACATGTAGGACCCATGGGGCATTCACTTGTGACCAATATCCTATCACGTGAGTTCATATTACAGGTTTTAAACTTGTTAAAGATCAAGCCAATATATTGCGAGTATTGGGGGGGATGAGCGATTTAGGGTGGGGGGGTAGGTGGGTTTATAAGGATTGGGGTATAAAAAGGGGCGTGGGGGGATTTGTTTTAGGTATTGGGAGGGAGTTTTAACAAAATGAGTTTAATTCAATATCTACTTAAATTAAGGGTATTCTTTAATATCCCATGATCGCTTGTGTTATGTGAGAAGTTCACTTAGTGAATTTGTTGTGGTAGGACCATGCAGTCATCGAAAAATTTATGGAATTCTAGTGAATGGAGAAGGCCCTAACAAGATGGATCACAAGCAAGTGGAGACTTAAAGGGTATATCGACCTAAAATTTGGATTGAAAGGCTTCTTCTTGACAATTTTTTCAAATCTAGAAGACAAGGATAGAGTTTTTGAGCAAGACTCATATTTCTTCAATTATATAGGGTTGTATTTTCGTTTCTGGATGGATAATTTTAGCCTCGACGAGGAGGACTTCACAAAGGATTCAGTTTTGATCCGATTGTATTTTCTATCCCAAGAATAATAGGAAGAAGAAACCTTGATAGGCCTTAGTAACACCCTTTGGAAGTTCATTAAAATATTGGAAGCAACTAGACAAGGCAAATACACCTCCTTTTCACAAATCTATGTTTACATGAAAGTATCGAGGGCTCTTTTGGATTCTATATGCTTGAGCTATCAGGAAAATGATTGGCTCCAAACCATAGATTACGAGCATATCAATTTTAAGTGTTGCAAGTGCCATGAGCATGATCACCTCTTTCGAGATTTCCCACTCAATAGATTAGCTAATCCTTCACCCGAAAAGGAACCAATAAATAGTGACACCTACACCACTATCTTAGGAAGGAAAAAGGGAAGCCATAAAAATGCATCAACCAAATTAGAACCTGAAATCCCCAATGCCTCTAAACATTCCAATGATGCAAATAAGCCAGCCTTTGATTAGATCCAAGGTAACCCAAAGCACTCCAAGCGTTGAAAGGTGGAAAAAAAACCCCCCACCGAGAAACCCAACTTCGAAAAATAACAATATGGAAAACAAGTATGAACCCATGAGTTTGAATGAACATGAAAACATCATGGACTTGGGTGATTTGGATCTTCAAAGTATTATAAATACATACAATAGGGAGGATCCCTAGTGTATACCATCACACCAAATGCTACTCCTAAAGGATGTCACCAACATACTCAAGGCCAATCCAAGACAACGAGATGTTCCACTAGAACCAAATTAAGAACAACTAAGAATTCAAGCTGGCACTGTGAAATATCACTTTTGCAACCCTAGGGAGGAATATAAACGAGGGCGTAAGAGTAAGCAACAACTCCTGCAAGAAATGGGGAAAACCTCATCAGTTTAGGTAAGTACCTTCCGATTATATAAAAGGTTTCTTCTAACCCTCCCTCCAAGTAGTTACTCATGAAGATGATTTCATGGAACATAAAGGATTTAACTAGAAGAGAAATCAAAGGACTCTTTGATCCAAGTTCAATTAAGAAGCACCATCTGTATTTATCTTACATGAAACCAAATTTTGTGGGAACACCATTAGCCACCTAGCCAAATTTTCTTGGAAAGGATGTAGAACTGTAACCATAAATGCCATAGGTTCAATGGAGGGCCTTGCCATTCGCAGGAATCCAAAAATTATTGACTTGATGAATTTTTTCTTAACATATAGGACCATCTTTGCATGTTTCCACCTCATTAGTACTAACTGTTATGGATTCATCCCCAATGCCTATGGACCCTCAATCACTGAAGAGAAAATATGATTTCTCCATTCTATGTAGTCCATAGGGGCGATAACTAAAACCCATCCTTGGATTTTGGGACGTGATATCAATATTATTGCCTCCCTTTTGGAAAAGAAAGGAGGGTTAAGATGAATGGACTATGCCTGTACAACTTTCAAATCCACCATTTAGGACCTCAACCTAGTGGATATTGAACCCAAAAATGGCATGTATACCTGGAATAACAAGCGAGGGGGTTCTCATCAAATTGATTTGAGATTAGATAGATTTGTAATATCTAAAAATCATATTACTCAAGGGATCATTATAGAAACCTCTATCCTCTCCAGCGCAATATCTAATCACTAACCCATTATTCTTGATATTGAGATGGATGATAGGCCGAGGAACCGACCTTTATGATTGTAAAGCTTCTTGATGGACCACCCAAAATTTCAAGAAAATCTATCAGACTGGTGGGCAGAGGGCAAGGTGGATCATGGATCCAAAATGTTGTAGTTCTACAATCATCTGAAATTGATCAAAAGTAGGATCAAAATATGGAATAAGGAGTCTTTTGGAAACATATTTGCTTCCAAACACATTAACCCGTCATGAAGATATGGAATGGGAGCTAATTTCCTACTATATCCAACTCCTGGAAGAACCTCCAAGAAGAATGGAAGAAAGAATCAACAAAATAACAACCAACATTCCTTCCCTTATTACTGCATAACAAAACAAAATCCTCCTACGCAAAATTTCAATGGAAAAATTCAAACACGCAGTTATGGAAATGCCCTCAAGAAAATTACCGGGACTTAATGGATCCATTACTGAATTCTATCATGAATGTTGGTCCATTATCAAGCAAGAGGTTCAGGAAATGGTGGAGGAATCCAGAGCCCGTTTAGATGTTTTTCCACCTCTAAGTTCCATCTTCCTTACTCATATCCCAAGGAAGATAATGTTGGAATATTTTATATTCCTTGGAAGGTAATAATGTCTTTGTATTATGTTGGAAGTTATCCACAATCTTATGTAAAAGAGTAATACATTATATCCCATATTCATTATGGTAAAGTATACTCTTGATATCCATCATTATATAAAGAGATGTTATTATGGAGAATTATATTACCCCACATGCAATATGTGAGTAATTCCTCCACATCTCTTGGTATATAATAGGGTCAAGGGAGTCACATCATAACAGCATGATGGTATAGTGGTATATACTCATAGATAGTATCAACACATGGTATTGTGATCACAAGCTCTACTATATTGTATTGGGGTTATTTGTAGTTGCTCTCTTGTAAGATTGAGGGAGATTTATGGAGATAATAGAAGACAACCTTCCCATGGACGTATCCCAATTGGGTGAACCACGTATATATGGTGTATTCTTTTCCTTGTTCTCTTGTTGTTCTTATTTATGTTGATATGTTATTGATTGCTAAGATAGGTAAGGTAGTTTAGCTAGATTCATATCTTTGACATGGTACCAGAGCTGGTTGCTATGATCTAGCACATTCCATAGCTTTCAATCAATAACTATTATCATCTGGGAATTGTTTATTATTGTAGATTTGCTTTCTATATGGTAGCCATTAGGCTTCTCTTCAGATCTTGGCATGTTTCTGCAGTTTTTTACTTCTAACCCTAACCTTGTTGTGTAGATTTTTGCAAAAAAATTTCAAGGGTTTCTTGATGTTTTTTTTGTAGATCTATATGTTTTTTGGATTCTCCTCAAGGATATCTATCTTCTAGTTATCAGATCGGTAGTTTTCATTCAATTTTGGAAGACTTTGTGTAGGTTTCCGTCAGCGGCTTAATCAACACTGTTTTCGGCCTAAAAGTAGACATTCGCGACTTTTCTTCGCAGAGAGTGCAGTTAACCGTGACTTTCCCCACTACGAACATGTGAGTATACTGCAGACCCACAATTATTCAGTGTACAGACTCGCGTGTGCTACGGCATACTCACGTATGCTCTACTGTTAAACTTGCGCTTGTTTCAGTATACTCACTACCCTGCTGTGCAGAGACCTACAAGTGCTTTGGCATAACTGCGACTTTACTGTACAAAAAATCGTGAGTAACTGCGACTATTACTGTGCAGAACCCACAAGTCTCAGTTTTATTCGCGAGTTTACTATGGCAGACCCGCGAGTGACTTTTCTTAGCACTTTTCAAAAGGGTTGTAAGTAAAGTTTCTGTTTTTACTATTTTTTTAAGTCAGAATGGTAAAAGTGTTACAGTTTTCTATTATTCATTTTTTTTTTTTGCATTTGGGTTCTTCTTCTAATCATGTTTTTTAAGAGATTATTTCTTGTTCTTGGTATATATTTGTATCACATTCCTATATGGAAGCATTGGCATTTTTTAAGGGCACGTATCTCGAGTATTTTGTCATTATGATAGCTATAAACCATCTAATGCTTAATATTTTAACAAGATGCTTAATGACTAAATTGTTATTTTCTTTGTTGATCATGTTTAATCATGTTGATTTCTAATCATGTCATGTTTATTTTGTTCATATGTTGCTCATATTTTTAAGATTTGCATAGAAGCAATCGCATATAAGCATTCCTATTATTTATTAACATGATATATGAGTTGCTACTCTTGTTGTAACATGTAATTAGATCACTCTTCATGGAATAATGTTTTATGGTCTTGCATAGAAGCGATACTATAAAAGCAATCTATATATTCTTGAAACAATTTTAAAAGAGCAATCTCATATTTGTAAATCTTATGTGAACTTTTTTATTCCTCACTATTTATATGTTGTGGTTGACACTTAATGTGTAAAAGTAACTTCATTTTCCTAATGAGCCAATTAACTTTATTTATATGTTGTGGCTAACACTTAATGTGTAAAAGTAACTTCATTGTGAGTAAGTCAAGTTAATTTTTTATTTGATCATATTATGTTTCTATCTCTATATGATGTTTTCTAACCTTTGGTGTATAAGCATTTTCATTTATGTATGAGAAATTTTGTTTTATGATCTTTGTATGTCTTAATCTTGGAAGTTCTTGTGTGCATATAAGTTCCTTCCTGAGCATATTAATATTTGATCTTTGTTATCACCTTATTCCAGCAATAATGAAGCACCATATTCTACTATTAAAGTCATGATGTTCATCTGTATGATATCATTTTCAATGTATAAACCATTGGGATCTTGTTTCTTCGATGTTTGAGGTCTTCTACAGATATTTATATTGCACCTTGATTGGAAGAATGTCTTATATCCACAAGTGTATTTCCAATCTGGGTATTTTGTACATTGTTGTGGTGTTCTTAGCCACATGTTCTGTTGTATCAGCTATCAGAAGGTATCTGTACACTGGTGTGGATGTTATATCAGAGTTCTTCATCTATCAGTTATGGTTGTGATGATTCTTGTGGTGATCTGGGCACCTTGCTGTTGGATTACGTCACATGTTCTCAGCATTTTACTATTGTATCTAGTATCCATAAAGGATTCTCTTTATATCTAGGAACCTTGTTGTTGGTATTTCATCGTACAACCTGGTTCGTGTGCAATATCATGATTTAATGAGAAGCGGTTGTTCTTCATCAAATTCCATTCGCGGAAGTGTTCTTCCTATTTGTAGCTTATGGATATTCTAGAAGTTGTCATCAAGGGGGAGCAATAATGACTCCTTCCTTCCTTAGTGTTAGTGAGGGTTTTTCTCCGAAACATTATTAAGGGGGAGTGTTGGAATATTTTATATTCCTTGGAAGGTAATAATGTCTTTGTATTATGTCGGAAGTTATCCAAATCTTATGTAAAAGAGTAATACATTATATCCCATATTCATTATGGTAAAGTATACTCTTGATATCCATCATTAGATAAAGAGATGTTATTATGGAGAATTATATTATCCCACATGCAATATGTGAGAGTAATTTCTCCACATCTCTTGGTATATAATAGGGTCAAGGGAGTCCCATCATAACAACATGATGGTATAGTGGTATACA
This sequence comes from Larix kaempferi, assembly GCA_027924585.1. NCBI lineage: Eukaryota > Viridiplantae > Streptophyta > Pinopsida > Pinales > Pinaceae > Larix > Larix kaempferi. The sequence goes on along the minus strand of BSBM01000188.1, from coordinate 2,675,927 downwards.
CTCATAGATAGTATCAACACATGTTATTGTGATCACAAGCTCTGCTATATTGTATTGGGTTTATTTGTAGTTGCTCTCTTGTAATATTGAAGGAGATTTCTGGAGATAATAGAAGACAACCTTCCCGTGGATGTAGCCCAATTGAGTGAACCACGTATATCTGGTGTATTATTTTTCGTGTTCTCTTTCTATTCTTATTTATGTTGATATGTTATTGATTGCTAATATAGGTAAGCTAGTTTAGCTAGATCCATATCTCTGACAAAAAAGGTGAACATTCCTAGCAAGTTTTTCCCAATCTCATTATGCAATGTCATCTTCAATATAATCACCAAATTTATTTCCAATAGGTTGAAACCTATACTACCATCCCTCATCTCAAAGGAATAATTAGTATACATGGAATACTGACAAATCTTGGACAGGATCATCCTAGCGCATGAAACAATCCATTCTCTCAAGACTTGTAGAAAGGCAGAAATGTTGATTAATCTTGATATGTCTAAGGCTTTCTACAATCTAAGTTGGATATATATATATATATATATATATATATATATATATATATATATATATATATATATATATATATATATATATATATATATATATATTGAATGTTTCTAGCTTTTGGATTCTCTTCCCAATGGACTAACTAGGTTCTAGCCCTCACTTTGCTTGTCTTCTTCTGCATTCTCGCTAATGGATCTCCCTCAGCTACCTTTTCTCCCTCTCATGGAATTAGACAAGGTGACCCTGTATCTCTTTTTAACTTCATTCTTATGGTTCAAGATATTGGTCAAGTCCTAAAGGTTGCAGTACTGGATGGTCGTCTAAAAGGTCTTAAGCGAACAAATGACAACCTAGTCTCTTCCCATCTAAAGTTCATTGACTACATTATGCTAATGGGAACCCCTATAATTAGGGAAATGAAAATTCTCCAATCTATCCTGTAGGACTTCATGGAGGATTTATAAGGTAATTCCCTTAACCAAAATAAATTAGAAATATTCCTTTTCAATACTCATTCTCATTGCAATTTCAAATCACCCACATTCTTAAGTTCCAATGGAGCTCCCTTCCATCCAAATATCCGGGGGTGGCCTTAAAAACCAATACTCACTGCCATCAATCTTGGGAATCCTTGCTAGCCAAGATGGAAAAGAAGTTATCTAGTTGGACCTTCCATTTTCGCAATATTATTAGAAGATTGGTTCTTCTTAAATCAGTTATGTGATGCATTCCTACTTATTTTTTCTCTATCCTGGCTACTCTGAAATATTATCAAATCCATCACTCATTCATATGGGGTGGAACCACGAACCACCGACAATGGGCCATGGTTTCCTAAAAAAAGTTTGTCTCCCCAAAAATATCGTAGGACAAGGTATCCGAGATCTAGAAGTCCAATTCCATGCTCTAGGAGCCAAAACATGGTGGAGGTGGCTACAAAACAACTCTACTCTTTAGGGGATGGTTTGGAAAATAAAATATGCTTTGGGGATTGAAGAGAGAGAACTGGTTCAAATGGAAGGGCATCAACCATGTTCCTAATATGGAACACAACTTGGTACAATAAGAGCCTCATTAAAAACCACACCTTCTGGGAAATACGAAATGAACATTACGCCCTTTTTTGGGAAGATCCTTGGCAGCAATTCCCCAAGCTTATCAATTATGAACACAGTCACTCTCTCTAAGTCAGCCTTTAGGAAACCAACAAGACTCTGGTCTTTCACTACTAGAAAACCAACGCTCACTCTAGAGAATGGATACAATGGGTAGACAAGGAGAAATGGCCAAACCTGCATTCTGAGTTCCCATGGGACAAGTTATAAAAAGAGCTCCAATCTCAAAAAAATTCAGATCCATCATGGACCAGACATCCTTCACTAGGGATACAATGGAACATAAAATTTCACTATCACAGAATCCTATTCCATCCCTGTGAACACATAGACTAAACAAGGGGAGAGAATCTGGGATCAAATTTGGAAACAAGATCTCTAGTCCAAAGTGTCTGCAATCCTCTAGTTGGTGGCCTGGGGAAAAATCCTCACCTAGGATAGACACCCACAAGAGATTTGAAGGTCCCTCCAAATGATACCTCTGCTGCAATAAATCAATGCAAATTCGTCTCGAACCTCTGGGATAGAGGAGCGGCCATTTTCAAGCAACTGGATCATAATCGAGGGAGAACAAGGGATATTATAGCTAACTAGAGAAAGGAAACCTTCACTAACAACACTATCAATAGAGTTTGGAAAATCTTCCCAAGCTTCATGTTATGGGATACATGGAAGGGAAGGAACATTTGAGTATTCCAAGACAAGACCCGTAAAGAGGAAAATTTTTGGCACAAGATCCAATCCAACATCAGGGAGTCTATTTGCATCAGGGCATGGAAGGACAAGGACTGCCAGTGTTATGAAGGAGATAAATCTATCTTGAAGGATTTGGGATTAAATTTGCCAGTGGCACCGGTTTCATCTCGAAATCGTCATCCTCGAACCCCCAAGGTTCTTCCCCATCACCACCACAGGCTGGCAATAGTACTGCCAAGTCCACCGCTCCTGCCTCTACCAAAGAGGTGAATTTTGTGCAATCAGCTTCATCTCCAAAGTCCGGTGGTAAGAAGAAGAATAAAGGGAAACCTAAGAAATATTATAACCAATAGGAGTCCAAGCCCACTCAGGAAGACACCAAACAGAAGAGGAAGTCAAAGTATCCTTGTTTGCTATGCGGCGGAGACCATTTCTCAAAGGAATGTCCCACCGAGATGAAGTTCAGAAGTTTCTCAAGGGAAACTCTACTACCGCAGTTCTCAATGATCCCTTCCCCACTCAAAACCAGCAACTTATTGCACACACCTCTCCTTCCCAAGGAGAAGCATCCTCCACCGCGCATGCTCGCATGATGCATAGTGAGACCATCAACTTGAACACCCATTCTCGTTCGTATGACTCTATCCGGGCAAATGAACCTATTGGAAGTAATACTAAAAAAGCTTCCACTTCAATGCCCAATGTCACCATACCGGCTACTTCTCTCACCATTGAGAAGCCCTCTTTCGAGTCAGTGTTGCATCCACACAAGAGCATGATTAGAAAATCAGTTTTCAATCCCATTGCTCGGGCTGCTCAAAACTACAATATTGTAGAGTCCCTGGCACAAGCTCCTTGTGCTATGTCGACGCTCGAGGTCTTGCAAAACTATCCTAACCAGAACAAGACTCTCCTTGCTTCCATCGGTGCAGTTGACCTGGATTCATCGAACACCATCATGTTCCGGCTGGAATGCTTCAAACTGAGGCTCTCCCATCAGTTGGCATTTCAAGTTGCCACAAACATTGCTGGGAAGACAATCCATCGTACCATTTTGGACGAGGGTGCCTCTATGTCAGTCATGTTGATCTCATGTTGGAGAGCCATAGGCTCTCCCGAGTTGAATCGTTCTTCTACCACTTTGAAAGCATTCGACAGACGTGGCTTTCAAACTCATGGGTTGTCACAAGCTTTAGCAGTTGAGCTGGGGGGAAATACCGCAACCATTAACATGGAAGTGGTCGATGCCCTGTTAGATTATAACATTCTGCTTAGTCGTAATTGGTTTTATGCCATGACTGCAGTCGCATCATCTGTCTTTCGCATAGTACAATTCCCCCATCAAGGCCGAATTGTTACTGTCAACCAACTAGATTTCTGCACACCTGACACCGCTACTCACCTGGGCGATAACGTTCCATTACTTGGACAATATTCGCATTAGTATGAGAGCGTGGGGGTCGGCCTCATTAAGGACTCATCCCTTATGGGAATTTTCCCTACTTCAGATCCCCCAAATCATGTTTCCACGGTGAACATGATCTCCTCACGGATTTCATCTATCTCCTAGATCGTGATACTGCAGGAATTCAATCTCCTTTTCAAAAAGGTTAAGTCTAAAAAGACTTTCATGTTTGCTGAGCTGATATGTGATCTTCCCTATCCTAATGTCGAATCTGAGCCCAATGGTTCTCTTCCAAAAGAATCATTGTTCCTCATCAGCACGTCTGACCCATGGTATGGAGATATCCTTTTATATCTTCAGACCCAACGTTTCAGCCCCCAACTCTCACAGGACGACCGCCGTCGAATATGCCACCATTCAAAGTATTACCTAATCATCAGTGATGCTTTGTACCATTGTGGTATCGATTCTATTCTTTGACATTGTCTCACTCATACAGAGGCTGAACACGTTTTGAATGACTGTCACGCTAGGGCATGTGGAGGTCATCTCTCTGGGATGGATACAGCCCAGAAGATACTTTGTGCTGGATATTTTTGGCCATCTATCTTTAAAGATTGTATTGAGGTTGTTAAAAAAGTCCTCCCTGCCAGCACTTCCAAACTAAGAAGCGCACTCACCCCACCCCGTTACACCTGGTTATTGCCGTTGGCCCCTTCACTAAATGGGGCATCAATTTCATGCATTGTAATCCTCCCTCGTCCAGGGGGCATGGTTACGTCATAATAGCCGTCGATTACTTCACAAAGTGGGCCGAGGCTATGCCTACATACACAGACGACGGTGAAACTGACTCATTCTTCATGTTTAATCATGTAATAGCGCGGTTTGGAGTTCCTCAAGAGATAGTTACTGACCATGGTTCTCACTTCATGAACCACATGGTTGACGATTTGAGCACTAGATTGGGTTTTCGCCATGAAAACTCAACACCATACTACCCACAGTCCAATGGACAAGTAGAGGCCATTAACAAGGTCTTGAAAACCATGATCCAATGCATGGTGGGTACGCACAAGTCCAACTGGCATAATATTCTCTTCTTCGCACTATGGGCTTATCGAACTTCAGTTAAGATTGCCACTAGATTTACTCCCTTCCAACTAGTGTATGGATTGGAGGCTGTCCTTCCGATTGAGTGCGAAATTCCGTCCCTCAAACTTGCAGTTGAACTTCTCCCCAACACTATTGCCGAGGAAGAACGTTTCCTCTACCTAGCGAAACTCAATGAGACTCACCGCGATGCCACTCTTGCCAATGAGGCTCATAAGAAACACATCAAAGCGCAGTAGGACAAGTCAGTAGAACCTCGCGTCTATAGCAAAGGAGATTTTGTCCTCACATACTACCAAAGACATGATAAGATAGGGGCAGGGAAGTTTGAGTCCATGTGGCATGGACCTTACATAGTGAAACGCATCTTAGAGAAGGGAGCTTACGAGCTTGAAGAATACGACGGGATATCTTTGGGTGAGCCCCGCAACGGGCTCTACCTAAAGAGGTACTATGCTTGAGTCTTTCATGCATAAGTACTTTTATATATACTGTACATGGCGTGTGTATGTTTTGTGTGGTGTGACGCTTTGATTTTTTGCGTTCTCAGGTCTTGTTTCGTTTCTTATACCATGTTTTGTCTGCATGTGCAGATGGAAACTTGTTACGGATTCACGGACGGTGCCAGCTGGCATACCCATAACCTTGCTTCGGCAGCCTAGGTGCTCTATTCTCCCACTGGCGAGCTTATCAGCTCAGGAGGAATGTGTTTATGTTTCACAACCAACAATGCTGTGAAATATCAAGCAGTCATTGGAACCCTAACTGACACTATTTCTTTGGGTATGGACCATGTTGTCATCTATTTGGATTCTCAATTGGTGGTCTCTCATCTTAACCGGGTTTACACCATCCACGACCCTACCGTACTCCGTCTCTATAGACAAGTTCGTCTTCTGGAAAGGTCCTTCGAATCCATTCAGTACCTGCACATTCCATGATACGTGAACACAGTTGCCGACTCCATGGCCAACTTCATCTTAGATTGGTACATTGCACACACATAAGCATATTCATGAACTGTTAAAAGTAGACATAACATGTAAATAACTCATTGTATAAGCAAACACATAAACAAGATCACATCATTCATCCATTTAAAACACATCATGTATAAAGCTGCCAAAATGTCTCTATATATATATAATCAAGATAATGTAGTGCCAATACAAAAAGTCTGAAGCAGGACGGCTTTCAGCAAGTCTATACAAAATCCGAAGCCTGATAGCTTTCAGTAGTACAAAATCTGAGGCTCACATAGTTCTCAGTACATACATAATAACATCACTGGGGATGACGTCTAGCCCGTGCCCCTCTGGGTCTAGCAACCCTCGCCCGCTGGACATGGAAGCAGTCAACTTCCCTCGCCACCTTGCGGAGTAGCGTACCAAAGCGCATGGTCACACCGACTGTATACCTCTGCATTGGCCTCGGCAACTCATGTACTGCCGAATCCGGGACGTCCAATGTCAACCTCGTAAGGTTCTCGTAGACGTCATCCATCTCCACCATGGCATCATGCATGGCTGGGGCCACTTGCGGTGCCTCTCCTCTCCTCGCAAGGAGTGAGACTCCCACTGGATGTGAAGGGCCCACATCTGCACACACATGTTATTAACTCATCAGCACTATACCAAAAAAATTATAAATGCACAAAATATAAAAAGTACAAGGGTCATTGTTTTTACCGATGTCTCCCCACTCTGCCTCCTCAGGTAGCACTAGGTTTGGGTCTTCTCTGAAATCTGTACCACTATACGGATAATCCTCTACCATGAGTAGCTGGCCTTCCATCCAGGTGACGAATCCAGGACTGTACCCAATGATAGGACCCCCGCCACCATGGTGGGCCATCACCTCTATCCATTTGACCATGTGTGGATCCTTGCGATCCCTGTCATCCACAGTCACTTGCGGGCATAGAAGGGGAACCCGCTCCAACAAGAACGAGATCACTATCGATCCATACCCAAACTGCTTGAGCTCTCCATGCCGACACTTGGTCATCTGAGCTCGTAGGTTGGTGAGGAGTCCCTTACACTAGTTGAATACCTTCAGAGACATGCAATCCTCCGCATATAGCATCTGGGACCTGGTAGCTAAGTGAGCCGCTTGGCTCCCTGCTATCCTCACTATGGTGAAAAGAATAGCTCGCAGTGGACGATCTCACACCTCTTTGATGGGAATTTTCCCACTAGAGGCACGGTTATGCAGAGTGCAGTGATGGAGGATCAAGTCATCCACCGTCCGATCACTTCCCTGTGATCCAGTAAGAGCCACTGTGTCCCCCCTCCGGGACAATCCAATCAAGAAGTAGATATCCTTGATATCTATGGTCAATATGTACTCTCTGATCATGAAATACTGTTGTACTGCGTCCCAACAATGGACCATATGTTCCAGCAGTAGGACTTGGGCCCTCATGCCCTGGACATTGAAGAACTTCAGCAGCCCACAGTTCTGCAATGCCTCTACACATAACGGGTCATTTGCTGCTTGCACTTCATCTACCTCACGTTCTCATTCGCACCACTCTAGGACCATGTTGGCTACTACTAACCTTCCAAAAGGAGCATTTTAACATCATTAGAACTAACTTCAACCATCCAAACTTTTTCTTTTGGCTTGGGTTTTGAGTTGAACATGGGCATTTTCGTCGTCGCACCTCGTCCTTGCAGACAGGGTGACATCGTCGCAACCCACCTTTGCGGGCTTTGTGACGACCAAGGTTCGTCGTAGTTCTCGTAAGAAAGACCTGTGACGACCGAGGTTCATTGCAGTTCCCATAAGGGAGACCTGCGATGACTCGAGGGTGCACAAAGTCCTCACAAATCAACTCAAAAACCCTAAAAAATGAACTAAAAATGAAATTCTAAACCATTAGAAATATGTTGGATGAGATTTAGGGTTACGTACTCCGAACGGCTCGTGAAATGGTTGCTCGTAGCTCCGGCAATTGGCAAGTGGAATTCTGCTCCAAATGGCACCTTTTCTCCCCAATTTGGCAAATGAACAATGGTAACTATATTCGGTCATTTTTTCTATTCATAAACAAAAATAGAATATTCCTTTTCAAATATTTGATGCTTTTTGGGTTATTTGCTATATTTTGGATCATTTTACCACGTTTGAATGCTTGGTTGACTGTTTGACCTATTTTTCAAGCATGCAGGAAATGTCAAGTGTTCCTTTTTCGTTGTTTTCACATTGTAGCGGCCATCTCAGGTATGAACAACCCCTTATATGTTTTGTCATTATTTTTCATCCGTTAGATTTTGATTATTTAATGATGATGAGCTTACTCTTTGTTCTTTATCGTGCTCTTAAAACCATGAGAATAAGTTACTGAGTTACAATTTATCACTTTTTTCGGGCTCGTTAAACTCCTATAGAAAAGGAACCCCCTGGAGTCTATCTTTAAGTTCTTTTCAGGCTCTCGAAATACGAAAATATTTCCAAGCGAACTTGTTGTGTTCACGCTTGTTAAAGAATTTGAATGGTCATCTTCTTGGCGATGGTTTACCCCTTTTTCGGACCAGGAGGCACTACTTACGAAAAAGGTATACTCCATCCAATCATGACTGGAAGAGTCCTCTCCCATGTTGTTTTACCCTTTTTTGGGCGATGAGGCTAACTTTACGAAAAAGGACCGTTGGAGTCTTCTTTAGTTCTTTTCAGACTCTCTAAACATGAAATGACGACCGAGTTTACCTTCTATGGACTCGTTAAACTCTAACATTGAAGGGCGCGTCATGGGATGAACCCCTCCTCTCCCAGGTTTGGAAAATATTTGGGATTGGACTCATCTATGAGATGATCTTTACCGAGCATCTGGTTACCCTCATCAAGCTCATTAAAAACACATGAGGCACTCATCATTCATGATGGGAAAAATGAAAGATTTTATGTTACACTCGTTATCTGTGGCAGTACCTAGTCGTTCTTGAACATGTCACTCATTTGCATTTGCATACTGTACTTGGATCATCCATTTGTCTTTGATTCTTACCTACTTCATGAGTCTAGTCACTCCTTTGAGTCATTCAAAGAACGCTTCCATCATTAGTTGCATTAATAAGTCAGTGTCGCACTCGTCATGTCAATACTACCAAGTCATGCCATGCCCATGTTCAAGAATACTTTCACCACTCATTATATGTAGTCAGCATACCTTCCACCATGTCGGTCTATTCTGAGTCAGTATTGCATGTTACTGTACCATCCGATCTACTCCAAACATCATTTGTCGTGTTTCGTGTCAATGATGGGGGATTCATCATGGACCTCCTTCGACGAGGTTCATCCTTGTTGACTTCAAATCATCATCCAAGGATTGAATCTAGAAACCAATCGAGTACCTTGGCCTTGCATGCCTCAATGGTAGGTTACCTCGCTTTCGACATGAATTTACATCAGTGACTCTTGATTGAAAGATTTCATCTTGTGTTCAACTTCAACTTGTTTATTCACGCTTGATTATATGTACTGTGATATTTTAGGGATCATTGACATCAATGGTGATTTCCCTCACGCTTGTTAACGGTATACATCAATGACCGGTAATAAAGTGGTATCTACCATGTTCGACATCAAGACATTTGTAATCACATGGATAGATTCGTATCATTGCGGGTTCAGCTTGAAGACACTGGGGAGTCATGTTTTACCCAGGTTGCGATGGAGATTGTTTTGAGTCATATTACACGGATCCACATTTGTATTGATCATGGCTGTGTTATCATCTCATCATGGATCTATGCTTGTGTCTAGTATCCATGACTGTGTTCAGTCGGTCATTACTACCATGGATTTGCAATGTATTGGTCGAAATCCATGCTGTACATCATTTGAGACTGTGTACTTAGAGTCAGTTGTACTGCAGCGGCGTCCTTCGTCCGATGAGCCATTGCCATTCCTTCTATCAAAGCATTTCACCTGTCCAGTTTAAACAACTTCATGCTTTGGGGGGCATTTTGTTGCACCTAAATCTTACCATCATGAGACTTAGTGTAAACATCCCTAAAGATACCTTGACTAAGTCATTTACCTGGAAGCGATGCAAACTCATTTGTACTAGGTTTTGAGAGGTCGTCGCAGGTTGTCCTCATGCAACCTGCGACGTCGCAGGTTGTCCTCATGCAACCTACAACGTCGCAGGTTGTCCTCTTGCAACATGCGACGATGACAGTTAATGGACTAAAATAGCTTCTTTGAGCTCATTCTCAAAGCCTGCTGATGTGTATCCCTGTCCCTAGCCTTTGGGGAAGCTGGCATTCAGTTCCTATCCCTTTGGGTGGGATCCCCTATCTCTCTCCTACCATATCTCAACCTACCCTATCCACTTATTCCTATATAAGTGAAGCTCACTCCCATTACGAAGGGAGGAAGTGTATGGTATCTAAGTGCTAGTGAAATTAGCTTAGGAGATATCTCCACTCATCCTTGAGAGATCCATCATCCCTTTGGAGGCTTTGGCATTGGCTTGATCGAAGAAGGACTACCACGTTAAGTCATTGGTTGTAATCTCTTCATCCTATGTATTTCCCTTATTAATACAGTAATATAAGTGCTTTCCACCAATCTCATTGTGTTAATGATATATTGTGTAGTTTGCTTACTTAGATCTATTATTGTGTAGATGTTATTTTACTTCTTGTGTTGTTGTATTGTCTTGGCAAGTTTTACAGCTCGGATATGAAGACCATAAAGATTTGGAGCAACATTCGAGGAGAAAGGATCAACGATCTGAAAAGGTAAGAGCATCTAGTTACTTGATCTCTAATTAGATCTAGGAGAGTCATTTATGTTATGTCTCTATTTGTTCTAGACTCATGTTGAGCTAGGGAGATCAGGCCTCGAGTTCGCTCTTGGTAGATTGTTCGTCAAACAATCCAATCCAACATTAGGGAGTCTATTTTCATTAGGGCATGGAAGGACAAGGACTTCTAGTGTTATGAAGGAGATATATCTATCTTGAAGGCTTGGGGATTAAATTCGACAGTGGCACCGCTTTCAGCTCCAAATCGTCATCCTCACATGGATAGCTCACACAGTTGGTCCCCTTCGAAAGATGGCTTCAACAAGCTGAATTTTGATGGGACCTCCAAGGGTAACATAAGCCCGACAGGATATGGTGGGGTCTTTAAGGATTTCCAAGGGACACCTATTACAATTTACATGGGACACCTTGGCAAGGTAAGTAACAACGCAACTCGACTCCATGCCATGGCTTATGGAATCAAGATAGCAATTCAATAGAACTATCCCAAAGTGGTGGTACAAGGTGATTTACGAATCATGCTTCTTTTACACAAGAAGTTGATAAATGGCACCCCCCTTCATAAGGCCTCTCAAAGCTAGCAGCTAGCAATTAAACTAGAATGGATCACATCCCTCCTCATGAGAATTAAATTAATGTGATCATTCCTCGACATGTTCGAAGAGAGACCAATAAAGTGATTGATCTCATGTTCATGTCTCGGAAAAACCACAGTAGCCATGATTGTCATTGATGTTTCAAATCCAAAACAGGATTCATCATCAGGACAATTTGTTAAGTTTTCTGAAGAGCAACTTGATCAAGAGATATTAATAGTCATTCATTGGGATTGTCGGCTTAGGAAAACTAGGTTTATTGTTTTCTTATTTTAATATGTTGACGAGTTTCTAAGTATTAAAGTAATTAGCTAATAGTTTTTTAATTAATGATTTTATTATATTTAAGAACTAAATAGGTATATGGATTAGGATAAAGACTAAAAAGTGAAATAAGAAGTTTTACAATAAAATTATAAAATTATTATAATAGTAGTTAATAATTATTATTATTATAATAAATATTATGCTAGGAGATAATAATTTTTATGCTAGGGGTTAATAATGATTATGCTAGGGGTTAATAATTATTATGCTAGGAGTAATAATAATAATTATGATGTTTAGGAGTTAATAATAATTATGTTAGGAGTTAATAATAATAAACTTTAATTTGATAATTAAAGTTAATTGGTTTATAACATTGTTAGCTTTTCTTGTATTAAATAATAAAATAATTAAGGGTTATGATTATTATTAATTTAAATGTTTTATAATGTATTATGTTATTAAAATTCAATTTTAATTTTAATTTTAATTAGGGATCGAACTAGATTCTTACTAAGGTCATATTAATAATGTCAATGATGATTTTTTCTAGAGAAGTAACTTAGGACTAAGGGTTCTTCCAGTGAAAATACCTTAATTCCTTAATCTTTGGATTTCAGGAGCAGGGGGAGCCAACTAGCACTCACCTCAAGGCCTCCATCCCTATTAAGATTGTTAGGATGTTTTATAATCTCTAAGGCTTCCCTAAACTTCCTTTTGAGTTAATGGTCCTCTTTAGCTAGGATTTGGGTGTCTTCTAAGCGAAATTGATGTTTGGTTTTGAAAGAATGTTATGCAAGGGAAGAGGTCTGAATTCTTTCATTTCTTAGGTCGGCACCATGTTCCTTAATTCTAGTGTGGAAGGAGCATCCTGTTTCACCTATATAATAGTCACTACATGAACAAGGTACTTTGTAGACTCCTTTAAATTGTTTGTGGTCCACGGGGTCTTTAATGGGTCTCACTTTTTGCTTAATGGTCTCTAAAGGTTTGAAAGCAGTTGCGATATCTTTTCTCCTAAGGATTCTAGCAATCTTATCGGTGACCCCTTGAATGTAGGGTAATTAGGCTCTCGTGTTGTATGTATGGTTACTCTCAGTGTTAGTTTTTTCATTGGTTGTTCTAGTGTTAATTCTTTTGTTAGCCCTATCCAAATATTTTTTGATGTCCTTGGTCTTGTATACTATGCTCTTGAAGACTCTAGTTAGGTGGTCATTCTCTTCTTTGAGGTGCTCGGTATCCGAGATTCTAGAGGCCCTAATGGCTAAGGTATTGATGATACCAATATTTTGGGATGGGTGGTGATGGGAATCTGCGTGAAGGTAGTTTTCTGTGTGTGTATTTCTAAGGACTTTGTGACATAAAGTTCTGTCTTGTTTTCTAGTTACCATGAAATCTAGGAAAGGGATACTCCCATTCTCCTCTTGATCCATGGTGAACTTAATGTCAGTGTACCGGTTGTTAAGATGCTCAAAAAGCATTTGAGTTCAGTTTCACCATGTGGACATACCACGCTGGTGTCATCCACGTATAGTTTCCATCGTGATGGCTTTAATGGGTACGAGTTAAGAGCTTCCTTCTCAAATGTGGCATCCCCTCCCATCAACCCAAGCAAGGGAGAGAACATGACTCTGATTCCGGGCATCTAGCCCCATACTTAGTAAACAAGGATTCATATAAAGAGAAGATGGACATATGCAAATGCAGAAATATTTGAAAACACAACAGGATTAAATTCTATTACACATCCATCATACATTCAAGATATTCATGTCATTCATCAATTAAAACAATACAAGTAAAATTCATTGATGATAAAAGACATGTACATATGCATATCGTAATTAAACACAGCAGAATTAAAATCATGTTAATATCTAACATACATTTTTAGCATTTTCATGACAGCCATTAAATAAAGACATTGCAGAATTATAATAAAGAGTACTTATCTTAAAACAAAGTAGTCCCTGAGCAACCAGCTATGCATCTGCAACATTCCACCCAACCATAGGCCAGTTGTGCTTATCAATCTCTTGATACAACTGCCACCCCCCGAGTCAGGCATGATTTCTACAAGGAACTAGGGAACAACAGACGCACACATAGCCAAACATACACCAAAACGAGCCAAGCCAATCTACAATTGGGTTTATCAGGCTGCTAGGAAATGGAAAGGAAGAATTGCTAAGCTAGTGAGCTCAACCACAGAGCTATGGATGCCCTCTACAAGATCTATCCAGCTTGGTTCCCCACAATGCCTACACACCTGATTCAAGGAAGTAGTCCCTTCACTGCTACACAGTCCCTTAGGCCATACCTTCCAATTCAGTGTTGTTCAAGGTGTGCATAGAAGAGTAGCCAGCCCTTTTGATCTTCTTGAAAGGTTATTTTCCCCACTAGGTTTATCAAGCCAATTCTGTCCACTACCACTCCAAATTTCTTGCTCACAAGTTCAAACCAAAACATGGATGCACATAACAGCAAAAGTATAAGTGTTAGGCATGAAGAAACATTTTTACAGTGAGATGCCCAAAAATGGGGTTTTCATTAGCTTTAGAAAAATGTGGGAAACCCAAAAACGAAAATGGAAGATGGGGAACAACCCTGGGAAGCCAAATCCGTTTTCAGAAAAACGTCCATGGACATTTTGGTGCAAAAACGACCTCTATAACAGCCCCAAATCATGGTCCTCCTCTCCCAGCCATTGTGCAAAACAGAAACGAGCTACCAACCATGGAAAAATGCAGGAAAATGATGAAAAATGTGATGGGGAAAGCCCAGCTAGCTCAGACTGCGTGAGAGGGCAAAGGCCATGGGTGAAAGATGGCTTTGGGCACCATTTCGTGGGTGTTTTCTTGCCCAAGAAGAAAAAATACGAATTTCCAGGTTGATGGCTTGCCCATGCACGAAAAATTGTCTCCATACCTCTCCATTCCCAAGGCATTAACTGCCTCAACCAACTCTTGGAAGAATTTAATGATTGGGTGCATAAACCAAAATGGGTAGTTGAGGGTTTATGGGTTTGAATAATTTTCCTCGCTATTCCTTATAAAAATCATGCCCCCGTCTCTTTGTTGCATTGCATAGATGGTTGTGGGTATTTCATTAAAATTTGTATTTACATGATGTATTAATTTACATTGTGCTGATAAAAATGTATTTTTAAAAAAGTTGAATTTTGATCCAAATGGTACTAAGTTTGGGCGTGCATGCTTTTCTAACAATGGGAAATGCGGTTAAGGGTTGAATGGTTTCCCTGAACCTATTAGAGAAACCCTAGACGATCGTTCGCATGCGAGAAGTCGGAAGAAGCTCTGGTTTTGGGCTGAGACAGCTGCCCCCCATGGATCTGCCCCCTGATCCGGGATGGGCACCCCTCGATGCCCTCTTCCGTTCATTGGTCGCAGCTCAACCCCCGTCCTCAAAGCAGGAAGGACCTTCGGACTCGAAGTTTGTCAAAAAATCCGCCATCCCAGAGGTCAAGTTGGGCTCCATGGCATCCAAATGCAAAGCCCTCGCGCTCTCAGAAAAAGGCCTGGTAGGACACTTCACCGGGTTGTGGCCCTCACCGAGATCTATCGAGCTTTGGCTAAACAAAAACTGGTGTCCTCTCATTCAAGGAGAAGTTCAACAGATCTTTTGCGGCAAGGGGTTCTTTGTTTTCTATTTTGAAAAAAAAGAGGACAGGGATCTAATATTCAGGAATGGCCCATATTTTATGGGGTCAAGAGGAATGTATATTAACAAGTGGGATCTATCATTTGACCCGGAGAAGGACATCCCCTTAGCAGTTCCAATGTGGTTCAAGTTACCGCATCTCCCGTTGCACTGCTGGAACGATGAAGACTTGAAGGTTATCGACAACTCACTGGGGAAATATATTGACAAGTCAGAACCAAAACCCCCTATGTTCTCTTGTGCCCGAATATGCGTAGAAGTAGATCTTGAGAAAGGACTCCCAAAAGCTATAAGCTTGACAATGGACGGTTGGAATCACCTGCAAGCCGTGGACTATGAGCAGATTCCTTTTAAGTGCAGAGCTTGCCACGAATATGGGCATTTTGCAAAACTCTGCCCTAAAAGGAAGTCGCGGGAAGTGGAAGAAACTCATGAGGGAGATTGGAACGAGGTAAGAAAAAAGGGAGGAAAGTCTTCTAATACCCATCATCCTCAAGTAACTCCAAAAAGAAAGGAAACGGCCGGCAAGCAACAGAATATCAGAGAAGTCAATAAATTTCAACTACTATCATCTACAGTGGATAAGGAAGAGCAGGCTCAAGTCCTAGACCTTGCCCAGGAGGTAGCAACAGAAAAATCCAGAGAAGAAGAAAGACAGGAGATTGTAAATAAACAACAAGAGGAAGTAGAAATCCATACAATATCCTTAACACAACAGGAGGAGCCTGAAAGTGAGGTACCAAAAGCTCTAGGTGGCTTAGTTACAAGAGCAAAAGCAAAGTTATTTCAAGAAGAAACCTCAGAAAGTAAGGAAGAAGAGATGGAACCCTAGAATAAAAAGGGTAGAAAACTAAATAAGGTTGTAAGGGAACAAGAAACGGCTCGAGACAAAGCGGCGGGTAAGCAAACCATCCTTGACCAGCATGTAAGAATTCTATCCAACACAAAGCAAACTCAAGGAATAGCAGAAGAAAAGAAGGAAAGAATAGTGTCCAACCTCTCCAAAAAATAATGAAGATAGTCTCCTGGAATTGCAGAGGTTTAGGAGGCAAGCAAAAGACGGAAGCAATCAAAAGAATTAAAAAGTTAGAAACCCCCTCAATCCTCATGCTCCAGAAGACTAAAATGCAAGAAGCAGACTGTCTCAAAGCCCTAACTCAAATCTGGCCCAAAGGAGAAGGTATTGCAGTCAACTCCGCAGGAGCCTCGGGAGGGCTCATCACCTGGTGGGACAAAGGTAAGTTCAAATGTAACGCTTCAATCAGCAATAGAAATTGGCTCTTTACGGAATTAGAAGATATGTCAAGTAATGAAAAATATTGGATAGGAAACGTGTATGGACCCACGCTCCATGGTCTCAAAGAAATTTTTTGGAAAGATCTTATAGATCTTCAACTTGGTAGGAACCCTTCTCCCTGCGTAATCACTGATGAATTCAATGTTACTATAAGTGCAAATGAACGCAGAGGAGGCTCGAAGGTCAGAGATTAGTTTGGAGAGAGACTGGAGGATCTCCAGGCATCCTAGAACCTTGTGGATATAAAACCCCAGAAAGGAACTTATACTTGGAATAATAAAAGAATTGGACCCGGACATATTGCCGCAAGGCTAGACAAATTCCTTCTCAGCTCCTCCTTTCTATGCAATCCTCTTTTGCCTGACACCAAAATTTTGGCTTCTGCTGCTTCTGATCACCGCCCCATCGCTCTTTTCTTCTCATCACTTGGAAATCTTGGACCACTACCCTTCAGATTCAATCCAGCGTGGCTGGAGCATGAAGACTGTTATGAAGAAGTCAAAACAATCTGGAAACAGTTTATTCCAGGCTCCCCAGGGTACATTTGGTAGACCAAACTTAAAAACACTAAGACAATGCTAAAAAGATGGGCAAAACAAAACATGAAGAAACCTGGAGAAGAAATTATCACTCTACAAGAGGAACTAAAAGCCCTGCAAAATCAAATGGAAATTGAGCAGATATCTGAAACTATATTGAGGAAAGAAAATGACTTGGAAGTTCAAATTCGGCAGGCGGCTAGAAGAGACGAGGAGGAGTGGAGACTATGATCTAGATGCTTGTGGCTTAAATTAGGAGACAGGAATACTAAGTTCTACCATGCTCAATGTAAGAAAAGGTACAGGAAAAACAACATTCTCAGCCTAATCAAAGAAGATGGAACGAAAATAGAGGACCCCAAGGCAATCAAGAAGGAAATTAAAAGCCATTTCGAGTCTCTCTACAAAGAGGAAGAGGAACCGTCAACTGAAGAAATGGAGATTATGTGTTAAGACATTCCCAATCTCATAACAACAGAAGACAACAGCATGCTCACTGAAATGGTAACTGAAGAAGAAGTCAGGAAAGCTGTTTGGTCTCTACACCCGGAAAAATCTCCAGGACCTGATGGCTTCTCCATCCACTTCTATAGAAAATGTTGGCATCTGCTGAAAAAAGATCTTCTCATAATGATAAATTGGACCAGGAATCGAGAGAAGATAGGAGGAGGCACTAATACCTCTTTCATAGCTCTAATTCCAAAGGAGAAAAAGGCCACATCGATAGGAAGATACAGACCCATATCGATGTGCAATTCCTCCTATAAAATACTTACCAAAGTCATAGCTAATAGAATCAAGAAACTGCTTCCTAACATTATCTCTTCTAATCAGGGTGGTTTCGTCCCAGGAAGGCAAATTTATGATAACATACTATTAGTACAAGAAGTTATTCACTCAAGTCAGCTGAACACGGATGCAGGTATGGCTATTAAACTAGACATGGCCAATGCTTTTGATAGATTAAGACATGTCTTTATCTATGCTGTTTTGCGAAAATTTGGCTTTGACGGGAATTTTGTTAGTTGGGTGAAAGCCTGCATTGGATCTCCGTGGATCTCCCCTCTTATAAATGGCAGACCCTCTTCTTTTTTCCGCCTCTCTCGGGGATTGAGTCAAGGTTGTCCGCTTTCCCCCTTCCTTTTTGTCATAATGGCTGACTCCCTAAGCAGAAAGCTCAATTATCTCTTAACTTCAAACTCTCTACCTGGTATTGCCTACGCCCGAAAAGTCCAAGCTATAAACCATGCTCAGTTTGCTAATGACACCATTCTCCTGGGTAGTGCCTCCCCCCAAATCGCCGCTCGATTTAAATCAACTCTTGATCTCTTCCTCATGACCTCCGGGGGCAAAACGAATGAAAACAAATGCAATATTTACACCTGGAACTGTCGGCCTGCCACGGTAAGACTCATCTCATCTATATTAAACTTTAAGCCCTTCCTTGAATGGTCTTCCTTTAAATACCTTGGCACTCCCATCTCCCTCAAAAATCCTACCTCCTCTGTTTGGATGCCCATCCTCGAGAAATTCAAATCTAGAATAAATTCGTGGGGAACTCGATGGTTGAACTTAGCGGGGAAAGTTACCTTGATAAAATCTGTTCTGACCTCTTTACCTATTTTCACTTCAGCCATAATGTCAGCCCCAGTCTCTTTTCAGAAATCTTTTAGCATGGAGATAAGAAAAATTCTGTGGCAAGGGGGAAAGACTCAAAATAAAAAATTTCACTTGGTCAACTGGAAGACGGTCAAAGAAAAGAAAAAAAGAGGGGGGCTTGGGATTCGAGAGCCTGCCCTTGTAAGCAAAGCTTTGGGAGCCAAGCTAGCATGGAGAATTGTTTCAGGCAAGAAAGAGTGGTGGAAGGAAGTAATCAGGAGAAAATACTCCAGAAGCTCAAGATTAAGATGTCTAGACAGGCCTAGCAACAAAAAAGGAACAGCAATATGGAGACTCATCTCCTCATCAGCGGCTTTAATTACTGAAGATCTTTATTGGATCCCTAGTAATGGGAAAAGAATAATATCTGGACTGACAGCATAAATGGAGACAAGCCTCTAGTTAAAATGTGATGTCTCGACCCTATTCGAGATTGGCTACAAAATATGGGCATCACAAAGTTAGAAGACCTCATGGAATGGAAGGACAATGGCGAATGGAAGGGCTGGAAACAGATGAGTCCTCCTGCTAATCTAAAAAATGCCTTTCAAATCTTCCTCAACTTCCTACACGGGAAAGCCCCGGTTAACATAAAAGAAAAAGACCGCCGGGGATGGGGGAAAGCAGGCACATATTCAGTCAAGGCCGGATATGATAAACTCACCCACTCAAATTCTCCGGTACACAAAAAATGGGGGAAAGTATGGAACCCGGATGGCATTCCTAAAATTATTGTTTTTTTCTGGCTTCTGGCACACAATAAATTGTTAACAGCAGAAAACCTCCGAGCTAGAGGGATAGCAGGACCCTCAAGGTGCACTTTGTGTAAACAAGATGAGGAAACTTCCTCTCACATCTTCTTGGAATGTTCCTTTGCTAAGCATGTATGGGCACAAGTTTTGGGGAATCAATGGAGACCATCCATTCTCCCAAGAACTCTTGACGAACTCAGTGATCACTGGGGGCGCACCTTTCCCGACAGAACCAAGAAGACAATGCTGAGAATTTGGAATCTTGTCCCAATGAATATCTGCTGGCAGATCTGGTTAAATCGAAACAAAAGTATTTTTGAGGGTAGGAATCCTAACAACTACAGAGCTGCCATCAAAGCCATTACTATGATATCCGAGTCTCTATCCTCAAAAAGAGTCATCATCCTAGCTCAGGAGCCTCTCTCTCTATCCGAATTCCAATGGAGTAGTGTCTTTGTGAAAGCCAGCTCCCTTCAGTCCAAAAAGGAACACTCCTACTCTGATTGGGAAATCCGGAAAGACCCTGAATCTTTCTCTAGGTGGTGGAAAGAGCAAAAAACTTTCAGCATATTCTTCGACGGGGCTTCCAAAGGGAACCCTGGGGTGGCAGGTGCGGGTGGGATTCTTTTTTATCCCGGAGGAAATAAAATTGCAGCCTTCTCATGGGGATTAGGTAGTAAGACAAATAACGAGGCTGAATGGCTAGCCCTCATATTCTCATTAAATCTGGCCTCCTCCTTCAGCATTGACAATCTCAGAATATACGGGGATTCTAGACATGTTATTCAAATAATGAGAAGGGGTGCAGCTCCTCAAGGCTCGAAAGCTCATAGATACATGCAAAGAATTAAAACCAATGCTCATTTATCCAAGGCCTCTTTTTTCCACATCTGTCGAGAGAACAACAAGCTAGCAGATTCAGCGGCCAATAAAGGAACTTTGTTAGACATTGGGCACGTAGAGGGCCTCAATGGTGCCATGGGGTTTCACTTCATCCCCTAAGAAAAATGTCAAAGGTTAATATATCATGGTTAAGGTTTAGGAGGGGTCCTTAGATCCCAAGAGGGTCCCCCTCTTCCCTTCTACAATCGTTGGTGATGTGCCTCGCCCCTTCCCCGTCGCTTCTGCCACACGCCACCCTCACCCACGCTCTTGGCACATGGCTCCCAGCTGTGCTGTCAGCTCCCACGAGCCGTTAATTACTCCCCTACCTGCTCCTTTCCCATCTTCCTTCGCAATGGCTCGCCCTCCTCTTTTCAGTGCGTTGAGCCGACTCTCCCTCTGCGATTTGGATTCATCTCCTTCCCGTCCCCATCTACTGTCACCGTTCAATTTTGGCACAATGCAAAGTATCATGGCAGCCATAGCCGCTCTGAACCGCACTATGGTAGACATCAAGTTATCGGTTCGTAGCACGTACAATGCAGTCTGTACCAGCGTGAAACAGAACGAGGAAATGGCTATGGATCTTAACCACACGGTCTCCCAGCTTTCTTGCCAGGACTCCAGGATTGACGACTTGGAGAAGAATCTGTTCGAGCTGATGGGAAAAGTAGATATTCTGCAGGAAGACATCGCCGTTCTCACCGGGAAAACTCAGGGAAGCTGTGTCCAGGAAAATCCAACGATCAATCAGGAGATTAAGCAGGAAATGATGGACGCAGCCTCTGTCCATTTCAAGAATTATGGATAATTTTCAGTCTTAGCCCAAGTTCCACATTTTTGTATATATAGTGTCTATGTTTTTTTGTACTATTCTCAACAAACAGTTTATCAGGGTCTATCCCTGCTCTATTTTGAACATATTTAGAAAGACAATGCTTAGAACATATACAGTCATGCTGTTAGAAATTATAGTTGCAATCTTTCAGACATTTTCTCCTCTGCCAAACATTTTTGAAAGCATGTAATGAATGGCTGTGCACAGCCTTTATAAATACATCTTCTTCCCCTGTTACTGTTAAAAAAAAAAAATTACATTGTGCATGCCCAGCACAAGAACCATATGGATCTATTTTAATTGCCAATACATAAAATGCTAAATCAATGGTGGGGCCTTGGCCTTGAGATCCTCACCATGATTAATAACAATATTTACATCATTTACAATTTTAATGCAATAGGGTCAAAATCGGGATATTACATTCCCCTCCCCCTTACATTAGCACTGTCCTCAGTGCTCATCAAAATTGAACAAAAATGGATATGCCACTCTCATGGCATCCTCCAGCTCCCATGTAGCCTCATCGGGATCGTAGTGCCTACATTGCACCTTTACCTGTTCGATGGCTTGGTTCCAGAGCAATGTTACCTTCTTGTCTAGGATGCGCAATGGATCGGTTTGGAACTCTCCCTCGGGTTCCACCTTCAACTTCAACAACAGTTGATTGATGATCTGCCTAGCGGTCGTCTAGTGCTGCATAGATTCTAGGAATTGTCCTCGCCACTTGACCCACAGTTTCAGCTCCTTGGATGTTGTGAACTTGATTTGCATTCCCATTCCGATGTGGACAGTTCCTAAGCATGTGATCTTCTCCACAACCCCAACATTGAAGTGGTTCTCTTGGCTTGTCTCCCATCATCCTAGTTGGCTTAGTCACAACCTGTGATGGCTGCCTTTGCTGATTTCTGATATGAGGAGGTTTGAAACCTTTCTTCCTTTGGTCAAACTTCTCATTCTTCTTGTCCTTCCATGCCTTATGGAAATTAGGTTTGTTTTTGTTTTGATCATAGCAATACTTGGCCTTCCTTATTGCCTCCTCTAGAGTTCGAGGCTCATCAAATTCAATTCTATCTTTATATGACTGAGGTAGCCCACTTAGAAAACGCTGAATTTTCACCTTATCATCTCTAATGTACCTGACATACGTCAGCAGCTCCAAACACTTGTTTGCATATTCATCCATGGTCAATTGTCCCAATCTCAGCTCATGGAACTCTTTGATCTTGTCATCATAGTACCTATCAGAGAGGTACTTTTTCTTGAAGTATTTCTTGAACTGCTTCCAAACAATCTTTCTTTCATTGATCTTCTTCACTTGCCTGATGTGTTCCCACCATATAGATGCTCTTCCATTCAAGTTGAAGATGGCGACCCTTGCCTTCATATTTCCAGAGTAGTCTTGGACTTGGAAATACTTTCTCATCCCAAGAAGCCAAGCTTCAGCTTCTTGACCAGACTTTACCTCTCCATCGAATGTAGGAGGTTTTGCCTTCTTAAATTCCCCGTGTGAATTGTTCTTATAATTCCTCTTCCTCTTATTCTTGCGAGATGAAGAGCTTGAACCCTCAATGGATCCTTTAGAGTCAGATGATCCACTAGAAGAGATTTCTGGAGTATAGGTTCTGTCTCTAGAAACTCTTCTTGAGATATTGGACCTCTTGCGGGAATTTCTCCTTGAACTACTCCCACTCTTTTCTGGATTTGATGTTTGATGTCTAGAGTTTATTTTCCTTTGGATGTCTGTCAAACTCTGTAGCATGGCTGCATTCAACTGATTTTGTTCTTCCTGAGCTTTAATCATCCTTTCGTTATCTTCTCTACAGCTTTGCAACTCCACCCTTAGGCTCCTCATGGTGGCTACAATATCTGGGGGAGTCTCTCGATTTCTTCTCCCATTGGATTTTGTTTCAGCATTCTCAACATGTATATTTTCCCCCATGGCATCTGTCTCAGGCTCATAGGGATCCTATGCATCATCCATGATGTTGATATTCTTAGCCCAACCAAGACCAGAACTTTCCAACTGCACTTATCTGGAATGCTGCTTTGATGCGACTATAATTATGCAAAATGTGTTTATAAACACAACTGTTAGTTGCATTATAATGCTATAAATTATTTGCATGTATGTGGAAAATCCCATATTGACAACTTTGCCCAATCATAGACTTTCCCCGTTGGCGCAAATGTTAAGTCTAAAATGGCCGCCATTGCACGGATGTTAAGATTATTTTTCCCGTCATTGGCGTGGATGTTGAGGTTAAAATTGCCGTGGGAATTTAGTTTAAAAAGTGTCGCCTGTATCGTGGAGTTTTAAGCTAAAATATGCCTCCGTTGTCATGGATGTTAAGGTCATTTTCGCTGCCGTGCACCGTGCATGACGTCGATTTTATCCTTAAAATTGTCGCGAGTGGCGTGGCTCCTATCGCCAAGTTTGTCGCCGCGTGCGTCGTAGATATTAACGCTAATTCTGCCGCCGTGCACGCAGAAATTAACGTTAATTTTGCTACCGCGCACGCAGGAGTTAGCGTTAATTATGTCGCCGCGCACGCAGAAGTTAGTGTTAATTCTGCCGCCGCGCACGCAGGAGTTTATCCTTAACTTTGCCGACACAGCCTCTAGGAAAATTTTTTGAAACACTTAGAAAAAATTTGAACTTTCTCTTCCCTTTCAGTGTAGAATTCGCAACATCTCCGCTGATCGTTGCACAAAAAGTAATGTTAAAATCTCTGACTGCCAACCTTGCGACCGCCGACCGCTTCCCTTCGGTGCAGAGTTAACAACTATTTTGCTGACTGTTGCGGCACTTTGGGCTTATCTTTGCCGACAGAGTCGCAGGAGTTAGCCCAATTCTCGCTGCCGCGCGTGCAGAAAGTTAGCCTAACTTTCACCGCCGCGCATGCAGAAAGTTAGCCTAACTTTCACGGCCGCGCGGGCAGAAAGTTGCCCTAACTTTCACCGCGTGCGCGCGCAGAAAGTTGGCTTAACTTTCGCCGCCGTGTTGTGCAAAGTTAACCTATTTTTCGCTGCCACCCCAACCTTTAGGAAAAATTTTGAAATTTTTTTCTATCTTTCGGCGTCGAATTAACAATTATTTCACCGACTCAATTTTTGTCGCTACGCACCGAAAATTAGTCTAACTTTCGCCGCCGCGCGTACAAAAAGTTATCCTAACTTTCGCCGCCGTGTGCGCTGAAAGTTATCCTAACTTTTGCCGCTGTGCGTGCAAAAAGTTAGCTGAACCTTCGCCACCGCAGCCTTAGTAGAAAACTCAGAAAAACATTTAGAATTTTTTTTTGCAAATTTTCAAAGACAGTCAGAAAAATTTAAATTTTTTCCTATCTTTCTGTGATGATTATTGCTCAACAGGAGGTGACTTTTTCCTCTGCAAATTGTTCAACCTTAGCTTGTTTAGGCCCAACATGGTAATCTGTGGTGTTTAGAAAGGGATCTCCCCTTGTAACTATGATCATATTTGGCTCACAGAGGCCCAATGATGTAGCCTGTGGCTCTGATACCACACTATGGCGTCCCCTCCCATCATCCCAAGCAAAGGAGAGAACATGACTCTAATTCCGGGCATCTAGTCCCATACTTAGTAAACAAGGATTCATATAAAGAGAAGATGGACATATGCAAATGCAGAAATATTTGAAAACACATCAGAATTAAATTCTATTACACATCCATCATACATTCAAGATATTCATGTCATTCATCAATTAAAACAATACAAGTAAAATTCACTGATGATAAAAGACATGTGCATATGCATATCGTAATTAAACACAGTGGAATTAAAATCATGTTAATATATAACATACATTTTTAGCATTTTCATAACAGCCATTAAATAAAGACATTGTAGAATTATAATAGAGAGTACTTATCTTAAAACAAAGTAGTCCCTGAGCAACCAGCTATGCATCTGCAACGTTCCATCCAACCATAGGCCAATTGTGCTTATCAATCTCTTGATACAACTGCCACCCCCGAGCCGGGCATGATTTCTACAAGGAACCAAGGAACAACAGACTCACACACAGCCAAACATACACCAAAACGAGCCAACCCAATCTACAATTGGGCTTATCAGGCTGCTAGGAAATGGAAAGGAAGAATTGCTAAGCTAGTGAGCTCAACCACAGAGCTATGGATGCCCTCTACAATATCTATCCAACTTGGTTCTTCACAATGCCTACACACCTGATTCAAGGAAGTATTCCCTTCACTGCTACACAGTCCCTCAGGCCATACCTTCCAATTCAATGTTGTTCAAGGTGTGCATAGAAGAGTAGCCATCCCTTTTGATCTTCTTGAGAGGTTATTTTCCCCACTAGGTTTATCAAGCCAATTCTGTCCACTACCACTCCAAATTTCTTGCTCACAGGTTCAAACCAAAACAGGGATGCACATAACAGCAAAAGTATAAATGTTGGGCATGAAGAAACGTTTTTACAGTGAGATGCCCAAAGATGGGGTTTTCATTAGCTTCAGAAAAATGTGAGAAACCCAAAAACGAAAATGGAAGATGGGGAACAACCTTGGGAAGCCAAATTTGTTTTCAGAAAAACGTCCATGGACATTCTGGGGCAAAAACGACCTCCATAATAGCCCCAAATCATGGTCCTCCTCTCCCAGCCATTGTGCAAAATAGAAACGAGCTCCCAACCATGGAAAAATGCAGGAAAATGATGAAAAACGTGATGGGGAAATCCTAGCTAGCTCAGACTGCATGAGAGGGAAAAGGCCATGGGTGAAAGATGGCTTTGGGCACCATTTCGTGGGTATTTTCTTGCCCAAGAAGCAAAAATACGAATTTCCAGGTTGATGGCTTGCCCATGCATGAAAAATTGGCTGCATACCTCTCCACTCCCAAGGCATTAACTGCCTCAACCAACTCTTGGATGAATTTAATGATTGGGTGCATAAGCCAAAATGGGTAGTTGAGGGTTTATGGGTTTGAATAATTTCCCTTCCTATTCCTTATAAAAATCATGCCCCCATCTCTTTGTTGCATTGCATAGCTGGTTGTGGGTATTTCATTAAAATTTGTATTTACATGATGTATTAATTTACATTGTGCATGGCCAGCACAAGAACCATATGCATCTATTTTAATTGCCAATACATAAAATGCTAAATCAATGGTGGGGCCTTGGCCTTGAGCTCCTCACCATGATTAATAACAATATTTACATCATTTACAATTTTAATGCAATAGGGTCAAAATCGGGATATTACATCAAACTTTTCCATGAAAAGGTTTGACACTATGGGTGAGAGGGCATACCCTTAACCCATGGAGAGCTCAATGAAAATTGGAAAACTTTAGCACCTTCTCACTTGAGAACCAATTGCTAGGATCTAGCATCAAAAGGACATTAACCCCCATGATGGGTTCTAGATGCTACCTCGCCCCTTTGAACATGACAATTGCGTAGAATGATAGATGGTCAACATTACGTAATAGTTGGAGGCAATCCTGAGTTAAGTGGTAGGGGGATTTCCTCGAGACGAATCTAGGGAATAAGGTATTCAGATATGCGATGATGAAGGTTGATGGTTCTCTTGGTGCTTGAAGGTGTCTAGCTTGTCCTAGTACTAGAACCATCCATTTTTAGGCTAAGTATAGACTGCTCCACTCGCACACAAGATTATGGTTTATATGATAGCGATGATGTCTACTCCTATTGACCACATCTTCTATTATGGTATCCATGATAGTCCATTCTTCACAAGGAAGAAATGAAAGCTCCATCATCGTGTCTTAATGTGGAAGTAGAAGGATATGTGTGGATGTTTAGAGGTTAGCATTATCATTGGTACCTTCATTAGGATGGGATCTCTTACATTTTTTCATAATAAAATTTGTAGGGGGGGCATGATGGTTTGATCCAAGCGCAATGAACAAAATCAAACTTAGGGTAGCCTCCATACACATATGTCATGGGTCTTGAAGGAGCACAATGTGGCTTGTGCAAGCTTTAGTGGTAGGGTTTTTCCTCCAGTGCAACCGAATATTAGGGAAATGGGAGAATTGGGTCTCCCACAAGCAGGTAGAGCAGGAACCAACTTCTTTTCAAGTTGAATTTTGGAAAATGCATAAGGATTTGGGGTCGATTAGGACTCGAGAAACAAAATTTATTAAGACCCTCACCCTTCTCTAGTAGACCAAAACCCTTCTTGGTGACACCCTGATGAAACAAGAAGATGAGAGGCAAGGGGTTCTGAATCCAAATGAAAATTCCCATCCTTGCCTTGACCGCATGGAGGCCCTCCTTAATAGGATAAAAAAAAAAATCAAATTGAGCTTGAGGAAAAAATCAATGTCCTTGCTCAAGCCACTACATGTATGGTTTTCAAGGAGCACCCCCCTCTATGAGAGACCAACGAAGCCAAAGCAAAATCTAGGGTGCCTCATACAGGTATGGTTTTCAAGAGTGCCCCCCTCCAGGCTATACCAGCAAAGCCAAAGCAAATTTTAAGGTGCCTCATAATACAATATCCAATGATTCCTAAATTGAGATTTGTGTCCTTTGTTAGGTTTTGACATAGGTTGTCTAGTTCTTCTCATACAGTGTATGTGCATGATAACTCCATTAGGATGGTTGGTTTTAAGCATAGTACCATCAAGATAGATACTTTTAAGCATAGTTTCATCTATTTTTATAAATTTTGGCCTCCTTTAGGGAGATGATTCTATAGTAACATTAATTATGAGTATGTGCATGATAACTCCATTAGGATGGTTGGTTTTAAGCATAGTACCATCAAGATAGATGCTTTTAAGCATAGTTTCACCTATTTTTATAAATTTTGGCCTCCTTTAGGGAGATGATTCTATAGTAACATTCATTATGACTTTGTTTTGAAAGTTGTGGAAAAAATTTGGCTGTATGGTTGGTCTGGTTTTCCCTAACATTTTTTATACCATTTCATAATATAATTGAAGTCAAGCTTACAAAAAAAACATTTTAGATAGAAAAACAAAAACCACAATAATCTTGTATTTTGAAAATTAAAGTCCAATTTAGATATAAAACTTAACAATGAATTTATATTAAATGAAAACAAACTCCAAAAATTGTACTAACTAAAAGAGATTTTACATAATTATCATTTCTTCAGGTTTGGTTTTTAAACTTAAATACCTAAAGACATGGTTTAGAGTCTAATATTCTAGCTAATGGGCAAATGAATGTTATCTTCCCTTTTAGAGTCTAATATTCAAGCTAACAGAGGAATGAATATTATCTTCCCCACCAAGTTCAAATCCTACATGAATGAATATTATCCTCCCCACCTAAGTTCAAATCCTAACCTTAAACTCTAGTACACTAAGTAGTTTAAGGCTTCACTGCCAGACCTTCTTTAAAGTATCTCTTCATCTTTGTTGTATTTATATGCTCGTTAATAAATCAAAGCTTCTAACTTAGATTTCTCTATTACAAGTCGAAAAAAATAGTAAAATAATTTTTTTCTAATATTAAATCAAAGGTTTTTAATTGCTCAAAAAATTCAAATTTATATTATGTGAGATTTTTAAATTAAAAATGATCATATTTTAAATGGAAGAGGTATAATGTTTTAAAGGAATTTTTTAATATTTGTATAAATTAATTTATATAAATTAGTATTTATCCTTGCCAAGGCCGGTATATACTTTTCATTGCAGCGTAAATTTTTTTTAATTTGTATTAGTTTAGTTTTTAAAACACAAATTTTAACAAATTTTAAAATGTTTTTGCATAATTATAATATTAAACTTAAGCTTGATATTACGAAAAATTAAAATAATTTCAAGATTTTTAAAATACAATAATTTGATTTTATCGTTAGTCAAGCACAACTTATATTGGACAAAATCCCGCAAGAATGAATTTAATTATCAAAGTTTAAAAACAAATAAAAATGATTTATAAAATTAAAATTATGAAAAACACCACCTGTTATCTAGTATGCTGCTCTGGCGCCGTCTCCTACCCTCGGTTTGTTTGTGCTAATTTATTTAACTCCAAGGGTAAAGAAATTACCATAAGAAACAATAGTTTTAACACAGGGCGGCGTTGTTTTTTGTACATGGGAGGATACATAACGGTTAGATAAAATACACCATTTGTTTGGGAGCCCCTTGTAAATGAGTGCTATGAAAGTTGATAGCCACGCAGACTGTTAAAAGGAATATGAAAATTTGATAGCTACGCAGATTGAGAATCTTGCTCTCATCATGATAGTCTTCCTCTCCATTACGTACTGTCTAAGTCTTCTCGTCTAGCTCCCCCCGTGGCCTGTTTAAAGCCCAGAATCCAATTCTAGTAATACGTAGAGGCTTCGTAAGCTTTATCATGCCATGACCCAATTAGCTTCAGATTAGGCTGCTTAGGATTATTTTTTTCATCTTCATCTTCAAATGAAGATGAAGATAGGCTGAAACAAAATTTCAAAAACTAAATTAGCTTCAGATTAGGTTGCTTAGGCCTATTTTTTTCATCTTCATCTTCAAAGATAGGATGTTTCCCTGGATCCCAAATCTGATGTTGTTGTCATCCTCCTACTTTGCTTTTAATAGTATTCTTAGTCAACTGATCTCTGTGGTTGACTATATTCTTCGTTTCATTGTGTCTCTACTAAAAAATCTTCCTCAAACACTTCAATAATTCATCTATCTCAATGTCCAATTCTATTCCTTGCAGTTGCATGTTGCTAAACTTCATTTAATGTTTGTCATATTCTTCATCGGCTACAATATTCATGTTCATGTCTTCACAAATCCTTGGATTTTCTAGCCATTCTTCTAGCATTCTCAACTCTTCATCATAATATGTTAGCACAACATCCAAGTGATGTTCTTCTGACTGTCTTCTTCGTCTCATTGTGTCTCCACTAAAAAATCTTCCTCAAAAACTTGAAGAATTCATCTATCTCAATGTCCAATTCTATTCCTTGCAGGTGCATGTTGCTAAAATCCATTTAATGTTTGTCATATTCTTCATCGGCTACAATCTTCATGTTCATGTCTTCACAAATCCTTGGATTTTCTAGCCATTCTTCTAGCATTCTCAACTCTTCATCATAATATGTTAGCACAACATCCAAGTGATGTTCTTCTTTCTTAGTACTTGCACAATCTGCATACACACACAAATTTCCAGTTCCAAAAACATGAGATTCCTTGGTCTCGATTGATGCGTTTTCGATGTGTTGGAATGAACTCTCCAAACACTCTACAAAAACTTTATCTTGTTTCGCACTACTACATGAGAAGTTTTATCTTCAACTAAATTGTCATCAACAAACTTTGCTCGTTTCACTAAGTTAATGTCATCAACAATATCTATTGTTGGACTCACCAAAGTTTCTTCATCATCACAGGCTGCTACAATGGTAGCTTTAACAACAACTTCATCATCCACTTTCTCTTTCTTTGCTTTGGACACATAGTTTCTTCTAATGTACCAATATGCTGCAAAGTGTTTCTATTTCTTCTCTTTTTATTATACCTCATCTGTAAAGCATCCCAAGTTTTTTTTGCACTTTTAACTTGATCAAATTTATAGAAAACACTATAAAAAATGCTTTCATCTAGTGCCAACAAAATAAGAAATCTTGCTATTGCATTTCTTCTATTATCTTGGGGATCTACTAAACCTTCTTGAACAAAGTGCCATAAATTTACTGAACAAAACAAATTTTCCATTTTATTTTCCCAAATTTCATAATTCATACACGGGAAAAATGAAAAATTCGGCATTGATCTTCTCAATATTTAATCTATCTCCTCATCTTCATTGAGTTTATTTTGCTCTAAAACTTCATTGATCTACTCCATTTCTTTCTTTATGTACAATTGCTTTCAATGTCTTTTCATTCCTAAAACAACTTCTCAATATATTCTCATAAATTAGTAGGCAGATATCCAAGTCTCAAAGTTCTGGGAAAAAGGGAAAAAAAGTTACTGAGGTTCTTCTGTCTACAGCAGGTGGAAGGCGTTATTGATTCCAGTGTAAATTTTTGGGATTTATGTATTATTAGTATCTGTTACAGTGAATTTTGGCTTCTTGATATTTAAATTCTTCCCTTGCAGCTACCCGTTTTTCATCTTTCGAGAATTTAAGTATAATGTAAATTTATGCCATTGTGTTCACTCGTGTGCTCTTAAAATCATTTGGAGAACATAACCTATGGATTGAAATGCACAAACTTCGGTATATTGTTGTCCATGTTTGTACATTCTATTCTATAATTTGCTTATCCAGAGTAAAATATCCATGCATTGCATATTTGGTCTTAATAAGAGGCTTCTAAAATTGAATTTCTCATTTGGTATTTAAGATCAAACATTGATGTAAATTGCAACTTGTCTTTAACAGTCTCATCTTACGAGTGTTGCATTTATATTTTTCTTTATATTGCAAAAAATAATCATACAAGATGAGACAAGATCAATATCTCTTGTTGGATGGGTTTGTTAGTATGATTCCGACCATTGTGGAATCGAGATTAGATTTATCATCTAGCAAACTAGCTTATAATTGTCTCCTTTACTGAATAATAGAGGGAATATTATACATGTGTTTTGTATGAGGAAGTAAAAATTAGAGAATTGTTTTGGAAGGCGTTGTTGATTCCAGTGTCAATTTTTGGGATTCTTGTATCACTGTTTGCATTCTTTGCTAAGTTGGTCTTCTGGTTAACTGGGTTAATTGGTATGCATTGTTGGAAAGGAATGATCTCATTACGAAGTGAGAAATAGATACACTTAGCCATCTCATGGCAGTGGTGTAATGGCTGTTTCTTTTCATTTAAAAATGTCAAATAATTTGAAATAATAAATATTTTCAAACTTTTTATTAGGAACAAGTAATGGCGTAGAAGATGTCTCAACGGAATTAAACCCAAATGAATGGAATGAAATCCATTTATCCCCACCAACAGACCACCTTATCCTTAACCTAATATAACTTATCTTAACATAACATAAAGTAATTAAAATTACAAAAATAAAAATAAATAATAAAAATTACATGTCTAATGGATGTTCATTTTAAAAAACACATCATAACTATAACTTCATAACTATAACTGCTTTAAAAAATTTACACCTAAAAAAATTTAGATTTTTAAATTTAAAATTGATCTATGCGGAAAATAATAATTCAAAAATAATTCAAAATATTTTAATTTTCATTCTCTCATCATAAATTGACATTGACCGAATTATTTTTTCATTCTGTCATCTTGGATTGACCTTAAGCAAGTATTCCGTTTCCTAAGTCCAAGTAAACGAAGTTAAAAAAGAGAGATCGTACAACTGCAACAAGAGTTATTCGGCCGACCGGCAACCCTCTGCTGTAGTGGCCTCCGCGGATTCGATGACGAACACGGGAGTCAAAACGTGTGTCTGCTCTCCCACCTTGCACGCCAGTTCCTTCCGGTGTCGTCTTCATCGTCATGGCCACGCCAACGATACGCCTCTCGCCGGTTCCTTCTGCCACCGGCGGTTTCACCGCGCTCCGAGTCTTGAAGGAAGAAGCATGCCATCATTTATATGATCGCAATAGAGGGCAGACATATCTAGGTGTCTGGGTGTTTCTATTTACAGATTTTATATATTCTTATAATTTCTTATTTTATTTATTCTTATAATTTTTGTATTCAAATTAGAGTGTATGTATTTTATCAATTTTTATATTGGATAAAGATTATCAACTCGGTCAAATATTCACACACATATATATATATATATATATATATATATATATATTAGCAATTAAGTCAAATATTCTTATCTATATATATTATAATTTTGCGTAGATATAAAATATATTTAAAATAAATTCATTTATTTTCCAAATTATATATATATATATATATATATAGATGCCTCACCTAATCAGGGGGTTTTATAATTGGATAGAGCTTTCTAAGAGTTTTCTAACGGTACTAACCGTGTCCCATTTGGATGTTGGAGGAATAAATTATGCCCCTTAGAAGATTTGATGAAACTGCCATTACAAAGACAGGGTTCCGCACGCATGGTTCCGCAATTGCGGGATGTGGGATCGCCGAGTTCAAAATTATGCGTTTTGGGATTCCGCGATTCCGCATCCGCAATTGCGGGATCAGCTGTTGCGGGTTGTGGGATCCTCAAGTTCAAGATTTCGTGTTTGGGGCCTCCACAATTGCGGAACCCATGGTTGCGGGTTGTGGATTGCGGGACCCACAGTTGCGGGTTGCAGATTGTGGGACCTATTGTTGCGGGTTGCGGGAGTGACCTCCTGTGGAAGTTGGAATTCTGCATTTCCGCATCCGCAATTGTGGGATGCAGGTTGCGGGTTGCAGATTGCTAATTCGGACTCTCCTGACTATGTGTATGGGCACTCAGTCGATGTTTTGAGAGAAAAAAAATGGATCATGTTCTCCAGTGACCAGGTAGGTCGATGGGGACGTGATAGATGATGATGATGATGATAATGGAGATGTTGATGAGGAATATGATGATGATGGAGATGTTGATGAGGAAGGGGGAGATGACAATGATGATGACGAGGAGGACGATGATGATGATGAGAATGATGTTGATGAAGATGACGATGATGATAGATATGTTCATGATCATCATGAACATCTCCATGATATGGATATGTTCATCATCATCACCATCATCATCATCACCATCATCCTCATCATCATCATCATCCTCCTCTTCATAATCATTGTCATCTCCCCCTTCCCCATCAATATCTCCAACATCATCATCTTCATCATCATCATCATCATAATTCTTCATAATCATTGTCATTTCCCCCTTGCCCATCAACATTTCCAACATCATCTTCTTCTTCATCATCATCATCATCTTCTTCATCACCATCAACATCTTCATCATCATCATCATCTGATTCACAGCATCGACATTAGGGATTCTCCCCAATGAATAATCCCAATTAGATCACTCACTATTTGGTATGGGGAATCCGTTTGGTTAACGGTTCGACTACTGTAGGTGTGTTTGTTTAATTTATTTACCGGTTGCGTCCCATCCCATCGGTTGTTGGTTGTGGAGCCATATCTTCTAGTCTCATTGATGATATTGTGTCAGCCGTGTTTGTACCCCAGTTTTATATGATATGTAGGTGGACTGTACACTCACCTCAGCAGGGGGGCAGCCCCCCCACGGGGTTCTAGGGGGGACAATCCCCCCTGGCTGGGGAGTCCGGGGGCTAGCGGTCCCCCGGCGGGGGTTCGAGGGCAACGCCCCCGAAGAAAATTTTTGGGGCTGTTTTCGCCAGCAGTTTTGTGGACCCATGGTTTTGGGTATCCCGTGGTATTTTCCCATTGTATTTCCCTTATAAAAGAAAGACATTGTAATACGACTAGGGTAGAGGATGTATTAGGTTGTATGCATTGTAAAGATCTTTGAGATCAGGAGAGAGACTGTGAAACAGAGAAGAGGAAGTGCAACGGTTGTGCTGCAGGTTGTATCCCTTTGACTTGTTGGACGGTAATAATAATAAGGACTGGAAAATTCAGTGTGGACGTAGCCCAAGTTGGGTGAACCACGATATATTTGTGTCTCTCTTGTAATGTGTATGTGTGATTATATTTGCATTTTTGTTTATTGTTATTGCTTTGCGATCCTGTTTTCCCGAGAAATGGGGGTTCGGGGGCAACGCCCCCGAAGAAAATTTTTGGGGCTGTTTTCGCCAGCTGTTTTGCGGGCCCATGGTTTTGGGTATCCCGTGGTATTTTCCCATTGTATTTCCCTTATAAAAGAAAGACATTGTAATACGGCTAGGGTAGAGGATGTATTAGGTTGTATGCATTGTAAAGATCTTTGAGATCAGGAGAGAGACTGTGAAACAGAGAAGAAGAAGTGCAGCGGTTGTGCTGCAGGTTGTATCCCTTCGACTTACTGGACGGTAATAATAATAAGAACTGACAAATTCAGTGTGGACGTAGCCCAAGTTGGGTGAACCATGATATATCTGTGTCTCTCTTGTAATGTGTATGTGTGATTATATTTGCATTTCTGTTTATTGTTATTGCTCTGCGATCCTGTTTTTCTAACACCGGTTATATTTTATGCTTAAAGTATGAATATGCAAATGCTTCTAATATAGAACTAATGCATCTAACCTAAAATTAACAGGTAGAAGCCTCACAAGTGATGCATAGGTTCTTACCTAATGTCTTATCACTTCTACCTTATCAATTATCTAACCTTATTATACACTAAGATAATCTATCCTTGTAAGGAGTGAGTTTAAATAAGAGTAATAATCTGAAAATGCTCATACAAATCCAACAGATAGCTATTAAGATAAAGTATGCACATTCACAGCAGAAAATTACCAAAGATAGCTTTGATTATAATTAAACAATTTATTACTTTGTTAACACATAGATATTTGCATAGATAAATAAATCATTCATCATCATTGAAATAGTTCAACAAAATCAGAAAGATCTCATAGCATGAACATAAACAGAAGAAGAAATAGTTATGATCTGTCAGTCACAACTTTCCATGCAAAATCAGTGCAAGCTTTTCCCAAAGAACGGTCTTTCCTCATTAGCAAAAAAATAGTTCTCTTACACAATGTATCCAGTCTCTAATTCACTAGCAAAAGTCCATTTTTCCTAGTACCCTTCCCCCATATTTATATTACAAAATAATTGTTTGTACATGACTAATCATTTCGGCTTTCTCTGTGTTCTTTGGCTTGCCAAATTTGTCTTTTATGTCAACCGTTTCGTCTCCGCGTGGTCTTTCAGCTTCCTTTGCATTATAGTTGATCACTTTGGATTCCTCTACATCGTTTGGATTACCAATCTTGTATTTTATGCCTGTTGTTCCTTCTGCTCACAACCTTTCAACTTCCACACGTCCTGAGGAAACAACAAAACCAATGTATAAGAAAAACTCATTATTAAGGAAAATCATAATGAACATAATACAAATTTCAAAAGCATGATTTGTCAATATGGTTTGCAAAACAAAGATTTAAACTTCCACGATCTTGTTTTGGCCAGAGAATGATAACTAACGCGGAGACAGAAAGTCAGAAAAGGATTTAACATAAATGGCCAAAAATCATCCTTCTGCAATCCACAATGCGGGCTTAAGGGAGTGTGGAATTGCGGGAGACAATTTCAACCAGTCAAAAATATCCTCAATCCGCAATCCATAATGCGGGATGTGAAACTACGGGATTTCTAGAATGTGGGATTGCAGGAGACAATTTCAGAAATTCTAAAAATCAATCCGCAATCAGAACTACGGGAACGCAGAAATGCGGAAAAGCAAGATGCGGAAACGCAGAATGTGGAAATGTGGAATTTGACAAGTCAAAGTCGGAAATGCAATCTGCAATCCACAATCCATAATCGGAAATGCGGCAATGTCGAGGTGCGAGGCTACGGAATGCAAAAAATAACGATGCGGGATTACGGGCACGTGGAATTACGGGCATGGAGATTGAGGAAATGTGGGATACCATTCAACAAACCAAAAAATCAATCCACAATCCGAACTGCGAAAAAGCGGGATTGCGGAAGTGTGGGATTGCGGAAAAAAATTAGAAGGTCAGAAATACAATCCTTAATCTGCAATTGGAAATGTAGGAAGGCGAAAAGTCAGGATTGCGGAATTGCAAGATTGAAGATACAGTTTCAAACGGTTGGAGATGCAATCTGCAACCCGACATTGGACATGCGGAAATGCGGAAAAGGAATGTGCGGAACTTAGGAATGCGGAAGTGCGGAAATGCCCTTTTTCGAGAGAGGAGACTAACTTTTACAAAAAAGAACCATTATGAGTCTTCCTTTGACCGTTTCAGACTCTCTAAATGTGAAACATCACTGAGTTTACCTTCTTTGAACTCATAAAATTACATATGGAAAGACCCTTTTTGGGACCAAACCCCTCCTTTCTCAGGTTCGTAAAACATGTGATTGGACTATTCATATGATGAGCTACATCGAGCATTTTTTACCCTCTTCCAGCTCGTTCAAAAGAAAAGAGGCACTCATCCATCATGATGGGGAAATTAAATGAATGGGAAGATGTATTTGAGTCTATATTAATTGCAGCTTAAGTAACCTTTGAACATGGTACTTTTCTGCATTCTTGTCAAGCAGTTGGGTATTTAGCTTGTCTTCGAGTCATACCAATTCCACGAGTCATTCTACTCATTTGGGTACTCCGAAGAATGCTTCAGTCATTTGTTTCATTATGTCTTGGTCTCTGCTATGTTGAGTCAATGCTTCCAAGTCACTTGTCGTGCCATTAAAACGTTAAAAGGAAGTCTTTGGTTGGAATCAATATTTGTAGTCATTAATCCTTTCATTGTGTCGGTCATCCCTGTTTACCATTACACCTTTGTGTCAGTTCACACTCATTGTATCTACCATCTTATATCACTTCCTCTATTAGTTTTGTGTTGATGATGTGAGATACATCATGGAACTCCTTCGACGAGTCTATCATTGTCGACTACAACACATCATCCGAGGATTGAACCTCGAAACTAGTCAATTACCTTGGGCCTGCATGCCTTAATGGCAAGTTTCCTTGCTTTCGACAGTAGGTTCACACCATTGAACTCTAATCGAATGATTCCATGGATGTTCAACTCCAACTCATTTATTTGCATTCATTGGGATGTACTAAGATACCTTGGGGATCATTGTCATCATTGGTGATTTCCATCGCACTTGTTAACAGTTTACATCATTGACCGGTAATCATGTGGTTTCTACCATGTTCGAATTCAACACAATGTAATCACATGGTTAGATTCATATCATTTCATAAATGAGTAGGAGACCCTGGGTTGATTCTTATTATTACACCCAGGTTGCAATGGATTTTTTTTAGTAGGTTACCACACAAATATTGTGGTGAAAACCTCATTGATGTACTATCACAAAGATCCACTCTTGTATTGGTCATGGCTGTGTCATTATCTCATCATGTATCTACGCTTGTATATTAGTAGCCATGATTGTGTTCAGTCATTCATATATGGATCCACACTATATTTTGGTGGTCATATCCTCAATCAGTATCAACATGGATCTGTAATGTATTGGTCATCTTCCATGTTGTGATTTGTTGGGACGATAAAATTATTGTACTGCAAAAGATCCTTGGTTGTTGTTGACAGATTTCCAACCGACGGTTCCTTGCCTCGATCCTTTATACTTTATCCATCAAAGTATTTCACGTATCCTATTACTCTAGCTTTATAATTTGGGGGGAATTTTGTTACACAGAATATTTGTACTCGTCATGATCACAAACCATGTATACTTTCTCCTTGCCTAAATCCCTAAGGTACTCGGTCAAAACTCCTTGGAAGATGAGTTATAAGGTTTTTTCCCTACAAAAAACCTATTTAGAGAAGCTGACGCACCTTGCCTTACAACAAAATGCATCTTTCCTGATCGACGCACCTTGCTCCACTACAGACCGCGTCGTTGGTGCATGTTGCTAGTGTCCAGGGCACGTCGATGCCTGTACAGAGGGAAAAAAGAGAAAATTCGAGAAGTCTCTTAAAGGAGACCCTCATGGAGGCTTACCCCTTCCTTTTAAG
Source organism: Larix kaempferi (assembly GCA_027924585.1). Lineage (NCBI taxonomy): Eukaryota > Viridiplantae > Streptophyta > Pinopsida > Pinales > Pinaceae > Larix > Larix kaempferi. Next base: position 2,637,189 of record BSBM01000188.1, on the reverse strand, counting down.
GTGGATCTTACTCGCCTCCCAATTTAGTAGGATCCCATCTCATCCTTCTCCCTTCCTGTCCTCCTCATCTCTTTTGGCCTATAAATGAAGCTCCTCTTCATGGGATAAGGGGTTTTTGAAATGAGGGCAGCCAAATGCTGGAGAAATTGAGCTAGGAATCCATTCTTCCATTATTGGTAAATTGAGGCAAGGTTTTATTGAAAAATATCTTCAACACCAAGGCTTCTTTGGTTGTAATTCTTTCCTCTATTTTAATTAATACATCAATGTCTTCCTTTCCAATAAATGATGTTTAATTTCATTTATAGTAGTTCTCCTTGGTCAATTGCTTAGATGTATGATGTTATCTTGTAGTCTCTTGTATTTGTCATTTTGAAACTTTTGTAGGTAATCTCTTCATCAACAAGCAAGATTACAAAAGATTCAAGCTGCGAGGATGACCTTCGTAAATAAGGTATGGGCTGAACTCTCTGTATTCAATTAATTTGATAAATATGGAGAAATGTTTGCATTCTTGTTTTTCTTTGTTCTAGATCCGAACCATTCGGACTAGGGAGATCAGTTGGTGTCTGCATCGATGTATTTATCTGTTAACACTCTCTAATTGCACAACCCAATAGTCTCTTTTTGTAACTTTTCCCTGATGAAGAAGATCTATTCCCACAATGTCTTCAATCCCTTGGTCATAAAACATATATGAGAAGTATACTCTTTTCTTCACCTCTCGAAAACAGATATGGATACTGCAACAAATAATTCACTTGGACATCCACAATAATGTGGACATCATCCATGCAGACACTAAATTAATTGCTTGACTTTAAGTTCTTACAACAATCTCTTCCCCATGCCATTGTTGGCACTTGACCATGGAGGGAGGAATGTAGATCACTTTCTCGGCTAGTGCATTTGTTGAGAACTTTTCTCATGTGCCAACATTATTTAATAAAACCCTAAATTAACCATAAACTGCATAAAAGAACATTGTCACTACATCAACTATTCCTCAACATGAAAACACAAAATACCAGCAAAACAAGCCACATAGCAGAGATGAAACACAACCATGTCTACTTCATTCATTGATTAAAAGTTTGAATACATAAGATGCCTAACTTTCCCTCGATGGGAAAGGGAGCTTCGGAAGCCACTCTTCTTGTCTTCTCTTATGTGCAACCCTTACAATGAAAGAGAGATAGAAAAGACTACACAATCTCATGATGATGACCTCTTAAATCCCTTCATTTATACTATTCCCATGGACAACTTTTATAATAAAATAATCAATTAATCCCTTATTTTGTGTAGAAACCCCTAACAACTCATAACAAACAACCCATTAATTAATGACTAACCATTACCATGAGCAACTATGACGGAGGCTCTTTTTCCCTTTTTTCTATGTCTTTCTTTAATGAATCTCTACTACACCGGTTTGTCCAAATTTACACTACTTTATATTTTGAAAATTTTTGAGTCATTGGTCTGGATTGGTTCAAGTTTTTTTTTTAAATATTGAATTAAAGGTTTCTATTTCTCAAGAATTTCAAATTTAAATTATCTAAACTTTTTAATTTAAAATTGATCATATTTTAAAATTTTAAATTGAAGAGGTACTAACATAGGTCCATTTTAAACCTGAATCTATCAAGTATCGAGAGGGATCTGATTTCTTGAGGTCTAATTCTTTTTATTATCTTAAACTCAAGAAGTTTCATTCCTCTCTTGCTTGATAGATTCGAGTTTAAGTTTTAATTTTTATTTTATAGGACGATGTGGATTTTGTAATTACTTTTCACATTTTTGAAGTTTGTGAGACGACATGAAATTTTTTAATTACTTTTTATTTTTGGTAATGTAATGTTATGTTTATGTTATGTTATGTTGCGTTACCTTACCTTACCGTACTTATGTGACAAGATAACCCCCATATTGAGTTGTAAAGCACCTTGCCCCTCTCGATGCAATAAATGTTTTAAAGAAATTATAAAATTAAAATTTTGTATAAGATTGTTTATTATTATATAAACTAATATTTTAATAAACTTTCAATGGAGTAGTAAATATAAATCTCATTTTATTAAAATAGTTTTTTTTATCAAATTTTATATATCAATTTATTTTTTAATTTATTAATAACCTTAAAAATAAATTATTATTATTATTATTATTTAGATAAAACAAAAAAAATAAAAATAAAGGATAAGATCTTCATTCACTTTATGATAATCTATATTACACATTTTTAAATCCAAAATTGTGATGTCATTTCTAGATCATGTTTCATAAACTATTTTTATTTATAAAATTTTATTATATATGTTATTATGTAGTTATTGAATGTATGATCTTCACAAGTTATATTTGACATATTTTTATGCTAGCACAACTACTTAACTTTTCATCGGTGAATACCGATACTTTACAAGTTAAGTGCCATGAACAGGTTATGTGTTACTCGTTCTCCATGCTTAGTTGTAATAACATATTGTCTATTCCTTAGCTACCTATTACGTTCTTTAGTTATTTAAATGGGTTGTATGTCACTACCTACTATCCATGCATGAGCTATGAGTTATCAATGCATCAACTACCAGTTATTATTATTATTATTATTATTATTATATATAGTTTATTTTGAATTTTAAACGACAACCATAAAATAAATCTCGACAATACACTTGTCTCATCCTCCTTCGATCTAGGAAAAGCATAGATGGTAGTCCACCCCAAATTCTAAGATATAAACACCTATCGATGCAATTAAATTATATTTTAATAATAATATTTTATTTTTATTTTTTTTAATTATTTTTAGTTTTTATCAATTTTTATTATATATTTATTTTTTAATTTTAAATTATTTTTAACTTAAAATTAATAAAATGTCTTTATTGTGTCGAGAGGCGCTTTACAACCCAGTATGAGGGAGGTCTTGTAAAATGTGAGTATTTGTCGAGTGTTTATCGAGTAACAAAATAATACAAAGTAAACAAAAAAGAATAATACAAAGTAAAAAGTAATAAATATTATGTGAGCGATAAACAAAAAAGAATAATACAAAGTAAAAAGTAAATATGAGACTTAAACTAGAGACTTTAGAACTTAGGATTATGTGGTAAATATTATGTCGGTCATAAACAAAAAATAATAATACAAAGTAAAAAGTAAATATGAGACTTAAACTAGAGACTTTAGAGCTTAGGATTAGGTGGTAAATATTATGTCAGCAATAAACAAAAAATAATTATACAAAGTAAAAAATAAATATGAGACTTTAGAGTGTTTGTTGAGTTTGTGGAGTAACAAAATAATACAAAGTAAACAAAAAAGAATAATACAAAGTTAAAAGTAATAAATATTATGTGGGCCATAAACCAAAAAGAATAATACAAAGTAAAAAGTAAATATGAGACTTAAACTATCTAGACTTTAGAGCTTAGGATTAGGTGGCTCAGGTATTGCACTCAAGGAGCTATTCAAGAAGAGGTTTGCACCTCGAAAAATTTGATCCCTCTCGGCGCTTAATGGAACCTAAGATTTGAATCTAAGCTAATTAAATATGCACATTCTTATTATATAAACTAGTTATATATACACATTACTCTACAAACCAAGTGTCACATGCTAATAAAAACAAATAAAATCATTTATATATAAAATGTATAAACTTAAATTAAAAATAAAATTTACACCATTTTTTAAAACAAATAATTAAAACACATAAACATAAACCTACCTTAATCTTAAAAATGTTAACCTTCAATATTTTTAAAAATCAACAATTATATATATATATATCATAATTTTATTTTTAAAATAATATTTAAAATCAACAATTTTATATATATATATATATATATATATATATATATATCATAATTTTAATTTTTAAATAATATTTTAGAGTAGTGAGGTGTTCTATAGCCAAGACCAATATGGGGAGATGTTACAAAAGTTAAAATAATTTAATGTTGAGGGAAGATAGAATCATGGAGGGATCCATGCGTTGGTTAATAAATTTCTTTATTGCATGTGTGCAAGTTAAGTAGGTAGCCATGATGCTACACAAAGAGGAAAGATAGTTTAGAAAAAAAGAAATGTGGAATATTAAGATGCGGATGAGATGAGCTTTAGGAAGCATGTGATTAGATGCCATAGTTGGTAACATAACATAATGTGTTACAAGCCCAAGGGGCATAGAATATATGATAAATAGGTGTATTGTCAATGAACTCCTTGACTAAGGTAAAAAATACACATCATATAAGCTCAAAAAAAAAATACACATCATATAAACTCGAAAAATTTACACCTCAATAAATTGAATCCCTCTTGATACCCGATAAATCTAAAATGAATCTATATTATTTTTTCATTCTCTCATCTTAGATTGACCTTAACCAAGTATTCTGTTTCTATCTCCAAGTAAGTGACCGTACCACAATAGTTATTTCGTCATCCTGCAAACTCCAATATCCGCCTATAAATTGCAAGACCTTATAGAGTATTGCAGTTTTCCTTTTTGGTAGTCAAATCATAGTGTAATTGTAAAGCATCGTCCGTCTCCTTAGCCATTCCTTCTTCTGTTGATTCTCTCTTCCTCTTATGCCTACATTATGCGAGGTTCCTGATTTTGTCCACCCTCCATTTCTTTGTGTTTTTAGGTGACTAATTTAGTTTCTATAGATATAAATATATGCCAACAACAATCCCGTTAAATTGATTTCATCTTTTTGATTTTTTGTTTGTGCTTTTTATATTAATTTTTTATTCTCCTATTTCTTTATGTGATTTGCAAGGAAAATGAGATCCCATTAGAGCAAATTTGGGGTCTAAAATGGACCTCATAAGAATTTGAGGCACCTCGTAAGAATATGAGGCATCTCATAAGAAAAAGATCCATTGAATTCAATAACCAATAGAATTTCAAGAAAAGATTCAACCATAATGGTTGATGTGACATGTTTAACATTAAAGAAATCGCCTTTTTAATTTGTAGTTTCAATATATCTCCCTATCTTTTTACTCAAATTTCGAGCGGGAGCACTCGTTGGATGCATAATTACATTACGCATCCAACAAATACCCACACTACATACTTTTAGGTACCCCACTCCATGAAAAATGAGAAATATATAAAAAAACGTGTTATTTCAATTGATGTTACTTTGAAGTAACCTATTTTTTTTATGTATTTCTCGTTTTTCATGGGGTGGGTACCTCAAAAGTACGCAGTGTGTGTACTCGTTGGATGTGGAATTTAATTCTACATCCAACGAGTTCATTCTTTTTTTTTCAGCGGAAAAATCATCTTCCTGCTATTCCGAAGGAATCAAGGAAAGCTAACACGCACGGGAAATCTCAACAAACTTCCTCACATATCGTGGATGGTAGGTCGAGCAAACCATCAACCGGTAATCCAAGCCAGAATATGTCTCAACAGAATTGAACCCGGGTGGATGAAATAAAATCTATTTATCCCACCAATGGACCACCGTATCATTGACAAATTAAATATATATTCTTTATAAGTTATATTTGACATTTTTTTATATTAATATATATTTTTTCTAAATATTTGAATGATAAAAAAAAAATAATCACATCTGCCTTCTTGGAAATTGAGAAGCACCCAAAAATCTTCAATGGAGATCATGACTTAATTCTCAACCAATCTTCGTAATCAATTTTAAATTTTCTAAAGAAATAATGAATTTATTATTAAATTTTCATTTCTTTTCAACTCCGTTCACATTGGTGTTAATGATGAACATCAATATTAATGGAAGTCATTTAGTATACATTAAAATTGGAGTGAGTTAAAAATCTATTGATCACTCAAAAAATATTAAATTATGTAGAGTAGTGAGATGTTTTATAGTTAATATGGAGAAGATATTGTCACATAGGATAATTTTAGTGAGTTAAATTTTTATTATTATTAATTTAAAAAATATAAAATTATGTAAAATAATAAGATGTTTTATAGTCAATATGAAGAAGATGTTGTCACATAACCTAACGTAACATAACAGGTTAAAAATAAATTTGAATGATAAAATTGATATTAACATTGACATAATTATTTTTTCAACGATTTCGCCCAGCTCCAAGTGTTGAAGGAAGAAGTGTGTCGACATCTATTATATTATTGAAATCGGTGTCTGACGTGTTTATATTTACATATTTTGAGTTTTGGTTCTTATGGCCGGATCTCTTTCATTCGTATAAGCAAATACAAGTATTTGGAATTTGAATTGGTGTAATTTTATATTATAATTTTTTTTTTTAATTTTAATGTTTTTATAAAAAAAATTGGTTTTTTTAAAATTAAAAATTAAAATTCTATTTATTTTGTTTATGGTAAAAAAAAATTAGAATAATATATAAATTTAAGTTTATTTTAATTGATAAAAAAAAATTAATAGAAGTATTTTAAAATGGTATGAGTAATTTATATGAATTTAAATTTATTTTTAATTAATAAAAAATAAAATTAGAAATACATAATATGGAATTTTTAAAAATGATATAAGTTTTCAAAAGTATCATAGTTATATGATTTATATTTTTCAAAAAGAAGTTACAGCTTCTCATGTAACACTTTAATTTTGATGTGATGAATTTTAATAATTGATATGATTAATTTTATATATTGTTATAATTTTTTGTTTACTTTTTCAAAATTTATATTCAAATTAAAGTTTATTATTAATTTTATCTATTTTAATTTTTATATTCGATAAAGATGGGCAACTATGTCAAATATTCACTTACTAATAAAAACATTTTAAAATAATTAAAAACTTATGCATTATAATCTCTATGACTTTGGAAAAAATAAAATATTTGATGATTGTTGATAATATGGAAGGCTCATAAATAAAATATATGATGATTGTTGATAATATGGAAGGTAAAGTTTTATAGTAATGGTTTATATCTAGACGTCTCATACTTCATTTTTATTATGATTCAAATTCTATATTTGAAGATTGGGTTTTATCAAATTATGAAGAAACCCAAACTTTCCAAAAATTAAACTTCTTATGTTATTAAATTTGACAACACGATTTAGAACTTTGTTAATGATTTTTCACTATTTCACAACCTATCTCACAAATGACTCTTAGCGACCATCATGATCTACACATCCCTAGATCGACATGGAAATATGCCTCCTTTAACTTGGATGCTCTTGAATTTAATTCATGTGTGGGATGAAGGGAACATGAAGAATCTACCACAAATGGAGCTACTCTCCATGGAAGTTGCAAATTTATCACTAAGTTGAGATTCGAGATGCCCTCTCTTTATTTGCTTAGCTCTATCCTATTTCAATTCTAGAAATTCTAGGGTGCACACATAATCTAATTATATCCATTTGCTTGTAGGTTTCTTTGTTTATTGTTGGTTAAACAAAACCATAACATGTTTCTTATTGGTTAAACAAAGGCATAGCATGTCACGTACATACCCTTTAGGAGGGTTGGGATCTTCTGGGATCCTTTGGATGAGTTGAATTATAGTGTTATTTTCTATCCATTCTATATGGGCTTCCTCAAGGAAACTTAAAATGAGTACATCTAAGGCAAAGGATAATCCATCCTCCTCAAATTGCCTAGATAAAGCATCAACCACCACATTTTGTTTACATTTCTTATATATAATCCTATAATCATACACTAGCATCATAGTGATCTCCAATTATGCTACTTTGGTGTTGATAACCTTTGTTCTAAGAAATACTTCAAACGATGATGGTCATTCTTGATCTAGAAACTACACTCTAACTATGAGATATGAGCATTAAGTGTCAACTCCATGAAAAATGGCCATCATCTCTTTCTCATATGTAGATTTCCCAAATTGTGGTCACACAAATGGCTATTGGTGAATTCCAAGGGGCACATTTCTTGCATCAATAATTCTCCAAGGCCTTTACTGCTAATTTTGGAGTAGTGCATATGGCATTCTCTAAACCTGAAAAGGCCTACTCCATTGCTTCACTTTGAACAAAGGAAATTTTCTTAAGCAATGAAGTTAAGCGAACAACAAAATTCCTATAGTAGCTTGTAATTCTTGAGAACCCATACAAGCTCTTTAATGTCCTAGGGTAGGGCCAATCTTGCATAGCCACAACATTCTTTGGATCTTCTTGTACTCCATTTTGACTTACAAGGTAACCCAAGTGTTCATCTTATGAATCCCTAAAAGAAATTTGGATTGTTTCAGGAATCATGAGTGGTCTCACAATAGTTACAAGGCTTGATGAAGATGCTTTATGTGGGACACCCATGTTTTATTGTAGATCGAGATATCATCAAAGATGTTCGACACAAAATTGTGTAGGAAGCGGTGAAAAATATTGTTCATGAAGCTTGAAAAGGTGGATGGAGAATTGCAAAGTCCAAAGGGCATCATGAAAAAATCATAATGGCCTTCATGTGTGGAGAAATTTGCCTTAGGGTTGTCTTCCTTCTTTATACATATTTGGTGGTATCCAAAATGAAGGTCATGTTTAATGTAAAACTTGGCTCGATGAAGTTCATGCAAGAAATCACAAATACATAGGATTGGAAACGTGTCCTTGACAATCAAGTTATAGAGAGCTTGCAAATTGGGAAACATTTTCCAATTGCCTTCCTTATTTAACACTATCACCATCGGTGATGAGTATGGGTTGTTACTAGGATTTATGATTCTAGCCTCCAAAAATTCTTGAATGTTCTTTCATGATTGCCTTTCTTATTTAACACTATCACCACCGGTGATGAGTATGGGTTGTTACTAGGATTTATGATTCTAGCCTCCAAAAATTCTTGAATGTTCTTTCATTATGAGAGTTTTGAGGTCTAAAATGGGCCTCCTAAGGGAAATAATAAAATAAGAGTTATAATAATAAAATAAGAGTTCAAAATTTTAGTGGGGAAAAATAAAAACTACTTTTTCTTATCATATTTTTGGCATATCTCCTTAACGGTGTACCCAAATTTCAATTTTGGGAACTCGTTGGATGCGGATTTTAATTCTGCATCCAACCCATACCCACACTGCATACTTCTGAGGCGCCCACAACATGAAAAAATGAAAATTTCAATAAAAACGTATTTTAATATTAAAATATGTTTTTCATTGAAATTTTCATTTTTTCATGTCGTGGAAGCCTCAGAAGTATGCAGTGTGGGTATGGGTTGGATGCGGAATTAAAATGTGCATCCAAGGAGTGCCCAAACTTAAATTTGGGTAAACCGTTAAGATGATATGTCAAAAATACAATAAGAAAAAGTAGTTTTTTGTTTTTCCCTCCAATTTGTTTTACAAATTTTACCCTTATGGTTGACATCATCATCCTGAATCCTATTGGTTCTTATAAAGTGAATTTTTATGGTACATTTTTTGTTTTGAGGCCCATTTTTTACCTCAAAACTCCCCTAATGTCTATTTCATATATGCAAAAGGATGCCTGTAAGAATGTGCATCAGGTGATTGACTACTTGGAATCAAGGGAATACCATGGCCATGCTCCCCATGTGAAGGTGGTAAAGCTTGTGGTGTTTCAAATACCATTTGATATTTAGAGAGGACATGCTGCAAATCACAATGAATCTCACATGGAGGTTGTCCATTTCTTGTAAGGCATTAAAACATGAAATATTTCATGAGTGGCCTTTCTTAAGTAACTTCTCCATTGATGAGAGGTGATATTTTTAGGGGAACCATATATTAACCTCTTGATGCTACGTTTCTACCCTTCCTTAGTGAAGCTCATGTATAAATCCTTGAAATCCATGGTGGCATGTCCCAATGTGTGTATCCATTCTACATAGAAAACTATACAAAAACCATGCATTTCAACAACAAAAATGTGACATTTGAGATTATACTCAACCATTTGAAGTTTCACATTTTCACATCGACCACCACATTTCATCATACCACTATTGGCTATTGTAATTTTAAAACTAGGTATAGGACGAACATCATAATGAGTTTCTTCAACCACTCTTCTGTGAATAAAATTATGGATCTTGTCACTATCAATCAACAAAATCTTTGCAATTCTTGATGTAACTAATAGACTTCAAGGTTTGGCATGCCAAAGAACTTGATAAGAGATGGAGAGAAATTTGGATTTCCTTACAAGGAGTTTGTAAGGTGGTTTTATTATTCATAGGATTTGTGGCATCTTTCAAGTCTATTTCAAGAGTGTCTTCCATTGGGATGTCTTCTCAGTGGTGTTGAGGGGATATGTCCATTCGAAACTATTTTTTTCTTTCTTTGCATTGTGCCATTTGGAATATTGTTCATCAAAATTATAAGAAAGTGTGAGGCGTTGGAATTTTGCCATATTTTCCTACAACTTTTGGATTATAAATTGAGGAGTTGGGTTTAGTTACCATGGGAGAGTCATTGGAAGTAGTGAATGAATGTATTTTGGTTTGGTCATGAAGGGTTTTGGTTGAAAGATTCACTAATGGACATGGTAGTCAAAACATGTTGCTTGTATGCCACCATGCATGTCAGTTCCTTCCAATGTTGTCTTCATCACCAAACTACCCTTTTTCATGCCCACACCAATTATGCACCTCTCTCTCCATCATCAACAACTTCACCTCTCCAAGGAGTATAAACATGCTCTGATTATTGAAGGATCAATCTTGACATCTACTACTACTACGACTACTATGATTGAAATTGAGGGCATATGCATCTAGGTGTCTGAGGTATTTGTATTTATAGATTTTGGGTTTTATGGATGGATCTCTTTCATCCCTATTAGAAAAATAAGATTCTCCATAAGAAAAATCATTCACAAAATGTGTTACAATAAGTTTAGTTATGAACGTTTTACTATTTACTGAATTTAACAGGCTCTTTGTCCATCAATGATTTTTTGTTGATTACTTGAAAAACAACCCCCACAGGTATTTTTTGAAGTGGAGATAAAAAAAGATCCCATCTAATGATAGGAACATTATCATTAGCAATCTTTTATCCAAATTATATGGAATTATTCTAGAAAAGAATATCAACATATGGCTAGAAAGTCACGGAAAAATAGGTAAAGGCTAGGCATGATTTCAGGGATTCCATTCAACTATCGACCACCTTATTACTCTTAGTACCATTGTCAAGGAGCTTCATAATAATAAAACCAATGTTCTATGTTGCTTTGTTGACTTTAGAAAAGCATTTTCTAGAACTAACCTTTGGAATATATTACAAGAGCTAAAAGTCCCTTCTGAGTTGAGAGTTGCTGCAATAAGGATTCATGAGAAGGTTATTTCCAAGTTTAAAAACTTTGAGGGCTAGTCGAAACAAATTAATTGTAATATAGGAGTCAAGCAATTTTGTCCCCTATCACCTACCCTTTTTGGTACACGCAAAACTTTGGCCAGTATAGTAATCATTCTACTTCTCTATGGTGATGATATTTTTCTTATGGCAAGGAGTCCCTATGATCTCAACAAGCAATTATAATTCTCAAGTATTTTATTTGTATGATTATTAACACTAACAAAACAAATGTCATGATAATCAAATCCCAAAATATCACTTATGGTAATTTCATGTATGACAACAACAACTTGGAGGAAGTGAATTCATATAAATATCTCATAATTGATCTTCATAATAAGCTTAACTATTACTATAGAATTGAGAAAAGGATTAATGGAGGGTGGAAACCTTATTATGGACTTGGAAACAATTGTAAATCAACAGACCTATGGACTTGGGAAATGAATAAACTCCTCTTTAAGACTCTCATCACTAATGCTATCTTATATGGTTATGAATTTTGGGGATGAAACATCTATAGAGAATTATGGAGAAGGATAGAGAAAATCCAAAATTGCTTTATAACATGTAATCTCAAAATTAAAGGAAATATACCATATCCTATCTTACTCACAGAGGCAAGTCTCTCTATGATTGAGAGCATGGCTATTACTAGGTACCTAATGTACAACAAAAAGATAAAGAACATGGGATACAAGATGCTTCCTAAGATTTTTTCATACTCTAGTCAAAACCACCTACAACTTAAGTGAAGTTGGCATAAAGACGTTGAATCTTAGCTAAATCATTGGGGACTTGAGGAAGAGATCACTCTGTAGAATAATGATAATATTAGAGGTATTATTAAATCTAAATATATGGAGAATATGTGATGCGATAAAGAGTTAGAGGATATGAGAAAAATAAGATATTATAAGGGTTGGTGCAAGCTAATGATTCCCTCCCATGACACATTAGTTGCAATGGAAATATGAAAAAACAAAAATATGTTGATTAGGAGGAATTTTAGAGGTACATGCCAAACTTATTATAATATAGTGTAAAAATATGAAACGTAAGAAATTGAATACGGTCAAGAATATGTAACTTTTATTTATGGAAAATGGGTATAACTCAGAGAAATTCACTTTTTTGTAACATTGCTATGTTATTTTTTTCTCTAAAACATAATGCATATGTTCATGTTAAGGACCTAGGTTAGCATCAAAATGATGGAATTTCTTGAAAAACAATTGTACACTTAACATAATAGTTGTGCACCATTATTTTTCCATATTTTTATATTTATTTATGTTGATGTATATGTAACTTCGGAATGTATTTCTTATATATTTATTGTACCCTTATTAGAGATGTGTTATTCCTCTATAAGGAAGTGTCGTCATGTGGATTGACAAGTGTCGCAAGTGTGTGTACTTGCCGAAGGGTTATTAGACCACCATGTGTGGGGTCGGCCCTGAAATATATATTATATTGTGGATGTATCTAGATAGACAAGTCAGCCCCATTGTGTAACTAGGAAAACAGGTTAAGTATAAATAGAGATCGGGAGATCTCTATTTGGATCATTCGGAAAATCACACCTCTCACTTAGAAAGTGGTGCACTAGTGAGGAGGAGGATCATCTTCTTTAGGAGACTATCTCAAGTGTATTTTGGTTGTACTTTGGTTGAGCCATTTCTCTCTCTATCTCTGAGGAAGTTGTGGGGTTTTTCACCTTAGGGTTTTCCCCACGAAAACTCTGTGTCTCTTGTCTCTCATGCTTTTGATTCTTGTGATGCTTGTCATGCTTATTGTGATTGTTATGCATTGATATATTGTATATGTTATTCTCTTAGTAAAGATCCACGAGTATTGTGAATTAATGCTCAAAATTTAACATGGTATCAGAGCTAACCTGAGAAGAAGACATTTTGCAGTGATGGAAACTTGAGTTTCTTGTTTATTGGGTTTCTCTCCACAGATTTTGGAAAAGAAATATAGTACATTGACTCTACTCATTAAGGAGAATCTGTCTGTCCAATCAGAATTCATTTCTGAGCATTTTCAGATTTGGCCCTAAAAATTAGGGTTTCCACAAAAATAGGAATTTCTGAAATTTGAAGACATAGCTGGAAGCTCCTTGCAAAAATCGAAGTTTAGAGCTTTGGATCGAGATTTTTGGCTGGGTAGATCTCCGGGAAACTAAAACCCTAATTTAGGGCTCTCCCTAGTGAACTCAGGAGGACAAAAAGTCAAATCTGAAGGGTAAAACTTTGCTGATCTCAAATTCTGAATGCACCAGGCTAATCGACTCATCAAGGTGCATCTTTCTATCCTTTCAGAAAGTTGAAATTCACATTTTGAATTTTTAGGGTTTTTTCGATAAACCCTAATCCGGGACCAGATCCAGTTTTCAGCATTTCAAGTGGTAAGACCTAAATCTTTTCTATTTCCATTTGAAGTACTCTTAAAGATGTCTCATCACACCAAGCTTGAGGATAAGCTTGAAGGGGATGATAACTTCCAAGCTTGGAAGTATAGGATTGGGTTAATCTTGGAAGAGAATGAGTTGGACTCATATATAAAAGAAGACATCCCTATCCCAGAGGATGAAGAGGCCAAGGTATTTCATAAGAAGAACTTGTTCAAGGCAAAGAGAATCATTGTTGATTCTATTAAAGACCATCTCATACCCCATGTTTCTTCTCTAAAGACACCCAAGGAGATTTTTGACTCTTTGACCAAGCTATTTGAAGGGAAGAACATAAATCGGAAGATGACCTTGCGGAACCAATTGAAAGGAGTAAAGTTTCAGAATGGAGAAACCATTCAATCTTATTTTTCTAGGGTCTCCCAGATTAAGGAACAACTGGAAGCAGTAGATGAAATAGTGGAGAATGGTGAAGTTGTCATGACCACTCTGAATGGCCTACCTAGGTCATGGGACTCCTTCATTCAAGGAATCTGTGCAAGAAAGAAGTTGGTATCCTTCAACAAATTGCGGAAGAATGCTCACAAGAAGAAGCAAGGCTTGTGGCACGAGAAGAAAAGATGGGCATTGAATATCAAGCTCTTGCAGCTCACACCAAAAGAAGCAAGCCCAAGAAGGAGCACTCTCGCTACAAGAGATCCTATCAAAAGAATAAGAAGGATCTATGATGCTTCACATGCAATGAGAAGGGTCACTTTGCTTCAGATTGTCCCAAGAACAAAAGGGATAATAACAACAACTCCAACAAGAAGAAGAAGGGAAACAAAAGAAATTTCCATGCTCATGCTATCGAGGATGATGAACCTCCAAAGAAGAAGGCTAGGGAAGAAAGTGATGATAGTGACGATGACTCATCAAGTGAAGAAGAGTATGTTCTAATCTTTGCTCTCACAGGTACTATCTCCCATGGTTGTAATGATTGGTTGATTGATAGTGGGGCTTCTAAACACATGAATTGGTTTAAGGAATATTTTGTGAATCTATCTGAACATGAATCACCCCATAAGGTGAAACTTGGGGATGATTATCAATACCCAATCAAAGGAAGTGGTGAAGCCTCCTACAACCTAGATTCTGGAAAATATTTGAAGATGAAAGAAGTCCTTTATGTACCTGGGCTCAAGAAGAACTTACTCTCCATCTCTGCTTTAGACGCAAAAGGTATGAGGGTTGCATTTGTGGATGGCCAAGGTCCTAATGTGGCCAAAGGGAAAGACCATAGATGATGCAGTAGTGATTGGAGAGCAAGAGGGAGGTTTGTATAAATTGAAGGGACAACCCTAACCATGGACATGGTGCATGAATCCATGGAGCCAATTGAACTTTGGCATAGAAGACTTGCTCATATGCACTATAGGGCACTTCCAATTGCAAGCAAGGCTGTAGAGGGTATTCCTGAAATCAAAACCAAACATGAAGGTGTTTGCAAAGGATGTGCAAAAGGTAAGAATATTAAGAAGGCTTTTCCAAGCAATGAAAGTAAGGCAAAAGATAGCCTGGAATCATCCACTCAGATGTATGTGGTCCTATGTCATCCAGTTCTCTTAGTGGGTATGTTTACTATGTCTCATTTATTGATGACTTCTCCAGGAAGACTTGGGTATACTTCTTGAAGAACAAAGATGAGGTGTTTGATAAGTTCAAGGAATTCAAAACCTTGATGGAGAATCGAACTGACAAGCAGATCAAAACATTCAGATCCCATAATGGTGGAGAATTCACCTCAGGTGACTTCAAGAAGCTTTGTAGTGATTCAAGGATTAAGAGGGAGTTGACTGCTCCTTATAGTCCTCAATAGAATGGAGTTGCAGAAAGGAAGGACAGAACTATCATGGAAGTAGCAAGGGCAATGCTGCATGACTAGGATCTACCTATGCATCTATGGGAAAAAGCAGCTAGAACAACTGTATATGTGTAGAATAGAACACCCCACAATATATTGGACAACAAGACACCAGAAGAGGTCTTTTCTGGTAAGAAACCTGAAGTCAGCCATCTCAAAATATTTGGTTGTCCAGTATACACTCATGTCCCAAAGGAAAAGAGGACTAAACTAGATCCTTCAAGAAAGAAGGGTATCTTTGTGGGTTACAGTGAAAGCTCGAAGGCTTAGATAATATACTTTCCAGGGTTCAAGAAGATTGATTTCAGCAAGGATGTAACATTTGATGAAAACTTGGCATTCATCAAATCAAGGAAGGCACCTATCGAAGTTTAAGAAGAACCTAAGGAAACTAGATTTCAAGACACTACCATACCTGAAGCAGTTCCAGATGTTGTTCGTGAGTTTGAAGATCCGCAAGAACCTGTAGATCCCACCTCGTGAGGATAACTCTCACAAGAGGAAACCTGCATGGGCTAGAGAGCTCATTCAAGATGCACAAAGATTTGGGCATTCCAGAAGAAGAACACAGAGCAAAGAAAGAGAACCACATCACATACCAGCTATCTTTCTTTACCCTGTGACATTATGAACAAAGAGCCTTCCAGTTATGACGAAGTGGTGGAAAAGAAAGAATGGAAGGATTCCATGGTTGAGGAATACCAATCAATAATGAAGAATGATGTTTGGGATGTTTTCCCCAAGACCTAAAGAGAAGTCTGTTGTGACTTCCAAATGGATCTACAAAATCAAGCATGTTGCAGATGGCAGTGTAGAGAAATACAAGGCAAGATTCGTAGCTCGTGGCTTCTCTCAGAAAGAGGGAATAGATTATGAAAAAACGTTTGCACCTATAGCCAGGTATACTTCAATCAGAACAGTACTTGCCCTGGCTGCAACAATGAAATGGAAAATACACCAGATGGATGTCAAGACTACTTTATTGAATGGTGTAGTTGAAGAGGAAGTATATGTGGAGCAGCCACTTGGTTTTGAAATACATGATAGGTAGTCATATGTGTGCGGATTGAAGAAAGCCTTGTATGGCTTGAACCAAGCTCCCAAAACCTGGTATGGTAGGATGGACAGTTTCCTATCTAGTTTGGGCTTTACCAAGAGTAAAGTGGATTCCAACCTTTACTACAAGGTTGAGGAAGGGAATCCTATGATTCTACTCCTGTATGTGGATGACTTATTTGTAACGGGAGATGACAGATTGATTGCAGATACTAAGAGGAATCTTGCTGTCGAGTTCGATATGAAAGATTTGGGAATGATGCATTATTTCCTAGGTATGGAGGTGTGGCAGAGTGCAGGTGGGATCTTCCTTGGTCAAGGAAAGTACACAGTAGATATCCTGAAGAGATTCGGGATGATGGATTGCAAGGCCATGGCCACACCTATGGAATCGAATCTGAAGCTTCTATGTGATGCTTCATTTGAGCCGGTTGATGTCTCTATGTATCGTCATATGATTGGGTCCTTGATGTACCTGACGAACACGAGACCAGATATTTGCTTTGCTGTGAACACATTGAGCCAGTTCCTGATGGATCCGAGGAGTGTTCACCTAGTTGCTGTAAAGCATGTTCTAAGCTACCTGAAGGGTACAGTGGATTATGGGCTCAAGTATGAAGCGAATCAAAAGTTTAACCTGCAGGGTTATGTTGATTCAGATTGGGCTGGAAGTGCTGCAGATAGGAAGAGCACATCTGGATGTTGCTTTAGTATGGGATCAGGTGTGATCTCTTGGTTTAGCAGGAAGCAGTCCTGCATAGCACTGAGTACAGCTGAGGTAGAGTATGTTGCATCCTATTCAGCTAGTTGTGAGGCAGTATGGATATGGAAGCTAGTATCTGAGTTATTTAATCTCCCGTTGGATTCTACTGGTATCTTTTGTGATAACCAGAGTTGTGTGAAGCTGTCCGAGAACCCAGTGTTTCATGATAGGTTGAAACACATAGAGATCAAATATCACTATATCAGGGATATGGTGCAGAGAGGAGCTGTTAAGCTCCTGTACATTGTGATGGACAAGCATATTGCAGATGTGCTGACAAAGCCACTAGCTAGGGTGAAGTTCGAGTACTTCAGGGAGAGGCTTGGCGTTCTGCAGATTGATGACACTTCGAGGAAGAAGTGATGGACACATTTGCTGAAGCCATTCCAAGCATGTTGGAAGGAGGATTCTTCACATGGTTGTGGATGTAAGCGCTGGATGTTGAGCATCAGGATGATGTTCTGGTTTCTGCTTTGTATGATCAGTTGGATCATTTTATATGTATGTATGCATCATGTTGGATGTTGGATATGATCAGTTGGATCATTTATATGTATGTACGCATCATGTTGGATGCTGGATATGATCAGTTGGATCATTTATATGTATGTATGCATCATGTTGGATGCTGGATATGATCAGTTGAATAATTTATATGTATGTACGCATCATGTTGGATGCTGGATATGATCAGTAGGATCATTTGTATGTATTTGTATATGCATCATGTTGGATTCTTGGACCATGTATCTATATATGTATCAGGTGGATACATTGTATGATCTGATGGATCTGTATGGTGATATGTATCATGTATGATGATATGTATCAGGTAGATACTTGGTATGCATCAGGTAGATGCATTGTATGATCAGGATGATCATGGATGACAAGCTTCAGGATGTTGCTCCAGATGGACATGCAGCAGGATGTTGCAGTGATTATGATTAGGATGATCATGTGTACATCAAGATGATGTATGGTGAGTATCAGGTTGATAATCTATGGCCGTGGATCAGGTTGTGCAATGAGCATATAATTTGGCCCTGGGAGATTTGCAGATAGTCTTTCGAGGTTTTGCCTATGGCATATAATTTGGCCCTGGGATATCTGGAAAATGCTCTTTCGAGGTTTTGCTCTGGGAGGACATATAATTTAGCCCTGGGAGATCTATAGATAATCTTTCGAGATTTTTCGTATGGCATATAATCTGGCCCTGGGATATTTGGCAGATGCTCTTTTGAGTTTTTGTCCTATGGCATATAATATTGTCCCTGGGAGATCCGATAGGTTGGGTTGTGTGCCCGTAATAAGTCCTGGGATGCTCTTGTGAGGTTTTGCCATGACCACTATAATCTGTCCCTAGGAGATCCTATAGGTAGATCTGTGTGCTCGTAACAGCCTGGGATGCTCTTGTGAGGTTTTGTGGTGACCACATATAATCTGTCCCTGGGAGATCCTATAGGTAGAGCTGTGTGCTCGTAACAGCTTGGGATGCTCTTGCGAGGTTTTATGGTGAGGTCACATATAATATGGACCTGGGAGATCCTATATGTAGAGCCGTGTGCTCGTAACAGCCTAGGATGCTCTTTCAAGGTTTTGTGACACACGTAATAAGTCCTGAGGATTCCATAGTATGGCCAGTGATGACGAAGACCTGCAGGGTGGTGGGCCTACATCCAGTATGAAAAATGACTGGCTCTATAGAACTTCCTATGACGAGTAGAGTTAGATTGGTTGAGATATCAGCAACAGTGATGATGATGATGACGATGATCCTGAGAAGAAGACTTGTCTAGCAGATCTATGTCGAGAAATACCTTCCTAAGTAAGACAGAGTGTTGATGTATATGTAACTTTGGAATGTATTTCATATATATTTATTGTACCCTTATTAGAGATGTGTTATTCCTCTATAAGGAAGTGTCGTCATGTGGATTGAAAAGTGTCGCAAGAGTGTGTACTTGCCGATGGGTTATTAGACCACCATGTGTGGGGTCGGCCCTGAAATATATATTATATTGTGGATGTATCTAGATAGACAAGTCAGCCCCATAGTGTAACTGGTCAACACAGGTTAAGTATAAATAGAGATCGGGAGATCTCTATTTGGATCATTCGGAAAATCACACCTCTCTCACTCAGAAAGTGGCGCACTAGTGAGGAGGAGGATCATTTGCT
The DNA here is from genome assembly GCA_027924585.1 of Larix kaempferi. NCBI lineage: Eukaryota > Viridiplantae > Streptophyta > Pinopsida > Pinales > Pinaceae > Larix > Larix kaempferi. The sequence goes on along the minus strand of BSBM01000188.1, from coordinate 2,617,566 downwards.
CTAGGAGACTATCTCAAGTGTATTTTGGTTGTACTTTGGTTGAGCCATTGCTCGCTCTATCTCTGAGGAAGTTGTGGGGTTTTCACCTTAGGGTTTTCCCCCACGGAAACTTTGTGTCTCTTGTCTCTCATGCTTTTGATTCTTGTGATGATTGTCATGCTTATTGTGATTGTTATGCATTGATATACTGTATATGTTATTCTCTTAGTAAAGACCCATGAGTATTGTGAATTAATGCTCAAAAATTTAACAATTTAAAATTAATAAATTCAATGAAGACTTCAAATAATGAGGTCAACAGTTAAGGATGGGTTTAAGGGTCTTAACTTAAACAATCCATTCCTTGTTAAGGATGGGTTTAAGGGTCTTAACTTAACCAATCCATTCCTTTTTAGAATGCAAGCCTCCATCTATACTTGTGCACCATACAAAGGTCATTATATTTTGGCATATAATATTCTGAAGCTATTTCTTGGATCTTTTGAATAATCTTCATTTGTGAGATGCAAATATTTTCCATTCTCCTTTAGAGCTATTATTAGGGTTATACTTTATATGCGTGGGAAAAAAAAATTGTCTCAACCACCTCCATATGTGCTCCACCATATGTCACCATTTACATAAATTGAATTAACAATCGGAACGGACCCGAAAGTGGAAGAATTCTGTGAGCATTGCAAACTTGATGAAAAATAACCGTTGTAAAAATTTATCCCTTTTTAATTGTCTACATAACTATCGTCATGTCCCACATTTTTTCAACCACATATGTCGCAACTAGAACATGAGATTTAAGTCCTAGAATGGTAAAAAATTCAATCTTTGTATCTCTTTGGTAACTTGTGTCGATGGATAGTAATGGTTCAAAATATTGAGCAAGTCTGTAAGTGAGTTAGTCCCATATTTATTCGTTGAACAAAACTATAATTGTTAACCATGGTTCCTATAAATGAGGTTGTGGAAAAATTGAGAGTTAAAGTAATACACCAATAACATTACCTCGAGCAACCACCCTCTCTTCAATATGAGCATTCAACACGTATAGGTCCTATATTTTCTAGAAGGTAAGCACATTGCTGTGAGAACCCATATGGAAAAAAACTCCTTGAGGTTGGCTCCAATCAGACTTGAAGCAAGCTATTGTGAAATGGTTGTAGAAGATCATGACGATATTGCTCTCCAAAAAATACCTTTTAGTCTTATAATGGGACTTTATTTAGTCGAATGGATCACCTTTTGTTATGCAACCAAGTACCAGAAAGAGCATGAAAAGAGCATAAATAGACCAGAAAGAGTAATCCGTGCCTTATTAATGAAGATAAGAGATGAATAGAAATCCTCTTCTAGGGGGCAACCTCCTTACATAATGTACAAAGTACATAAGACAAGACAATATGAGATGATTCAAATGAAAAGGTCTCCTTCCTATATATGGGAGACAAAGAGGTACCAATTACAACTAATGGACACAAACTGACAAAACTATATAATAATACTAATGACAATTACCACTAATAAACCCAATTAAAATCAATAATATGTAATCATCCACAATATATGGTGTTGTGGAAAAAATTGCACAAGTGTGAATCCAACCCACTTGGTGAGGGGCAAAGGCATGTAGGTTGCAGCAAGGCCTCAATATTAGGTGCCTCTTATTAGTGGGTGAGTGCTCCAAGTGATCCTTCAAGTGGTTGTTAGTGAAAATAGATAAACAAAAGAAAATAAAAAATATGAATAAGAACAAAGAACAAAAAGGGGTAGAGATGCAAAATCCAACAACCAATAGATTCCAAACCACTTTTATATTTCCCAATGGTCAAGCATATACAACACCTTGCGGATGTGAGATCCAATGGAGGCAAAGAATCCCTCTCAGGGAGGTCTATCTAGTCCACAGTTGTTGTTAGTAGCTTGAAGAACAAATGAGAAGAACATTTTCCCCTTGAAGGAAGGTGGAAATGAAACTTGGTGGATGATAGACAAGAGGGAAGAGGTGAGGTATAAGGAATCTCAAGCACAATTCCAGTATGTTGAGGTGTATTTACTATCTTAAGGAACACCTAATATTTAATTATCGACCAGGGTTGGTATTCTCAGAGTTGAGGCAAAGTATATGCTGAGGTAGAATGGCACCTAAATTTAGGCTTGTCAAACCTTAGACAGATTTAATAAAGAAAAAATCGAAAGATCTTTCAAAATGAAAAACCGAGTCAAACTTCAGAGAAACAAATAAAAGAACTAATTAAACCTAGTTAAGCCAATAGATCAAAATAGTATCTGCTACTCTACTCTATGATTAAATAATGGAAAAGACAAATACTGATTAAAAGCAAACTACTCCTTGTAAGAATGAAAACTACTTGACCAATTCTCAAATTCTAATCTAGGAATGAGAAACAACTATAAATGAGATTAGAGACCTATCTATGAAATGACTTAATTCCATAAACAGAAGAACATGTTAAAGCAAAGACTACATTAAAGCATCTAATTCCAGTCTCCTTGGGAGTTTTGAGGAAGTGTATCAAACATGATGGGAATAGGGGCAAATGTATCAAAGTGGCTTTCAAATGTAACAAGAAAATAAAATGGAATTAAATCTAATTTAACTTCTACAAATAAATGCAAGCTAAATATTATCCAACTACAATTAACTTTAAACATAATGACCTATCTTCTTGAAACTGATGAAGTCTAGAAGAGGGTAGAAAACTTGATAAAGATGCTTGACTTTTGGACCAAATCTTATTCTATGAATATATTCATTATTAGTATGAGAAGAATAATTCAAGACTGAAATAATTTGGAGAATGAAATTACTAACGTAATATTGATCCATACAATAAACTGTACTAAGAATGAAACTGATAAATTCTGTAACAGTAAAGCACTAACGAATAAACAATATAACTTGTAAAACAACTGAAGCAAGGTAAGGAAAAGAGAGAATGAAAACTAGGGATGATGACAAAACTTGATTAAAAATCTATACAAAATAAAACAAGGTCTTAATAACTCCTAAAAATGTTGAAAGAGATTACAATTTGAAAAACCTAAGAAACCAAATTCTAATTAAGCAAAATGATGGAGAAAGTGTTGAGGTCCGAATGTCGATCCGGATGACCGTCCAAATGACAGTCCGGATGGAAGAAAACAATCTAAACTAAGGGAAGTGAATATTGGATGATCTTAACTACCAGCTGGTTGATGCATGTGATCCTACAGTGCAGGGGAAGGAAGGAATGAAATAATTAAGATCTAGAATAAGAAGAATCCATCTATGTTAATCAAAATTCAGGAAACTGGCTATTTCTATTTTATCCCAAAACAAGACTAAGACGTAACTGAAGGTAATCTACCGTTACAAAAAAGGAACTACAGAAATTAAGTCTTGGCTATGAGCAAACTTAGGAGGTTAAGCTAACTAAACTCTAAGTTAACTAACCAAACTAAATCTTTTAAGCAAAACTATTAAGCAAATGAGATAAACCTAAGTGTGATCTAAACTACTGAAGCAAATGAAATAAACTAAATATGACCTAAGCTGTTTAAGCAAAAGAAATGAACCTAAGTGTGACCGGTCACCAATTATATTCTGGAAACATTATCAACATGAATAGAAACAAGATATAACACAGAGGTATCCTTTATATACATAGGAAAACAACATACATGTTACAGAATAGAAACATTGTATACAAGACAAATACATAATTTGAACAAATAACACAACTGATCTGCAGGAGAGAAAGATAAGATATATATACAGACAGAAGACCACTGGTTGTTTAGGGGTCCGTCTCAGCAAACAGAGGTTAAGCCTTAATCAGTCATCCCCCATGCATGCTAGTAAATGTTCATAAAACTAGAACAAAGATGTATTAAATAAAAATCGAGTTATAGTGCTTCTGTGTCCATTCGCAGCTGGAAAATATTAACAAAACTAAAGATAGAAAGACTGATTGACTACTGACTAACTTTGCTAACTCGTCTCTGTTACAAGGAGGTCTATTTATACCAGTGTTACAATTAGGGGAGCAAGTCGACCCTTTAGTGGTCGACTGCTCTAATAATAGATAGTCTTAAATGCCCAAAATGGATCTGTGTAATATCTCATGACAACACATAAGACACGGGACGACTCTGCTTAACATTTCATGATAGCACGTAAGCCAAAGATTCGTAATAGCTCATGGCAGCACATAGATCATCGTCCACGTTCTGCGGCGTCGATCCTTCCTGAGGTCATTGGAAACGCTAATCTTCCGTGATGTGGGCAGAGAGGGATGTGTTGTCGGGCGGAGCGTACAGGGGAGGGAATCTACCAGAACACCAACTCACACATCATAAGGGCCACGTCCCAAACATAATCCATGTGGACGGTTTGTCTTTTAACGGCCCGAGAAATCTCTCAACCAACGAACTCGCGGGTTGAATGCAGGTCTGAACGGCGGGATGAATGCGCGGATCCTTTGCAACGTGGATACACACCTAAGTGGAAAAGTTGCGGGTTTGAGAGCCAGAAACTGTAATGAAATATACTTGTCAAGCAAGCCAAGAAATATCAATTAAATATCAATAAATCACAAAATGACGATTTTAACCCAAAATTCATGAGATGCGTAAATATATGCATACCTGGTCTGTTTGATGGTCTGAACGTCAAATAGAATGACTTATGACATCAAAAATGGTGAAATTAATGCCAATCAAAGTGTGTTTGATATCCAAAAATAGTGACAAAATGGACACCAACATTCCCCCAAACCGGAGATATGCCAAGTCCCACTGAGCAAACAGAGAAAAATTTAGGAAGAAGGCTGAGCTGCGATAGCGGCTGCCTTCGACTTGGATGAGGACTTGATTTTAGCTCTAAAATTATGGAGTTGATCCTTCAAATTATCATGCTTCAAACGGAGAGAGAGATTGGTGGTTGTTTTTCCTTCATTTAAATTTTCCACACATTTCACCTGCAAACGCAAGTTCTTGTTTTCCTCACGAAGCCCGGAAATTATCTCTTCATACTCTTCATTCTGGATTCTTAGCTTTGCTACATCCTGGGTTAATCTATCCACAGTCTGCTGGAGTGGAACAGATACTCCTGTTAAAGACATAGAGTCCTTTTGTGGGCTCAATCCCCTAGAGGTGGGTCGGGATCAGCAAGTGTAATGTGTGCCTCGAGGGCCTTATCCTAAGTATGTGTAGACGTAGGCTCGAAGACAGGGTATTCAAGTAAACTGGCTGATAAATTGGCCAATGCAAGGAGAGGGGACTCAAGGACAGGTTCATTTACTTGGTCGTCAGGATTGTCCAGGTGCATTGGGTCAACAACTGACTGAACAATGGTTTGATCGTCGGACTAGACAATGGTTAGGTTGACTATTTGGTCGTGATTAGCCCTTCTTGAATTCGTGGGTATGAGTGAAAAGAATGGAAGTTCTGGGGTTGTATCTTCATAGACATGCTTAAGAGATGGGGTATGATCAGGGCGTATTTCTCCCAAGTAATCCTCGCCAAACCTCACAGACTTGATAACTTTTTCTCTTTGGGAAGAGTTTTGGCCTGACTCATTTCCATGGGATAGGAAACGATGGCGTTTTCGAGAGGCAGGGGATTTAACAGTAGGATTTTTTACTAGGTGAGGGTTCAAGACTTCAAAAACAAAACGTTCCCATGTTTTCCCCTTTTCTTATAACTGATGAGTGATCAGGATTTTGATCAAACAATGATGGTATAGGCTTCCATAGGGGTTAGTGGTATTCTTCCTAACCTGGATAGACATCTTCTCTAGGCTTTTCAGAAAATAGAAGGGGAATTTTAGGGCCTGATTATTAACGAAATGCACCAACAATCGGAAATGATAGGCTTTGAAAACGGAAAACTTACCTTCACAAGTGATCAGATGGATGATGACAGTCAGTGGATCGAGGTATTCAAGCTTAACCCATTCCTTGTGAACCCCTTTTGCACCTTCAACATGCTGATATTCGTCCTTGAGGGCGAACTTATGGGCCGTTTGTGGGAGAAACAGGTGTTTGTGCCAACGGGAACCTTCCCTGGGAAACTTTGTGGCCGAGGCTATGGCTTCTTCTATCACCGAAAAGGTGAGGTGGCTGACCTTGGCCGTCTTACCATCAAATCCTTTTGCAAAAACAAGGATATTTCGTGGTCGTGACCATCAAGGAGGCGAAGGAATGGACCCCATCCAGCACACAAAAATTTCTCACGGAAAACCTTAAACTCGGAAATGTGGAGGAGGTCCTGATAACTGCCACGCTCATGACAGGTTGGAATTTTGAATGGATGAATAGAGGGAATGCACGAAATTGTAGTGGATGGGGTTTGATAAGTTCAGGGCGGATGAAGAATGAGCAGAATGAGGCAGGATATACGCAGGGGGTAGGTTTAAAACAAGGTGCGTTTGAGCGACTGAACGATCGTGGAGGGAGATCTCACATGTACGAGTGATATGATATTATTATGATGCCTTGAGTTGTGTGCCACCTTAGACTATGTAATTATGAATTCGTATGGCTTGTAATGTATTCAACCATGTTCAAACTAAAACTTTGGATAGGTTGAACATAAATTTTATTTATGAGATGAAAGACATAATTACACATGAAAAATCATAAATGTTTTAGTGAATGAATGATAGATGGCATGATAACCCTTTTAAATGGAGGATAGGGATCATATGATAGCGCCCAAAATGTATGATTAACCAATTTATTTGATGAGTATGCAAAAGATGGCATTTTAATTCAATCCTTGTTATGATTAGTTACTTAGATATGTCACAAAAATCGAAAACCTTGGCATAATATTATTACAACTTTGGTTTCATTCAATACTCCCTTCAGATCACTGTTTATTTGCCTTGTTTGTCAGCTTATTCGGATCGTCATTCGACCCTTCATTCAACCCTTCATACAGACCTTTGTAAAAAAATGTGTTTTGATGGATCTAACTGCTGCTGATTATGCAGAGAATTTTCTGAACTTGTTAGCACACAAGAGATGTTGTAAATTTGCTTTTCTAGAACTCCAAGTTGCGTTCTTTCTTATTTGTCATTAATCCAAACAAGCTTCTTTTTTCTTTTTTGCATTATCCTGAAAAAAAAACCTATCATTCATCAAGGATACATAAATTTGTTCATCAATATTCAGAAAGTAAAATAGTTCTGAATCTCCCCCAAACCAAAAATATGGCGTGTCCTCAAGCCATCAAAGAAAAACTGATTGATATTCAAGTAATTTCAATTGAAAGATTTGGCGATAGATTCTAGAAATGTTGTAATAGTGTTAAGAAAATAAAATCTTAACTAGTAAATGTAGATGATTCAGATATGTACATTCATTCAAAAAGAACTCAATAGTGCTTAAGAAGACCATATGAAGAATGATAGGATAATTAATGTGAAAAATGTCATAGGAGAACTAGTCATCCATGACTTATTGTGAATATTTCTTGTCATCCAAAGAATATAAATAAGGTTCACCGTAGAGTTTGTGAGACTTCTATAGTTATGGGTCCCATTTCTAGGATAATCATATCCTAGGTAATGTGTGAATCATATAACAGGGCCCAAGTGCAACTTACAGCTATTCTCTAATGACAGTATAAATAATTGGCCTAAACATGTGTTTGTATACTCAGGGTTTTTTTTATGAGCCATGTGCATAGCGATGCAGTAACCAAACCTATTTTACCCGATATTGCCCCGCTGCCAGCAGTCCTGTTCAGTACCCCGGCAGGTTTGTCTTGGTACCATGCAAGCATAGCCCCGCTTCCAGCTAGCCTATTCAGTACCTCGACGAGTTTACTTGCATTTACAAAGCTTCCCTGTTTAAGATTTTACTTAGCATGGACCCGCTTCCAGCGATCCTGTTCAGTACCCCGGCGAGTTTGCCTCGCATAATGCTATATATATATATATATATAATTCAACATTTTAGAACGAACCTTATGAGTAACTTTATTTATAGTGGCCAAAATTACATATCATGTCAAAAGATAATAACCTAAATCTGTTCTTTGACCTCTCAGTCTATCTTCTTCATAAAAAGTCAGTAACGTTCCCCACAAAAAAGAGAAATATCATTCACTTTTGAGCTACCTTTTAAAAGTGCTTAAGAGACAAGTTTTGATAACGAGTCTAGGATGAGCTAGTAGTCCATAGGGGTAAGATAGAGCTTTTTGAAAATCATAATGATAGGTCTTAAGCAACTGTTATAATGATAAATCAGAAATATACATGTCGGGATCAAATACAATATGCAGAATTATAAAAGAAAGTGGTTAACGATGATATAAAGAACATTTCAACTTTCAATTTTAAACAATAATCAGAAGAGTAAGAGGATTATAAGTATTTCTTTTCGGAGCACTTCCATTTTCGGATAATATTGCATGAGATGATTATGAGGTTCTCATAATCATAATGCAAAACCACTTGTTAGATGATTCAAATTTATTTTAAAAAAACATATACATACAAAGAAAGTTATATGAAATTTGGGAAAAAGAGAAAGAGTCTTCCTATTCAATTGAAAAAATTTCATAAGTTGGTCACAGCAATGAATCTCCTGAAAAAAAATGCAATCAGTTGTTTAGAAATGAATCTTCATGATTGAAAACAAAAACATATTTACATATACATACAAATGAAGATAACCCAAAATAATTCAAGGAGAAGGAGAAATGATTTCCTCTTCTACCAGTTTCATCTCCTTTTGTTGTAAGGCAATCTGCACAAAATCCTGTTTAGATATTGATTGATGACAAAGTCCATGTCCATTTGCATCAAGGGAGATTTGAGAATCATCAATTGTTTTAACTTCTTCATTATCTTCTCGGATAGCAACTGATGACTTGGGATGATCTTGCAGAACTCTTCCAAACCGCAGTTGAATCTCATGTATTGGTGCGGTCAAAATGGCATATGATGGAAGGGGTAACAATCCAATGTTATTAAAAATTTGGGTTGGTTTATTGTTAGGATTCGGTATCGGTTGTGCTGGTAATATTGTGGGCCTTGGAGGATTCTTATTCTGGAAATGGTGAGGTTGGTTTGGGATAGGGGGTAGTGAAGGAGGTACAAATCTAGGAAGAAGTTGTTGGATGTTAGGTGGGTGAGAATAGTTAGGCATAGGAGGAGGAGGTTGAGCATAAGCTGGTCTTCTCCATCCATGCGGCCATTGCTATTGTTGAGCATTCTGAGGAGGGTACTATGGTTGCCGATTCTTCCAACTTAAAGTGTTCCATTGTTGAGGAGGTAAATAAGGATAGGAATATGGTGGAATTTGTCATGGACCTTGATACGATGGTTGAGCTCTAGGTTTCCAAGGCCTCATAGATGATTCACCAAAGTTTCCACTCTTGTATATGGCTTGTAATCCAGGCAACGATGAACAATTATCAGTTGGATGTTTTTCTGTACAAAAGTGACAAACTGGGACATTATCCCATGGACATCCTTGTTGAGTATGTTTAGTTCTACACCTAGGATAGAAAACACTTGTTGTTTCCCACTCCTCATCTTGCCTCTCTTTAGTTTGTAGTGTATCTAGTTGCTAACCTATTTCTTCTAGGATATCTAATTTAAAGTTTTCTAATAGGTTTTCCAACTCTACCCTTGTAACTCCATTGGAACCAGATGTGTTTTCTTTTAGGTTCCTATAAAATTCTCGAGAGTGTCTTCCAATTTTCCCTCTGCTCCTGGAGTAACTCCTACAAATACATTCCTCATTCTCCATGAAGATTTGATTGTTAAAGAAAGAATACCTAGGTGGTTCCTTTCTTGGTGAATATGGGATATCTAAGTGTTCTGAATTTTATCCTTTTGAGCTTCCTCTTGTCTAAGTTCAGTCTTTGTATAAGTTTGAGGTTTTCCTAGTGTACTTTCTTTATGAACAGACTTTTCTGATGTCCCTATGGTTTCCCCTAATTGATCTCTAGAAAGGACTTCCTTAGATTTCCAAGTGGGACTATTCCGTTTAGGTGTCTTCTGATACCTGTTTTGTTGAGTTAGTAGTTGAGGTGGCAAGCCCCCCGTATAGGTTAGTGGGAATTTTAGTAGAGGTTTTAATTTTAATGAATCTACTTTGTGAGCCTAAACGTATTTATAAAAACAAAATATGACTGAAATAAATTCTACTGCATAGCTACTACTACTGGGTTTTGGGGATGCCTGTTATAACAAATTCGCAGGTTCTTACCTCTCGTCTTACCGCTCACCCGCCACTAGCCTATTTATAAGTTTAAAAAAGAAGAGAAATTCAAATCTATCCCTAAGTTTTTAAGAGAAGGTTCTACCTATCTGTGACTGAATTCTACCTATCTATCTACAACTCCCCGAAAACGGTGCCAAAATGTTGAGGTGTATTTACTATCTTAAGGAACACCTAATATTTAATTATCGACCAGGGTTGGTATTCTTAGAGTTGAGGAAAAGTATATGCTGAGGTAGAATGGCACCTAAATTTAGGCTTGTCAGACCTTAGAAATATTTAATAAAGAAAATATCGAAAGATCTTTCAAAATGAAAAACCGAGTCAAACTTCAGAGAAACAAATAAAAGAACTAATTAAACCTAGTTAAGCCAACATATCAAAATATTATCTGCTACTCTACTCTATGATTAAATAATGGAAAAGACAAATACTGATTAAAAGAAAACTACTCCTTGTAAGAATGAAAACTACTTGACCAATTCTCAAATTCTAATCTAGGAATGAGAAACAACTATAAATGAGATTAGAGACCTATCTCTGAAATGACTTAATTACATAAACAGAAGAACATGTTAAAGCAAAGACTACACTAAAGCATCTAATTCCAATCTCCTTGGGTTTTTTGAGGAAGTGTATCAAATGTGGTGGGAATAGGGGTGAATGTATCAAAGTGTCTTTCAAATGTAACAAGAAAATAAAACGGAATTAAATCTAATTTAACTTCTACAAATAAATGCAAGCTAAAGATTATCCAACTACAATTAACTTTAAACATAATGACCTATCTTCTTGAAACTGATGAAGTCTAGAAGCAAGTAGAAAACTTGATAAAGATGTTTGACTTTTGGACCAAATCTTATATTATGAATATATTCATTATTAGTATGAGAAGAATAATTCAAGACTAAAATAATTTGGAGAATGAAATTACTAACCTAATATTGATCCATACAATAAACTGTACTAAGAATGAAACTAATAAATTCTGTAACAGTAAAGCACTAACGAATCAACAATATAACTTGTAAAACAACTAAACCAAAGCAAGGAAAAGAGAGAATGAAAACTAGGGATGGTGACAAAATGTGATTAAAACTCTATACAAAATAAAACAAGGTCTTAATGACTCCTAAAAATGTTGAGAGAGATTACAATTTGAAAAACCTAAGAAACCAAATTCTAATTAAGCAAAACGATGCAGGAAGTGTTGAGGTTCGAATGCCGATTCGGATGACCGTCCGAATGACAGTCCGGATGGAAGAAAATTATCTAAAATAAGGGAAGAGAAGATTGGATGATCTTAATTACCATATGGCTGATGCATGTGATCCTACAGTGCAGGGGAAGCAAGGAATGAGCTAATTAAGAGCTGGAATAAGAAGAAGCCATCTATGTTATTCAAAATTCAGGAAATTGGCTATTTCTATTTTATCCTCAAACAATACTAAGATGTAACTGAAGCTAATCTACTGTTACAGAAAATAAACTATAGAAGTTAAGTCTTGACTATGAGCAGACTTAGGAGGTTAAGCTAACTAAACTCTAAGTTAACTAAGCAAACAGAATCTTTTAAGTAAAACTATTTAAGCAAACGAGATAAACCTAAGTGTGATCTAAACTACTGAAGCAAATGAAATAAACTAAATATGACCTAAGCTATTTAAGCAAATGAAATGAACCTAAGTGTGACCGGTCACCAATTATATTCTGGAAACATTATCAACATGAATAGAAACAAGATATAACACAGAGGTATCCTTTATATACAGAGCAAAACAACATAGATGTTACATAATATAAACATCATATACAAGACAAATACAGAATTTGAACAAATAACACAACTGATCTGCAGAAGAGAAAGATACGATATATATACAGATAGAAGACCACTGGTTGTTGAGGGGCCCGTCTCAGCAAACAGAGGTTGAACCTTAATCAGTCAACCACCACGCATGCTGGTAAATTTTCATAAAACTAGAACAAAGATGTATTAAATAAAAACAGAGTTATAATGCTTCTGTGTCCATTTGCAGCTGGAAAAGATTAACAAAACTAAAGATAGAAAGGCTGACTGACTACTGACTAACTTGGCTAACTCATCTCTATTACAAGGACGAATCTGTTTAATATCTCATGACAACACATAAGCCATGGGACGGCTCTACTTAACATTTTGTGATTGCACGTAAGCCAAAGAATGGTCTCATAATAGCTTATGGCAGCGCACAGAGCATCTTCCAGGTTCCGCGGTGTCGATCCTTCCTAAGGTCGTTGAAACGCTAATCTTGCTTGACGTGGGAAGAGAGGTATGTGTTGTTGGGATGAGCATAGAGGGGAGGGAATCTCCCAGAACACTAGCTCATGCATCAGAAGGGCCACGTCCCAAACAGGATCCATGTGATGGTTTGTCTTTTAACGGCCCGAGAATATCTCAACCAACGAACTCGTGGGTTGAATGCAGGTCTGAATGGCGGGCTGAATGCGGCTGATCCTTTGCAACATGGATACACACCTAATTGAAAGTTCTTTTGAGAGCCAGAACCTGTAAAATGAAATATACTTGTCAAGCAAGCCAAGAAATATCAATTAAATATCAATAAATCACAAAATGACGATTTTAACCCAAAATTCATGAGATGTGTAAATATATGCATACTTGGTCAGTTTGATGGTCTGAACATCAAACATAATGACTTATGAGATAAAAAATGGTGAAAGTAATGCCAATCAAAGTGTGTTTGATATCCAAAAATGGTGACAAAATGGACACCAACACAGTAGCATAACCTTACTCTTGGTTCCTCTCTTTATAAGCATGCCCATGGCTTCTTTTTATAGGCCAAGAGGTGGCCAAGAAATAACTAGATCCCAATGTGAACTCCTTGATCTTATGATCTAGCTCCAAGGTACAAAAGAGAGGCCATTTGAGGAACTTAAGTGTGTGAGGGACCAAATTCAAATTTATGGAGGTAATGGAGCTTTCATGAGTCATTAATGCACCGTTGGTGGTTGATATTCCACAATTTCTATCATTTGCACGGATATCGAGGGATTATCTGCATTGGTCATGCAGTCATAGTTCTGGTAACATGCGTAGTAGCGCATATTAACATACATGTGGCCACATGATTGTGGTTTAGACTATTTTTAGGGAATTTTTGGACTCATGTTGTTTCTTGGATCTGATAAGGATGTCTTCGGTGGGATGCATGATATATGTTGATGACACTTTACCATGCAAATTGTGGAAATATCACATCTGTGCAAGATTAGGCATTAATATCACATGTAGGCAACTAGACCAGGCGTTATGACCATTGGTAATAATAATGACAGAGGATAACTAAAATATTCAATATAGGCATGATAAATATCCAAAAGACACGATATAGAATTCGTGGAAATTGCCAAACTTTAAGCTTCTACCTCAGAAAAGAAACAAATAAGACAAAGGAAAACCAAAAAAAATAGTCATATAGAAGAATATAAATTGGTGGAAAATAACTGTTACCTTGCATAACTACACATAAGAAATACTATAGTGTTGATGAAACTCGTCAATATTTAGGTGTTTACCTCACCGAAAGGAAAATAAGAAGGAAAAGAAGGCACTTTATGCTAGCATGCAGATTCTCTAGTATTTGTTTTTATGCTTTGAGATCTTTCAGTGTTCCTCTTGACCTCTGTTAGGATTTTATGTACATCAGAAAGGGACATCAAAGATATCCATCTACATTCTCCTGAATTTCAAGGGAATGTGGTGATATTTCTCCTTCGTACATTGCTAAGTTCATAACAAAATACCCCCCGGAAGTTGCATCTATATATTTTTTTCTTCATCCAAACAAATTGAATTGCTTAGTGATATTTATTATAGTTACATGAAAAAAAAAATATGAAGAGAATTCATAATAGGACTTGGCCATAATACCAAGCACCCCCCTTCATTAGGATTTGGTTTTATCCGCACTATCACCTCACCCTTAAATCCATTATTAGCATGCCCCCAAAAAAGATTCATATCAATCTCCATCAAAAGAACCATTTGATGCCTACATGTGATACTAATGGACATAACGCCTGGTCTAGTTGCCTACATGTGATATTAATGGACATAACGCTTGGTCTTTTGGAGCGTCCAAGATTTGAGCGAGTCGTTCAGATTTGGTAGCAAATCGGGGAACATGATTGTTTGACATTGTGCTCTATTCCAATAAAATACATTATCAAGCCACTAATAAAATAAATACAGATATCAAATCATTAACTAAATAAAAAAAAATCAAAAGTGGGTACCTATGGTTATCATTGATGAACAAAAAAATATACCTATAAGCAAATTTTTTGAGCTCCCTCCAAAGTTCTTCAATGAATTATACTTGCCGAATTTAACCAAAATCCTAAATACTCAGTGTTTTGTCTGAATATGTTTACATTTTTTCCAATTTGATCCTAAACAAAGAAAAAATACTTTCCGCCTCACGTTGTTTAAGCGACAACAACGAAAAAAAATGGCATTTAAGATGTGACACGTCTCTTTAGAGACATCTGCAACTATCGCTAAAAAGACACTAGTGAGCGTTGTTTAAGGGACACCTAGATATGTCCCTTAAGAGACGTTAAATATTATATGTTGCTTAAGTGAGACTTTTTTTTCCCTTAAAAACTCATGAAAATTATGTCTCGTCGACGTTAAAAAATGGTTTTTAACTTTTGACGTCGGTAGAAATGTCAAATTTGACCCCCACATATAGTAGTGCCTTAGATCTAAATATGTAATTACACATAAGATCATAAATTCTCCACACCTTAATAATATAAAAAAATAAGGTAGGACAATACCTTATATTTGATCCTTTTAAGGAATGAATCCACTACCATTCACTTGATTCTTCGAGGGGAAACCTACTATAATCTAAGATCCAAATACAATATGCTCCACACATGATTAATGAGGAATCCATCCTTATTTATATATCAGAATACAACTATAACCATAACAACCTCCAAACTACGAAGTGGACCTTCTTTAATGAGGTCCCATTGCATTTATTCACTAATAACTACAATAATAAATATTATTTAATAATACCAAACATAATGGACCCAATCGATCTTATATTGAATGGCCTCCACTATTCCTACTCTCATGGGACCCTTTAAAACCCATTACACCTATAAAAAAATCACACACTAAAGAAAACCGTCAAGAACATCAAACCAACATAACATAGACCATGACCAACATTACCACGAAAAATAAAATAAAAAATGTGTAAGAGGGAACATCCATTTTTCAAAAAACATTCCCATGCATGGGAGGAGGATTATATATGGGGGGTTTTGTATATGTGGTACTTGTGTCATTCAACATTGTATGTGTTGGATAAATGGTGTGTAACCATCAAATTTGATAGGGCCGTTGGATTTGAAATTCGAACCCTAGATAGGGGCATTAGAGGGATGAAACATTGGGTGTAAAAGGAATGAGATGTCAAGAAAAAAGAAATCCAATAAAGGGCATGAAAGAGGAATGAGATTTCAAAGGAAATAAAGGGCCAAAACATTTGATGGTTATCCTACTCATTCAATAATACTTTATGTGCCTCGGTATTGATGTAGCTTAAGGGTAATTGTCATCTTAAGGGTAATTGTCATTAAATCAAATTAATAATGGTAAGAGTGTAATTAGTTGTAAATTAAAAAGGACGAATACTCCATTATAAAAAATAGTTACCCTTGTATAGATCCAAGGAGGGATTCTACTTCCTCTCATGGATGATATTTGTGGTGGGTGGATGTTTGAACTTCTAAATTTATAAGTGTATTTATTTACCTTCCTTACTTTAAAGTGAATGATCTAAAATGGACTCCAATTTCAGATTAATAAAAATGTTAAATTAAGTATAATTTCAACATGTTATAAGTTTATGTTATTTTTTTCTAACTACATGAATTTAGTAAAAATGTGAGGTACGGTAAGAATTCTTACCATGATAGAATCACTATCCAAAAATCACGGTTTAAGTTTGTTAAGACAAATCTAACATAACTATCATAGCAATTTACTTACTTTAAAATGAACTCAATTAAACTTGTAATAATATTTCCTCTTTTTCAATAAAAAAATGGATATCTTTTTAAGCAGAGAAAATGAACTCTCATAGCAATTTACTTACTTTAAATGGACTCAATTAAACTTGTAGTAATATTTCCTCTTTTTCAATAAAAAAAGGGATATCTTTTTAAGCAGAAAAAATGAGTTGAATCTTACCCAAATTTGGGATTGAAAAATACTATATCTTTTTAAGAAAGAAAAGGAGTTGAATCTTATCCAAATTTGGACTAACCCAAATGCTTAGAAAAAGGATTGAAATTCTTAATTTAACTAAACTTTGAATTGTTAGGTCATCGGTTTCCAGCAGCAAAGGGAATATTAATACACCCCTTTAAATTCCCATCATTGTGAATACATGATGTCTTTTTGTGTATGTAATAACAAATAATAATGCATACTTACAAAATAAGTTAATTATCCTTTTTTCTAACTATAAATGTGATAAAATGAATCCATTAAAAATGTGACACTAAAGATGTGAGGTATATGTTAAATTTTGGTTAGGGTTAGGGTTTGATGCAGAAAACTAGAAATCAATGTCCTTTAATGTAAAAATACATTTAATAAACTAGTGCTGAAACGAAATAGTACTACAGTGATTTCAACAAAACATAATTTTTCATCTCTTTCAACTTTTCAACTTTAACACTACCAATTGAGTCATTGTGTTAAAGTAATATTCAGTAACATGTAATAATGAATAGCAAAATAAATAACTTGTTTAATTAACAATAAAAGAGACAAGTGAGGATACTTACCTCGGGTGTGGAACCCTTCCTGTTTTATACTCAGAAAATTTTACTTTCAGAAAAGGATTGTGCCTCTCAGAGGCCTGTCAAGACTAGGAACCGGATGACCCTATTAGAGGGTAAGTACAAAGCAGAGAGAGAGATGAATGAGCTGAGGTATAAACAAATAGATAATGACAGTCAGAAACACAGTGATAGTCTCAAGAAGAACGTAGCACAGACCTCAACAAGTCTTGACACCACAGATCAAACCGCAATTAGATCTCAATAAGGTTTCAAAACATAGATCTAATCAAAGGAAAGGCATAGCATAAAAACAAAACCAAATAAGGTCTCAGTACTATAGATTAGAAATAATAAGGTCAAAATATAGTGGCTCTGTCCAAAGAGGCTCACGACCTCTACAAATATACCCTTAGATAACTAAAATAGACCCATAGGGTCCACGACCTCTACAATTCAACCCTTAGTTGATTGTGGCCTTCTCAATAACAAAAATTATGATCATAAATAGTCATGAAGGGAAGTTGGTCTCTACAATAAACCCTTACACAAATCCAACAAACTTATAATAGACCCCATCAAGCTTATGGTTAGAATATATGGCTTCATTCAAAACTTTCTAGGAATATCAAACCTCAATCAACACTTCAACAAGCTTAGAGATAACATATTGGGCCTCAAAAGGATCACATCTAGACACAGAGCTTAGTTGAGTAGATCTAGGTTCCAGAAGTTCATGGGTCAGTAGATCTAGGCTTACGGCCTCTTCAACAAGCACATAACTAGGAGATCGGATTTCAACAATCTGGACGATAGTAGAATGGATCTCAACTAGGGTTCTGATAGACAGAAAGGGAAGATCAGATCTCTCAACCAGTAGATCTAACTTCAACCAAACCTCGGCAAGTGAATCGGATTCCAAACACACTCTTCATGGCTTAGTTAGTTCATAGCATGATAGTCAAGGCCTTGTGTCAAATAGCAGAAGCAAATAAAATTTAGACAAATCGGATTAGTGTTGAGTAGGTGGAAGCCCTAGGTAGGTGAGCGAACATCAACATACAAGCTTTTAACCCTTGACGTCATCAGAGCCAATATAGATAAGGATAGGATGATGATAACGAGAAAATAGGTATTCATTAAATAGATCTTTGATGACTTCTAGAAGCATCATAAATAATTCTTTGATTTATTTAGGGTTTCATTAAATTATAAGGACACCAAAAATAAACACAACTTATAATAATATAAAATGTACTTAAAGTGTCTTGGGTGGGTACTAGGGTCATATTATTAATTAGGTGAGGGTACAAGGACCAACACATGGTACACCATAAGATAAGTGTGGGTACATGACCCATAACCCCTAGGACCAAGGGTAAACCACAAAGTGGACAAACAACCATAATACCCACAGGACCAAAAACATCAAGGTGGTACAAATCAAAACAGCTCAAGGTGGGTAGATGACCCCACTAACCACAAGTCAAAGACGAAGTATCACAAGACCAATAAACAATAGGGCATAAACACCAAGGAGGGGTACAACCAATCATCTCTCTCTCAAATGTACAAATGTTCCATACAACCTGAATGTTGATCATCAATGTATAAGGAAAGTTCCACACTGGATGATGTGATCATGTGGTCCTCTAGATTGCTCCTTAGGTCAAATGCTAGTTGCTCCATCAAGGGGTGTCTAGTCCCTTCAGAATACCATATAGCTCAACCATCTCGAAGACCTAGGAGAAGAGGACATCATAGATCATCATCTTGGTCCATTGACCAAGATCCACCTGGTTAAATGACCAAGTATGTCACTGCAGGAACTACTTGGTCCTCGTGACCAAGAATCTTCCTGGTCCCAGTCCACGAGGTCTCTGTCTCAACATGCAGGACCTGCTTGGTCCTCGTGACCAAGAAACTGTCTGGTCTTAGACCCGAATACCTTAGAGATGAGTAGGGTCCCTAGCCACATGAGAGGGACTTTGCCATAACATTAATCTACTTGGTCCCCGACCAAGAACCCCAGAAGACTGTCGGGGGCCCTAGGGTACCTTCTAGGATCTTACTCTTTACTCTGCTTGGTTAAATTTACCAGGAACCCTAGTTAACTGACTAGAGTACCATCCTCTCTGAGAATGGGTCTCGTAGCTGCACTAACTTTAACACTCCCTCTCAGTAATAGAGGCATTCTCAACAACACTAAGCTTGTCGAGGATAGAGGCTTAGTCAACACATATGCTGACAATTTCACCATGTTCTTGACATGGTGATACTTTCTCTCCGTATGTCTCATCTTGACATAGAGTACACGATTTTGTGAGAGCTTCAAAGAGCTCTGAATGTCAGCAAGTACCTTGATTTTATAGATCCACTTGGAAATTACAACTAACTTCCCTTGTTGTCTAAGAATTAATTTCCATATATCATTATCTAATATCAAATGGATATCCTCTGTCATAGTATATTTCCAAACCTGATGTTTGGTTTCCTCCACATTAGTGGATGATCTTGAATTAGTGACATAGCTCCCACTGGATCCTCGGAAACTCTAACCTCTCAATAGGCTCCTTAATGAGATCAACTGAAGTCTTCTTGGGCTTCTCCCTCTGCTTCTATGAATGATATGTCTCATAGAATTCCATATCTGAGTCACTGGAAGACTCCCTGGAGTGATGTAAGATCACATCTCCACTTTTATTTTCTACAATCCCACTCGGCTTGGGATTGAAGAGCACAATTGGCTCCCTCTTGATCTCTGAAACTTGACAGGGGTTATTCATTAGAGATTTAACAACATTTCTTAACACCTTATAAAGGTCACTCTCACGGACACCAATCTCAATAGCTGAGCTCAGATTTCCACCTTTAGTCCACACTAGTGCCTTTCCTTCTTAGAAGGCTATAAAAAACCCCATTGTATTCTAAAATTTCCACTAAAATAACATTCTTCTTTAAACTAGGAACATACAAAATTTCCTCAACACGAATTAACATACCTGAATCAAGCTTTAAGGGAGTTGAACCAACTCCTTTTATTGTAAAGGTACTTCTACCTCCCATCTCCACTTTCACATTGAACTTCTTGGCCTTGTAACCCATAAGAGCCCTTCTGTATACAGTCATATGCTTGGTGGCCCCACTATCAATCCACCATAAATCTGATGAGCTGGAGATGGACCCTAAGAGTGTTGAAACCAAGATGAACTCTCTTTGATATTTTTCTTTTGTTTCAACCTTAGATTTATTTTTTTGAGGCTCTTCTTCTTCTGTAGCAGTTGAAGCATGACCATTTCTTCCCTTTATTCCGTTTCTTGTTAGGAGGATTCTTATAGTATTTTTCATAATGAACAATCTTGCTACATTTATAAAATCTTACTTTTGACTTATGGAAGTGCTTACCTTGAGGTCCCTTAACTTTGTTCTGATATTTAGGGAAGCATCTTCCTTTCTTTGTCTTGGCAGCAACAGCATGATTATTTTTAGCTCGAGGCCCAGATCTACTCTAGATTTTTCCCTCTTCTTCTAGACAATCATGCCACAACCTATCAAAGCTTGGTTGTATTTCTCTTCCATTCACTACTGCAAGAAATGTCTCCCAAGATGTAGGAAGACCATATATGGCTGTTTGCACAAGATCATGATCATCTACTTCAACTCCAATTTCCATGAGTTGATCTCTTGTCTGAGAAATTTTTGAAAAGAAGGAGGCAATTGATTCCTTTTCCACCATATTCAGTGAACAAAGTTGATTCTTCAAAACCCTCTTCTGAATAGGTGTCTTTTTCTCATAAATATTTGCGAGGGCATCAAAGCAACCCTTAGTTGTCCTTAGAGGAGCCAAAAGAGGCATCAAATTGTATTTGATTGAGTCAATTATGACCTTGTTTTCTCTGGCTTACTTCTTTTTGAATGGTGTTCTTCCTTGGGTTGTTGTGGGCTCTTCCACAACCCTAGTAACCAAATCATACGAGTCAATCTCCTCCAAATTATTCAAGGCCTTAGCCTTCCATGCATTAAATTTTGAGGCCCCTTCAAGCCTATCTTTTTCCTTCACTGAGTTAGAATATATCTCAAACCCTTACAATCAACTTGCCAAGTACACCTATAAACCTGTAGTCAAGTTGATTAAGACACAAACCCTTACCTTAGGATCTATGTAGATTATGTTAACCTGCAAAACAGAGTTAGCTACATGACCTAAAGCTCTGATACCATGTTAAATTTTGGTTAGGGTTAGGGTTTGATGCACAAAAATAGAAATCAATGTACTTTAATGCAAAAATACATTTAATATACTAGTGCTGAAACAAATTAGTACAATAGTGATTTCAACAAAACATATTTTTTCATCTCTTTCAACTTTTAAACTTTAACACTACCAATTGGGTCACCGTGTTAAAGTAATCTTGAGTAACATGTAATCAACAATAGAAGAATAACTAACTTGTTTAATTAACAATAAAAGAGACAAGTGAGGATACTTACTTGGGGTGTGGAACCCTTCCTGTTTTATACTCAGAAAATTTTACTTTCAGAAAAGGACGGTGCCTCTTAGAGGCCAATCGACACTAGGAACCAACTGACCCTATTAGAGGGTAAGTACAAACCAGAGAGAGAGATGACTAGGCTGAGGTATAAACAAATAGACATTGATAGACAGAAACACAGTGATAGTCTCAAGCAGAACTTAGCACATATCTCAACAAGTCTTGACACCACATATCTAACCACAATTTGATCTCAATAAGATTTCAAAACATAGATCTGATCAAAGGCGAGGCATAGCATAAAAACAAAACCAAAAAAGGTCTCAATACTATAGATCATAAATAATAAGGTCATAACACATTGGGTCTATCTAAAGAGGCTCACGACCTCTACAAATACAGCCTCATCTAACTAAAATAGACCCACAAGGTCTATGGCCTCTACAAGTCAACCCTTAGCGTATTGCGACCTTCTCAATAAATTTTTTTTTGATGATAAACAGTTAGTAAGGGCAGCTAGTCTCTGCAATAAACCCTTACACAAATCCAAAAAACTTATAACAAACCTCAACAAGCTTTTGGTTAGTAGATCTAGCTTCATTCAAAACTTATTAGGTAGATCATACCTCGGTCAATACTTCAACAGGCTTAGAGATAGTAGATCAAGCCTCAAAAGGATCACGGCTAGACAAAACAGAGCTCGACTGAGTAGATCGGGGCTCCATAAGTTCATAGGTTAGCATATCTAGGATTACGGCCTCTTCAAAAATCACATAAGCATTATATCAGATTTCAACAATCAGACCGATAGTAGAATGGATCTCAACTAGGGTTCGACTAGACAGGAAGGGAAGATGAGATCTCTCAACAAGTATATATAAATTCAACCAAACCTCAGTAAGTGAATTTGATTCCAATAAGACTCTCCGTGGCTTAGTTAGATCAGAACAACTCAAGGTGGGTAGATGACCCCACTAACCACAATTCAAAGACACAGTATCACAAGACCAATAAAAAATATGGTTTAAAGACCAAGGATGAGCAACCAAGCTTGGGTACAACCAATCATCTCTCTCTCAAATGTACAAATGTTCCATATAACCTGAAAGTTCATCATCACTGTATAAGGAAGTGTCCACACTGGATGATGTGATCATGTAGTCCTCTAGACTGCTCCTTAGGTGAAATGCTAGTGGCTCCATCAAGGGGTAGTCAATCCCTTGAGAAGACCATCTAGCTCAACCATATCGAAGACCCAGGAGAAGAGGACATCACACATCATCACCTTGGTCCACTGGCCAGGATCCACCTCGATAACTAACCAGGTATGTCGCTGCAGGAACTACTTGGTCTTCGTGACCAAGAATCTACCTGGTCCTAGACCAGGAGGTATCTGTCTCAACCTGTAGGACCTTCTTGGTCCTCGTGACCAAGAAACTGTATGGTCCCAAACCATAATATGCTAGAGACAAATATGGGCCCTAGCCACATGCCAGGGACTTTGCAATGGCATAAACCTACTTGGTCCCCTATCAAGAACCCCAAGAGATAGCTTGGGGCCCTAGGGAACCTTCTAGGGTCTTACTCTTTACTTTGCCTGGTTAAATTTACCAGGAACCCTAGTTAACTGACTAGGGTACCATCCTCTCTGATAATGGGTCTCGCAACCGCACTAACTTTAACACTCCCTCTCAGCAAGAGAGGCATTCTCATCAACACTAAGCTTTTCAAGAACAAAAGCTTAGTCAACACATATGCTGACAATTGCACCATTTTCTTGACATGGTGATACTTTCTCTCGGTATGTCTTTTCCTATCATAGAGTACAATATTTTCTGAGAGCTTCAAAGAGCTCTGAGTGTCAGCAAGTACCTTGATCTAATAGATCCACTTGGAAGTTACAACTGACTTCCCTTGTTGTCTGAGAATTAATTTCCATATATCATTATCTAATATACACTGGATATCCTCTGCCATAGCATATTTCCAAACATGATGTTTGGTTTCCTCCACATTAGTGGATGATCCTAAATCAGTGACATAGCTCCCAGTGGAGCATCCTTGGAACCTCTCAATAAGATCCTTAATGAGATCAACTGAAGGCTTCTTGGCATTCTCCCTATGCTTCTTTGAATGAGATGTCTCATAGAATTCCATATCTGAGTCACTGTAAGAATCCCTGGAGTGATGGAAGATCACATATCCACTTTTCTTTTCTACAATCCCACTCAGCTTGGGATTGAAGAGCACAGCTGGCTCCCTCTTGATATCTGAAACTTGACAGGGGTTACTCATTAGAGCTTTAACAACATGTCTTGAGACCTTATAAAGGTTACCCTCACTGACACCAATCTCAATAGCTAAGCTCATGTTTCCACCTTTATTCCACACTAGTGCCTTTCCTTCTGAGAAGGCTAAAAAGAACCCCTTTTCTTCTAAAATTGCCACTGAGAGAACATTCTTCATTAAACCAGGAACATACAAAATTTCCTCAACACGAATTAACGTACCAGAATCAAGCTTTAAGGATGTTGAACCAACTCCTTTTATTATAAAGGTACTTCTACCTCCCATCTCCACTTTCACATTGAACTTCTTGGTCTTGTAACCCGCAAGAGCCCTTTTGTATCAAGTCATATGCTTGGTGGCCCCACTATCAATCCACCATGAATATGATCAGTTGGATATGGACCCTGAGAGTGTTGAAACCAAGATGCAATCTCTTTGATCTTTTTCTTTGGTCTCAACCTTAGATTTATTTTGTTGAGGCTCTTCTTCTTCTGTAGTAGCTGAAGCATGATACTTCCCTTTATGCAATTTCTTATTAGGAGGATTCTTACAGTATTTTGCATAATGACCAAGCTTGCTACAGTTATATCATCTTACTTTTGACTTATGAAAGTGATTACCTTGAGGCCCCTTACCTTTGTTCTGATACTGATGGATTATTCTTCCTTTCTTTGTCTTGGAAGCAAGAGCATGATTCTTTTCAGCTGGAGGCCCATATCTACTCTGGATTCTGCATTATCAAATCTTGGTTGTATTTCTCTTCCATTCACTACTGTAAGAAATGTCTCTGAAGATGTAGGAATACCATCTACTTCTATTTGCACAAGATCATCATCATCTACTTCAAATCCAATTGCCATGATTTGATCTCTTGTCTGAGAAATTTTTGAAAAGAAGGAGGCAACTGATTCCTTTTCCTCTGTCTTCAGTGAATGAAGTTGCTTCTTAAAAACACTCTTCTGAGTAGGTGAATTTTTCTCATAAAGATTTGCTAGGGCATCAAAGCAATCCTTAGTTTTCCTTAGAGGAGCCAACACATGCATCAAATTGTCTTTGACTGAGTCAAATATGACCCTCTTTGCTTTGGCTTGCTTCTTTTTGAATGTTTCTCTTCCTTGGGTTGTTGTGGGCTCTTCCACAACCATAACCAAATCATCCAAGTAATTCTCATCCAAATTATTCAAGACCCTAGCCTTCCATGCATTAAAGTTTGAGGCTCCTTCAAGCCTATCTTATGCCTTCACTGAGTCATAAGCCATCTCAAACCCTTACAATCAACTTTCCAAGTACACCTGTAAACCTGAAGTCAAGTTGATTAAGACACAAACCCTTACCTTAGGATCTATGTAGATTTTGTTAGCCTACAAAATAGAGTTAGCTACATGACCTAAAGCTCTCATACCATGTTAAATTTTGGTTAGATTTAGGGTTTGATGTAGAAAAATAGAAATCAATGTACTTTAAAGAAAAAATACATTTAATAAACTAGTGCTGAAACAAAATAGTACAACAATGATTTCAACAAAATATAATTTTTCATCTCTTTCAACTTTTCAACATTAACTCTACCAATTGGGTCACCATGTTAAAGTAATCTTTAGTAACATGTAATCAACAATAAGAGAATAACTAACTTTTTTAATTAACAATAAAAGAGACAAGTGAGGATAGTTACCTGGGGTGTGGAACCCTTCCTGTTTTATACTTAGAAAAGTTTACCTTCAAACAAGGATTGTGCCTCTTAGAGGCTAGTCAACACTAGGAACCAGCTGACCCTGTTAGAGGGTAAGTACAAAGAAGAGAGAGATATGATTGGGTTGAGGTATAAACAAATAGACAATGGTAGTCAGAAACAGAGTGATAGGCTCAAGAAGAAGTTAGCACAGACCTCAACAAGTCTTGACACCATAGAGCTAACCACAACTAGATCTCAATAAGGTTTCAAAACATAGATCTGATCAAAGGCAAGGCATAACATAAAAAAAAAGTAAGGTCTTAGTACTATAGATCATAAATAATAAGGTCATAACACAGTGGGTCTATCCAAAGAGGCTCACAACCTCTACAAATATACCCTCAACTAACTAAAACAAACCTGTAGGGTCCACGACCTCTACAAGTCAACCCTTAGCTGACTGTGGACTTATCAATAACAAAAATTATGATCATAAATAATCAGTAAGGGAAGTTGGTCTCTGCACTAAACCCTTACACAAATCCAACAAACTTATAACAGACCTCAGCAAGCTTCTGGTTAGCAGATCTGGCTTCATTCAAAACTTATTAGGCAGGACAAATCTCGGTCAACACTTCAACATGCTTAGAGATAGTAGATCGGGCCTCAAAAGGATCACTGCTAGACAAAATAGAGCTCGACTGAGTAGATCAACGTTCCACAAGTTCACGGGTTAGTAGATCTAGGCTTACGATGTCTTCAAGAAGCACATAAGCAGCATATCGGATTTCAACAATCAAACCGATAGTAGAATGGATCTCAACTAGGGTTCATCTAGACAGAAGGGGAAGATCAGATCTCTCAACAAGTAGATCTAAGTTCAACCAAACCTCCGTAAGTGAATCAAATTCTAATCAAACTCTTCATGGCTTAGGTAGATCAGAATAGGATAGTCACGACCTTGTCTCAAATAACAGCAACAAATAAACTTTAGACAAATCATATTAGTATTGAGCAAGTGGAAGCCCTAGGAAGGTGAGCGAACAACAACTTTCAAGATTTTAATCCTTGATGTCATTAGAGCTGAGATAGATAAGGATATGATGATGATGATAATGAGAGAATATGTCTTCATAAAATAGATATTTGATGACTTCTAGAAGCATCATAAATAATTCTTTGACTTATTTAGGGTTCCATTAAATTAAGAGGACACAACTAAACACAACTTATAATAATATAAAATGTAGTTAAAGTGTCTTGGGTGGGTACTATGGTCATATTATTAATTAGGTGAGGGTACAAGGACCAACACATGGTACAACATAAGATAAGTGTGGGTACATGACCCATAACCCCTAGGACCAAGGGTAAACCACAAAGTGGACAAACAACCATAATACCCACAGGACCAAAAACATCAAGGTGGTACAAATCAAAACAAATCAAGGTGGGTAGATGACCCCACTAACCACAAGTCAAAGACAAAGTATCACAAGACCAATAAACAACAGGGTGTAAATACCAAGGATGAGAAACCAAGATGGGGTACAACCAATCATCTCTCTCTCTAATGTACAAATGTTCCATGCAACCTGAAAGTTCATCATCACTGTATAAGGAAGGGTCCACATTGGATGATGTGATCATGTGGTCCTCTAGACTGTTCCTTAGATCAAATGCTAGTGGCTCCATCAAGGGGTGGCCAGTCCCTTGAGAATACCATCTAGCTCAACCATCTCAAAGATCTAGGATAAGAGGAAATCACAAATCATCATCTTGGTCCACTTACCAAGATCCACCTGGTTACCTGACTAGGTATGTCATTGCGGGAACTACTTGGTCCTCTTAACCAAGAATCTCCCTGGTCCCAGACTAGCAGGTCTCTGTCTCAACCTGTAGGACCTGCTTGGTCCTCGTGACCAAGAAACTGTTTGGTCCCAACACGGGATACCCTAGAGACAAATATGGGCCTTAGCCACATGCTAGGGACTTTTCCATGGCATCAACATGCTTGGTCCTTGACCAAGAACCCCAGGAGATAGTTGGGGGCACTAGAGTACATTCTAGGGTCTTACTCTTTACTCTGCCTGGTTAACTTGACCATCCTCTCTAAGAATGGGTCTCGCAGCTGCACTAACTTTAACAGTATAATCAGAATTTCAATATGATTATTTGTTTTCAAGATAGAACTGTGTTGATCCAATAACCATGTTATGACTAAATTGAGACAAATCTAAAATATAAAAGAAATATACCTTTAAATGAATACGATAAACTCTTAGCAATCTTGCCTCTTTTTCAAAACAAAAAATGAAACTGAATCTTGACAAAATTTTAGAAATAACCCTATTTTAAACCGACTCGCATTCTTATAAAATCATTATTTAAATTCAGATTTTTACAAGTTTATCCTACTCCCTTTAAATTCCCATAAATGTTAAGAAGCATTTATATATGTTCTTTTCTAAATACAAATCCAATTACAGGAATCCAGTAAAAATATGAGGCATGACCAAAGTTCCATCATAATTAAATATATGAGTCATCATCATAATTCCACCATCATTAAAGTTTATTGCTGGATAGAACCATGTCCTTGTCCCATAACTATAACTTATGTAATGTTTATTGCATGATAGAACCATGTCCTTGTCCAATAACTATGGTTTATGTAACATGAGACAAATATGCCATAAATTTAATAGAAATTTAAACTTAATCAAAGTTTGGATAACATGATTCAAGTTTTTTTTTTTCATCAGAAAAAAAAAAAAATGCAACTTGTTATTACTAGGAATCAGAGTTACATCTTCAAAACAATCACAAGAACCTGCTTTACAGCCAAACAATTTGTCTACTAAAATACTGCTCTCTCGTAGATACCTTCCATCATAAAACTTCAATACATATAGTCAAAGCTTCCATATATCCAAAGAAGCAAAATGTCAACAAAAAACTGACTTCACAAAAAAATTCCAAAATACCACTTAAAGTAATGTCCTTCAGAAAAATATTGTAAGTGCCTTAGTCTATGAGGCAATTCTCATAGAATTCCTCATAGAAGAACATCCCATATGCCTATCTCACGCTTAGATAGCCCATCAACTTATTGATTTAAGGATAGGAGAATATGACTGAATGAGATGTAAGAAAATTGAGAAGATAGTGCCTCAACCTTTTTCAGCCAAGTTCACCAAGTTCTGGGTATTACCATTCATCCATTCCACAATTACCTTAAAGTCACCAAAAATTTGAATCTCAATTTTTCTTCTTTTCAAGACAAACCAAAGCAAACTAATTTGACAACAAAGACAAACCAAAGCAAACTAATTTGACAACAAAATGATCCTCTTTAATTCCACCATACTCTAAGTTTCTCAGATCTTGAGAAAAAATACTCTAAATTTTGGATGGGACATTCTGAACATTTCGATAAAAATTCCAAATCTACCAAAAATATTCCAACAAACAGAAAGATATTTACTACACAGCAAGACTCCCCAGCTACCTTCAGCTTCTAGTGGTTGCCTTTAAAAACTTCGCTGACTTTATGTAGATCACTCTACATTTAAGCAATACATACATACAGTTTGGTATTAATTTTTCCAGTCGTATTTCAAAATTCTATTAATTGTATAAGTGTTATATGAATCCAAAAAGCTCCAAAGATCTACACGTTTCAATATGGTTTTTTAACAATATATGTTTTATTGATGTATCTGAAATAATCATTAATCTTGTTTCTTCCCATTTATTCAGAAAAAAACAGTGGACAAGCTTGTTCAATTAAGTAATACTACAACATCCATGAATAAACTGTATTTATCAATGGATTTTGTGAATGATATTGCAAATGGAGGCTCCTCTTTAGCTCTGTAGCCCCATAGGAATAAATAGTGGCACTAAGGATAACAAGATCCAGCCATAAAACCCAAAACGCAAAAACATTAATCCAAATACCTCACATACCTAGATGCATTTGCCCAGTATTTCGATCATAACAATAACTATAATAGATGGCAAGCTTCATCCTTCAAGATCGGACCGCGTAGGTGGTCCTTGCGGAGCCAAGGCCCCTGGTGGCGGAGCGAGAGCATTAACACTGTTAGCCTGGGCATGAGCTGCATGACGAAGCGCAGTCTGGCGATGAAGGCGGCACCTGAAGGAACCGGGGTGCGTGGTGGGAGCGCAGACACAAGTCTTGACTCCCGTGCTGGATAACGAATCCGCAGACCACGACCTCTTCATCGTGGTCATGGAGGCCACTACGGTAGATAAATCCTTGCGGAGAGCCACGCGTGGAGACAACGATGCGTTTTCATTGCAGGCAGCTGCGCTCTGGTGCTTGGCCTCATCTGCAACCAGATCTAAGGAGCTCATTTTCCCTGCAACAAAAATTATACACACACAAAGTCCCCCATAAGAATAATAGGAAATCAAATAAAAAAACAACAAAGCAGATCGGACATTCTTTCGTAATTAGCATATAGTTTATATCAATAGAAATGAGATCAAACCGTAGAGAATATAGGCGCAGAAGTCTGAGAGAATCACTGGAAAATAGAGGGCAACAATCCCTTACACTGCGATTCCACCACCAAAGCTGTAAATTGCAATACTCTAGAATGCCCTGCGATTTATAGGCCATTAACACCGGGGTTTTGGTCCGCGGAATAACTTCTTTCACTGACCGAAAGTGTCGTATGCAACTTTTCTCTTTAATTGGGAGTTGTGAAAATTAATAGTTGGTCAAATTAAGGAAATGTTCCGTGACTACTATAAAATTTGGTACCCATGGATTGGGCTGTTTTTATACAAGTTTTAGAGGTGGTTGTCGGAGGTGACTTGTTTTTATACAAGTTTTAGAGGTGGTTGTTGGAAGTGAACTAACAGGTTTATATTTCCTAAGTGAATATTTTTATTTTAAATTAAAAAAAAATCAAAATTAAACTCTATCTCACTTTAAAATAATAATTAATAAATTTATTTTTATTTACTTTTCTTTTTTAAGCAGAAAAAACCATTACTTTTGTTATTTCTATAGAAATAAAAAAGTACATATCTCATCTAGAAATATAATGGGATCATTATCTTCATAACCAACATAATGACTCATAGTGACTAACCAACATAATGACTCATAGTAACTGACAGTGCAAAATACATAAGCTTAGATACATAGTATCCAAAACTCTAAATTGTCATCTCAAATGACCAAAAACATAAGAATACAACCATAATTAGATAACATTATAAAAAAAGATTAGAGATCGCAAGCTCCTACTTGTTTTTATCAGAAACGCTGTCATTTTTAAGGACAAAATTCCAAACTTACAAGTTAGTGTGATAAGAATTCTTGGTATGTATAAAGGCTATGTTCCTATCAAGCAAGCTAAAATGAGGAATCGACAATTTATGGATCTCCCTTGTGGTTTTTTTATGGTGCTCAATAATGAGGGATATGTGGTGCTTGTTGCTAGATCAAAATTAACAATGATCACTTATTAAAGATGAAGTTGTCATGTGGTAGAGGTTCTAATACTAAGGCATAATTACTTGCTCTATGGTGTCTTCTGCATATGGCAACCTCGTTAGGAATTGATTCCTTGCATGTTTTGGGGAATTCTCTAGTGATCATCAAGTGGGCTAGTAAGTTTTGTTCACTTCAGCAGTCTCATTAATTCACTAGTGTTAGCGTACGGAGGATCTCATACATTCCTTTCATGATATCTATTTCGACCACATTTTCAGAGAACAAAATTGTGAGGCTGATAGGTTGTCCAGAGAGGCTCTAGTGGGCTTGGAAGGTTCTCTATATGTTGAAGAATACATTGACAACTCTCTCTCTTTCCAAGGTTCTTTAGACATTTGAGTCTAGTTCTCCTTTTATGGGAGGGGTTGATTTGTTCCTTCTAATGGCTATATGTTGTTTTGTTCCTTTGAATGTTGTCTTAGCTCCGGTCTTTTGTCCTATGGGTTGTGTCTTTCACAGACTCGGGTTTTGTCTCGAGATTTTTATCTCTTTGTTGTTTAGTCTCTGGCAGTTGTCGCTAGTCTTTTGTCTTGGCTTATAGGGCTGATGGTGATGATATGATGATGTAGATCTCTTTTGTACTTTTTGATTCAAGAATGAATAACAAAAGTACTGTGTTTTTTTCCCGTGTGAAATAGACTTGTGGTTTAACATTAAACATGTAAAAATTTATCATCATTACCCAAGTTTAATTCTCAACAAAAATAATCTAAGATTGGGTGCTCAAAAGTTTCATGCATGAGAAGAAAGGACTTGACCCCATCAAGGGGACATCCCCCTAGTAGCACTCTCAGCCACTTGAAAATCTAATGATTGCACCACCTCGTAGAAGGATCTCTCTCTTGTACATGCAAATGGGGATTATGCGTGGGTTCGGACCGGTCTGACAATGTATTGCATAGGAAAGCATGGTAGAAGCTTGTAGAAGTGGGGAGGTTGACAAAGCACATCATTGTGCTGATAGGAACATCAATTTAGAGTTAATGGGTGTGGTAATGGCGAGCAAGGGATTCAACACTATGACGACACAAGAAAAATTTAAACAGTTTGATCTCAATTTAATGAACTCTGTCGCATTCCCCATTCAGTTAGCTATACAAACTTGGTAATACAACAAGATTCTAATTGGTGCAATTCTCAATCTCCTTTCCTGTTTGATTCTAGCCCTGAACCTGCATCCCTAGCCTCTACATTTAACCTTACCCCCTTTGGCTTGCCTCCCCTGTGAATATGACCAAAGGCCCTCAAGCTCAAGATCCTTGTAAAGTACAAGGCCCAACCAACGATATTTGAGTCCAAAAGGAAATTACCAAACTTAAGACCTCATATTTTCAATTGACCCTATCCCACATTCAAAGGGAGCTAGCACAGAATGAAGAATGGCTCAAAATCGAGCGCAGCTGCACTCAGGACACTAAGATATAGGAAAATATGGGTTCCTTTGTCCTGGATGTTGGGAGCACTAGAGCCTAAGAGATGAAACACTTCATGGCCATAGCATTATACTGGTAGATTAAAACCTTGATGGAAAAGATTATGTTGGATACAAAAGAGGAACACAATAAATTAGTCTTATCGATGGAGGAATTTATAGAACAAAACAACAAAATCTAGGCCCAGAACAAAAGGATAGAAAGCAAGTTGGATGTTATTTACAAAGTTACTATATGGTTGGAGTTTTCCCCTGAGGAACTAGCTCCAAGCACCAGTGAAAAGAAGATTCCAGTTAGCTACCCTCCTGAAAACAATGCCGCTAGCCAACACTAGGTTCTTTAAGTTTATTTTTTCTGGTTATAAAAGATATGCTCATAATATAGAAACTTTATCTAGGCTTAATTTCAATAATATTTAAAAATTCAATTTGATAGATAGAATTGAAAATACAAAATTTTTGTTTAATATGTAGTTTGGATTTCCTTCATACCAACCACAAAACTTGACTATTTGTAAACAAATTTGATCACTAATAAAAATATTAAGTAGCTTAAAAAATCCCAACAAAATAGAGAATTGAAATTTAAGATTACCATAAATTTATTTTATTTTTAGTTTCTCATGACTCTTCGTAAAAAAAATTGATCACTAATAAAAATATTAACTAGCTTAAAAAAATCCCAACAAAATAGGGAATTGAAATTTAAGAATACCATAAATTTATTTTATTTTTAGTTTCTCTTCCCAATGTAATATATGTGACCCATCTCTATTACTTTTTGAAATTCAATTAAGTTTCTTGAGTGAATAATTCACTCTTTTATTTTAGATGATAACTTTTCTTCGAGGAAGAAGGCGAAAGGTTTTATGACTAACCTTTTCAGTTTGTAATAGCAAATCTATAAAATTTTGGCTGAAAGTATAAAATTGGATTCTTGAAATGGTTGTATTTGGATTCTTAGATCAATATACAAGTTTATTAATTCAAAATTATTATTATTAAATTAAAAAAAAATAAAATTATATTAAGTTTTACATTAAACATTTTCAATATAACATAACTATGTATAAACATGTGCAAATGCTTATTAGGTTTGTTCCAACTTTTGAACATACAATACATGTGACTCATTTTTTTAATATGCAATGGTTCTCTTATCCATGGGGGTCAATTGGTAGGCAATATCCTATCACGTCCATTCATATTGGAGAATAAAATATGATACATAAATGAGAAAATATATTTCCATGTATCAAGAGACCAAGGGGTCTTAATTATGTTATATGGAAATACAAATATGTAGGGTATATTTTATTACATTTAGGGTCTTAATTATGTTATATGAAAATATAAATTTGTAAACAAATTTGATCACTAATAAAAAATTTAAGTAGCTTAAAAAAATCCCAACAAAATAGGGAATTGAAATTTAAGATTACCATAAATTTATTTTATTTTTAGTTTCTCATGACTCTTTGTAAACAAAATTGATCACTAATAAAAATATTAACTAGCTTTAAAAAATCCCAACAAAATAGGGAATTGAAATTTAAGAATACCATAAATTTATTTTATTTTTAGTTTCTCTTTCCAATGTAATATATGTGACCCATCTCTATTACTTTTTGAAATTCAATATAAAGGTTAAGTTTCTTGAGTGAATAATTCACTCTTTTATTTTAGATGATAACTTTTCTTCGAGGAAGAAGGCGAAAGGTTTTATGACTAACCTTTTCAGTTTGTAATAGCAAATCTATAAAATTTTGGCTGAAATTATAAAATTGGATTCTTGAAATGGTTGTATTTGGATTCTTAGATCAATATATACAAGTTTATTGATTCAAAATTATTATTATTAAATTAAAAAAAAATAAAAATTTATATTAAGTTTTACATTAAACATTTTCAATATAACATAACTATGTATAAACATGTGCAAATGTTTATTAGGTTTGTTCCAACTCTTGAACATACAATACATGTGACTCATTTCTTTAATATGTAATGGTTCTCTTATCCATGGGGGTCAGTTGGTAGGCAATATCCTATCACGTCCGTTCATATTGGGGAATAAAATATGATACATAAATGAGAAAATATATTTCCATGTATCAAGAAACCAAGGGGTCTTAATTATGTTATATGGAAATACAAATATGTAGGGTATATTTTATTACATTTAGGGTCTTAATTATGTTATATGGAAATACAAATTTGATCACTAATAAAAATTTTAAGTCGCTTAAAAAAATCCCAACAAAATAGGGAATTGAAATTTAAGATTACCATAAATTTATTTTATTTTTAGTTTCTCATGACTCTTTGTAAATAAAATTGATCACTAATAAAAATATTAACTAGCTTTAAAAAATCCCAACAAAATAGGGAATTGAAATTTAAGATTACCATAAATTTATTTTATTTTTAGTTTCTCTTCCCAATGTAATATATGTGACCCATCTCTATTACTTTTTGAAATTCAATATAAAGGTTAAGTTTGTTGAGTGAATAATTCACTCTTTTATTTTAGATGATAACTTTTCTTTGAGGAAGAAGGCTAAAGGTTTTATGACTAACCTTTTCAGTTTGTAATAGCAAATCTATAAAATTTTGGCTGAAATTATAAAATTGGATT
Organism: Larix kaempferi; assembly: GCA_027924585.1. Lineage (NCBI taxonomy): Eukaryota > Viridiplantae > Streptophyta > Pinopsida > Pinales > Pinaceae > Larix > Larix kaempferi. The sequence continues at coordinate 2,582,392 of BSBM01000188.1, read as the reverse complement.
CTTGAAATGGTTGTATTTGGATTCTTAGATCAATATATACAAGTTTATTAATTCAAAATTATTATTATTAAATTAAAAAAAAAAATTTATATTAAGTTTTACATTAAACATTTTCAATATAACATAACTATGTATAAACATGTGCAAATGCTTATTAGGATTGTTCCAACTCTTGAACATACAACACATGTGACTCATTTCTTTAATATGCAATGGTTCTCTTATCCATGGGGTCAGTTGGTAGGCAATATCCTATCACGTCCATTCATATTGGGGAATAAAATATGATACATAAATGAGAAAATGTATTTCCATGTATTAAGGGGCTAAGGGGTCTTAATTATGTTATATGGAAATACAAATATGTAGGGTATATTTTATTACATTTCATGTAGAAGCAGTGGAGGGGAGGTAGAGAGAAAATTAGGGGACTAGGCCACAAGGTATTGAGTTTGATGGACAAGGGATACTCAATCGAGATGTAGTATGGTTGATGCTAGTGCACTATTGAAGGGTTTTCATGTTGCTCATGTGCTTGGTTGGTTAATGGTTCTTCAAATTGTTAATGGAATTGAGGTAATGAAGGATTAGAATTTCTATCTTTATGTGATTGTTATTAATTGGAAGTGTAGTTTAGGTTCATATTTCATGTCTAGAAATCATGTGTTTTTATATGCCTTTCAATGTAGCTTTCCTCCTTAAGTCCATTTTAATTTTTTTTGCTCTATAAATTTCCTTTTGTGTGATCACTAAAATCATCCCATCCACTAGAGAGCATCTAGGTTTGTGCATTGTGACCTTGTCCCTTTATAATCTTCCTAAAGAAAGCCTCATGTAATCCTTGGTTGACCCCATTTTCCCATTGTATAAAACCCTTGTCTCGAATTCCTTCATGACTCTTATATTTTATGGAAACCAAAACACTTTGTTCTTCTAAAGTTACTCTTCATTTTCACCATGTACTTCAATATTAAACTCTAGATTTTTATGGATATTAGTAATTATTACTGTTTAACTAGATATATTGAAGTTTAACTGTAACTAGTGAGGAAAAATAAAATTTGGAATGGAAAGCTATTAGTTTATAAGCATACTAATGTAGATCCATATTAACTCCATATCTATCATGTACCGAAAATGATCAAATCCCTCAAGGTGCAAACCTTTCATCAAGTTTGTGTACTGTAAAAAGCAACTGCACCTTGAGATATTTGATCCCTCTCAACACATCATAGATCAGGAGTTAAGATTTATCTACATTGTTTACTAGATCTCATGGTTATAATTTACATGACAAATCCTAGCCACCATATGTACCATTTGATTAATCAAGCATGCTCTTTTTTAACGAATTCTCTAATGACATATTTGGCAAGTATTAAAACTTTAGTCATTTAACCATTAAATTAAGAACACATAAACATTACTTATTAACAGAAAAAATTAACTAACTAGTATAAATGTTCTCCTATTCAACTAACACAAATCCATTTTATGTAAATTCACAAAATATATTTAGAATAAATTAATAAGGAAACAAACTCAATTTTCTTTTAAAATTCTCCAATATTATTCAAACTTATAATTTCATTTAATTAATAAAATCTTTAACCATAAAACTTTATTATTAACTGATGGCGATGAAAATCCTGAGCCACCATAGTTGTACTGCTTTGGCGATGATAATCATTGTGTCGCAATCATTAAATTATCACTTTCAAGTCGTGCAGTTATATCTAATGTATTCTAATGGGCCTATTACAAACAATAATTTGAAATACATAAACTTGTGATTGGTTACTGAATCATTCCATGGATGGAGTGGAGGCTAATCATGAACGTTTCTTTTGGTAAAATCCAAACCGTCCAATAAGCCAATATCAAAGCCTCTCTACTATTTAAACTCTCTTCAAGTTGAACCTTGTACCACATAGATTTGTGGTAGAAACTAACAGGAATTAGTAGTTGGTGTGTTTCTAGAAAGCGAGAGAAAATAACTGTATTGAGAAAATGGAGAGTTTAGGAAAGAGCAGCAGGAAGGGAGCGATTAAGGGAGTAGCCTTGAGGAAGAAATATGTGAGCTTAATATTGAAGGAAGGATTGCAGTTTTCGGTGGGGAGGATTGCCAGATATCTCAAGAAGGGGCGGTATGCCAACTGGGTTGGAGGTGGCGCAAGCGTCTACGTTGCTACCGTCCTTGAATATCTTGCCGCTAAGGTTCTAGAGTTGGTCAGAAACGCTACCTAGGAAAACAAGAAAACCATAATCATCCCTTTCCACATTCAACTGGAAGTGAGGAATGGTAACGAATTGGGATAGCTATTGGAGAAGGTGACCATCGCTAGCGATGGAGTGTTGCCAAATTGTAATGTCCCCATCTTGACCCTATTGCATTAAAATTGTAAATGATGTAAATATCGTTATTAAATCATGCTGAGGAGCTCAAGGCTAAGGCCCCACCATCGATTTAGCATCTTACGTATCGGCAATTAAAAATAGATGCCTATGGTTCTTGTTCTAGACATGCACAATGTAAATTAAGACATCGTGTAAATATCAATTTTAATGAAATACACACAACTACCTACGCAATGCAACAAAGAGATGGGGGCATGATTTTTACAAGGAATAGGGAGGAAAATTATTCAAACCCTTGAGCCAATGGTTTTAATCCAAATGTCATTGAGAGAACCCATAAACAACCAACTACCCATTTTGACTTATGCACCCAATCATTTAATTCTTCCAAGAGTTGGTTGAGGTAGTTAATGCCTTGGGATTGGAGAGGTATGGTAGCCAATTCCGTGTATGGGCAAGCCATCCTTCACCCATGGACTTTGCTCTCTCACGCAGTCTGAGCTAGCTAGGGATTTCTCCTTCACGTTTTCCATCTTTTTCCTACATTTTCCATAGCTGGGAACTCATTTTTGTATTGCACAGGGGCTCGAAGGAAGGGAGTCACGATTTTGGGGTTTATGGAGGCCGTTTCTGTCCCTTGAATTCCCATAAACGTTTTCTGAAAATGATTTTTCTCTCCCAGGGTTGTTTCCCCCATCTTCCATTTTCGTTTTCGGTTGCCCATGTTTTACATAAACTAATGGAAACTCATTATGGGCATCCCACTGTCAAAACGTATCTATTCATGCCCATCATTTGTGATTTTGCTGTTATTTGAATCCATGTTTTGGTTTGAATTTGTGAGCAAGTAATTAGGAGTGGGAGTGGACCAGAATTGGCTTGATAAACCTAGTGAGGAAGGTAACCTCTCAAAGAAGATCAAAAGGGTTGGCTACTCTTCTATGCACACCTTGAACAATATTGAATTGGAAGGTATGGCCTAAGGGACTGTGTAGTAGTGAAGGGAATAATTCCTTGTGTCAGGTGTGTAGGAATTGTGGGGAACCAAGCTGGATAGATCTTGTGGAGGTATCCTTAGCTCTATGGTTGAGCTCACTAGCTTAGCAATTTTTCCTTTCCATTGCCTTAGTAGCCTGACAAACCCAACTGTAGATTGGATTGGCTGATTTTGGTGCATATATGGTTATGTGTGAGTCTGTTGTTCCCTTTTTCTTTGTAGAAATCATGCCAGCTCGGGGGTGGCAGTTGTGTTGAGAGATCGATGAGCACAACTGGCCTATGGTTGGGTGGAACGTTGCAGTTGCATAGCCAGTTGGTCGAGACTACTTCGTTTTAAGATAAGTACTCTCTTGTGTTAATTTTGTAATGTATTTATTTGATGACTATCATGAATATCTTGAATGTATGCTAGATGTGTAAAAGAATTTACTTTCCCTGTGTTACTTATATATATATACACATTTGCATATGTCTTTTTATACTCCAATGGTTTATGTTAAAATCATGGGGCTAGATGGCCGGTTTTAGCCTCACGTTCTCTCCATCGCACTGGTATGATGGGAGGGGACGTTACACAAATATTCATCAGGTTCTCCTCCCCCAGAAGGTCGTCGATAAAGAAGAGAAGAGCTCTATGCCAAAGTCTCCCAAGTCTTCGAAGTAAAACAATTATTTGATCCTTGAGTATGGTTTTTTATTAATACCTCCTCTTCTTGCCAGATTATTTTATTTAACAACCAGATGGGCCATTATTTGGTAAATATAATTTAGTATGCGGGTTTGGTGAAATCTTTTCATAAGGAATTACGAAAACCAGATGGTAGAAGATATTTTAGAGAGCTTTTGAAATTATGAGGACTTCAGTCCTTCGAGAGAAGAGATGATATTTTACATCAATGGGTCAAGGAGATATTTTCATTTATTTGTGTGTTTGGTTAGTCGAAATTATTTGAGATTAACATGATTCCGGGTTATATATCGCAATAGTTCTTATCTTTTAAATTTATAATCAAATATTAGATTACTACAAGGCTTATGCATTTTAGATCACAATACATCATCTTGTAATACAGTGTTAAAAAGCTTAAATCATTACAAACCTGAATGTCTAATCATAGTTTTGTGAGAAGAGCGGAGACAATTCGAATCAACACTATCAAGCTGCAGAATTTCTCTTAAACGTACTAGGTCTATTAGAAGTTAGGGATTAAATGACACATCCCACTTTTTCCACCTATGCCACACATCCTTTTAGGATGTCGTAGCCTCTAAATCAATCTTATACATGAGGCCAATCGTTAGAAAAATTCATGTTGAGGTCTTTTATCAAAGTCTATGACTCAAGGAAGTGTCAATTTTATTCATAAAATCCTTTGATTTTTTTTCTTAAATCAATTGTGTTCCCACTTAATTCCTATTTTAGTAATTTAATCTACATTCTTCCATTGCATATGAGTGTATTTTTACTATCTAATAACCCTCTCACACTATCAAGTTCCTTTTATGTGTAGAATCTACATGCATTTTACATGCATAATCTACCTTGAAAAACCTTTGGGTCTTCAAATATGGAAGAAACTTACTCTTGTTTGTTTGACTTGTTGCAAACCCAAGGTCAAACTCTAATGTGTTGTTCAAGCTCCACTCTCTCTCTCTCAGGTGTTGTATTTTCATATTACAAAACATGTAGATCTCTATGTTAAAAGGTTAGCAAGGTAAAATATTTTTATTTGGTTGAATAAGTGGGATACGTTTTGTGACCAAATCTCTTTTTATCATTTGATGTGTTGGAATTTGATAGTGAGCTTTCACTTGCTATAATTTTTTTTTCAAGTTCATTACATTCTCCAAGTTATGTCACCAATATTTAAAATTCCCACTGTGATTTAATAGCCCGAGTGTGAAAATACAAATTCTACCATAAAGATTATTTAAATTGTTTCCATTATTGTGGAATCTCCCAATCTCTTTTGCTAATATATCAACTTCAGATATTCGATTTCATCAGTTTTTCTTTATAATTGATCTAGAAAATACATACTTTGACTTACTGGCTTGACAAGATGTGGTTGCAGGTTCAAAATAATATTTTAATTCTTCAGTTTTATCCTTAAGCTCGTAACTTTTCTATTCCATTTTCTATTTCATTATTCCAAAATTCTTTATTTAAGAATATAAATCACTAGTGGTCTTTCAATGATTTAATATCTTCCTTGCTTTCCTTTTATGCATTTTTCCTTCCCCATTATTATTTTGTTGGGTCTTCCACTATCCAATGCTACAAATTGAAAATTTTCCCCTGCACTCTCGGTGGGATCATTATTAGCATTATATTATTATTTTATTTAGCATTATGTTTGCTTATACTAAGATGTGTTAGGGCTCCTGCTTGTTACAAATTGATAATATGATATAAAGGGGGTATTAAAAATGGGTTGATAAAAATGACTACCTACAATATCTGGTGAAATTAAGGGTTTTCTTAATTGGAAAGGTATATGGGAGGGGCCTTCAACAATACAATTTTAGGAGACATTTTCCAATATTTAGTGAAAATAGAGATACTCTTTAATATCATGTGAACGGTTGTGATATGTAACAAGTTCATTAAGTGAACCCCTATGCTCTTATCATGATAATGATAATGTAAAGTCACTATAATGACAATGTAATGTTTAATAAGTACGAAGTTACATTTGATTACTAGTACAAAATCAAAATACATTGAAAGAACTCAATGCAAAAATCTTAATCTTAATTGAATATATTATAAGAGAAAAATGAAGAGAAGAGGGAAATGATCATTACCAGTGCAAAATCAAAAATCAAAATACATTGAAAGAAATCAATGCAAAAATCTTAATCTTAATAAGATATAAAAGTAATGAAAGAGAATGAATGAATAAATTATTAGATGTAATTTGAATGGCAAAATAAAAACCATCATGTTTACTATGTGTGAATTTATTATTTAAAAATATATTTAATTTAAATTTTATATATATATATAAATTTTTTTATCATTGTTATTAATTATATATATATTTTTAAATTAAATATTTTTGAAAATATATTTATTTATAAAAATTCATAAATTCAATTTTAAAATATGTTTTTCGTGAATTGAAAAATAACATGTTAATTTTCAAATTGAAAAAATAAAATATTAATTTCAATATGATGGTGAAATGGCTATAAAAACTTATTTTCAATTTGAACAGTGGTAAAAATAAATTGCCAATTATAAAATGTAATAAAAAATAGTTAGAAAAGGATGATGAAATGGTGAAAGAAACTAATTTTAAATTTGAAGAATGGAAAGTTGTTTCAACTTATTTTACTCTTGATAATAATGAATTTTGTTATTATAAAAAATAATTTCATGAGCTCAAAATCCCAAAAGTATGATGAATAAGTCTTAAAATAAAAGTGAAAACCTTAATCAATTTACCAAGTTTTATTTTCTACTTTCAAGTTGACAGGGACATTATAAATCATCTTGTTGTTTTTTAAATTAAACGACGGGAAATTTAAAAAAAAAAATTCCTAAATTTTCTATTAGTTTTCATTATTCAACCAATCGTGTCATTAGAGTCGGTTTATCGTGTCATTATTCAACGAATAATTAGTCTTACATTTAATTATGATCTAGTTATGTGCAACATTACTTGTTTTCCTATTGATCAAATACTCTTTACTGTGATAAGTTGTTTGCTAAGTAGACACACAACACAAACTCGGAAAGTACATTACGAAAAAGATAATTACCCAATACTCTACTTACAAATATTTTCTCCAGTCCACTAAAATACCTGATGACATCGACATAAGACTCTAGTGCCCTTATCAGCTAGTGTTAATTTGAACTCCTTGGAATCATGCCCAATACCATCCGTTAGGCATATTGTTATTAGCGTGTATAATTTATCTAAGCTTACTTCTTATGGTTTCCTAGGAAGATAGACAATTCACTATGCTTGAGGAACAAAAATAGACGATTCATTGGGTTTTACTTGGAACAAATAAACACTAAGCTCAACAATGTACTGCAATTTGGTGTGTTGGGTAGAGAATGGAACAACTTACCTTGGGATAGAATATAGTGAGAAGAACTGGGATAATCCTTATATCTGATTTGTTGTTGATTATGTGGTCATTGTAGAGTCATCTTCCAAGATATTAGAAAATAATAGTATCCATATGCCAATAACATTATTAGAAATACCTAGGGATCGTTGCTTCCTTTCTGGTTTTGCAACTTGGATTTGACTGTACTAGTCAAAAACGTTAATGTTATGTGTTTTTTGCAACTTCTGGATTCATTTAAATTTACATATTGTGAAACATCTCAATGACATATTTAACAATTCCTTCTATTGGATTGGGTCAAACTTGGGAGCTCATTGACCTGCTTTCTAAATCTTTGGAAGATCAATGTCATTTAAGTCTCCTATAGTCTGATATCCTCCTCTGGTAACAACATTGATGGTTTGATTAGGTCCTTCGATCTTCAGCCTAGGTTCAGAGTTAAGCAAATTAATTGTAAGAACGAGATGTCAATCCTTGAATCCCTTGGTAGCTATGGATACTAGAATTCTTCAAACTATTGAACATAAAAAGGTTACGATAGAGACTCATTACAGAAGCCGAGCTATCTTGTAAAATGGATACTTGAAGTCATCAATTTGTTATTCCTTACTGCAAATTAGCTTATGGTAGGGTCACATAACTCCAAGAGTCATAGCCTCATAGGGATTCTCCTAATCAGTGAAGAATTCTTTCACTTAGTTGAAAGAGAAATCTGTCTCAACCGTGGGAAATAGAAATAGTTTGTTAGAATTGAGAGGTGTTAAATCTGCAATAACTTTTCCTTTCTGAGAAACCAACCTACAGGTCTTAGTCCCACTATGCTTGAAGCACTGGATGATTAATTCTCTGCAGGGAAAAACCTTGAGTAATCCCATTGCAAGTACGAGACCATATGTACAAATTTTTTGACCTTGTTGACTTTAGGGACACATTCTATAGAAACCATTGAAGAAATCAAGGAGATGTTTCTTGTGGGTGTGATACATTTTGTTGATATTCAAATCCAACTTCTTTTCCTTCCTTTGGGAGACAAGGAAACTTAAGAAGTAGCAAAACATTTAAAGAAGGAGAAGTATGGGAGATGAAATATATAAGCAAGGGAGTAGCTTCCAGCATTGTGCCCAACCACCGACCTAGTGAATCAAGCATGCAACTACCATACTTTTTCTGAATAGGGGTAGTGTGCCCAATTATATCAATATTTAGACTAGTTGATGAAATTTTTTAAAACAAATAATGCTAAGTGTATTGTGAAAAATCTAATTGCTGAAGTTACTCTTCTTCTTTTAAAAGTTGAAATTTGAAGTCATGCACATAGCATTAGAGGGATTGTATTAAATTGCAAAGATTTTGTTATACTGTTCTCATTAATATTGAAAGAATACATTGTAAAAGGTGGCAGAGACATAATCTTTCACCTTCTTTTGTTTTCCCAAACACTGTTAAATTTGTACGTTAAGTACATTACCAGTTAGAGAAGATGCATTCATTGGCTACTATAGTTGGAGCAGTACTCACTAGTAACGACAATTATCCAAAGTGGTCAAGAAAGATCAAGGCCACATTCATCCACAATGACTTGTGGCATGTAATATGTGAAGGAGCAACCATTCCTGACCCAAAACCACTAGGAACAGATATATCACGAGATATATGGTAGACCAGAGACAACAAGGTATTGGTAATGATCACTGCAATTGTGAGTGAAGACGTGTGTCAATGTATATTACCTGCAACATCCTATTTTGATGCCTTGAAAATATTGAAGGACCTATTTGAATCACATTCTGAGATGGATATAATTGAGATGATGTTGAAATTGTTCAATTTAGAAGTGAAGGATAATGATCCCATGCTTGTTGCATCTAAGATCATAACAATCATGCATAACTAGATCCAATCCACTAGCATGCAACCAGGTCTTCCACTCACTTCCCTTTTCAAGTTCCTCTATCTTACAAATTCACACTACCTTGAATCACTTGAAGCTAGTAACAAGTTGAAGGAACTCACCTTTGATACCTTGGTGGATAATATTGTAGACAAAGAAAAAGATTTTGGAAAGAAGACCATCCATTCCATTGGAGAAAATATTTTACATGCTCAGAAAGAAAAGAACTAGTCAAAATAATTTTCTAAGGGAGAGAATAGCAAAAGAAGATGATGAAGAAGGAATGCAGAAACAACTCAAACAAAATACTAGACTTACAGTGTAAGCGGTGTGGGAAGAATGGACATGAAGCAGATCAGTGTTGAGCCCCTTTGGATTCCATCAAAGAAAGACATAATCAGAAGAAAGAAGACAAAGGTAAAACCCAAGAGGTTGTTAAAGCTCCTAAATCATCTCATTATATTGTAGCACATTGTATTATTGGAATAAATGAAATCACATAATTTTCATCTTAGAAATATACTTAGACGCTTATTACTAGTGAAACATACCACATGAAATTTAGAAAAGAATGTTTTGAAGAATTAAATGACAATGTATATGGAGTAATATATTTTTCAAATAAATCCATCCTCAAACCAAAGGGAATTAGTTCCATAAAGCTCAAATTACCTAGATTCCCTGACTTTTTGTTCCATATTGTTCTATATAATCTAGAGTTGTAGAGAATCCTATTGTCCTTGGTACAGATTCGACATCAAGGCCATGCCATCCACATGTTCAATGGAATAGTAGAGACAAGGATTCCTTCTGACAACCAAGTCATCATGACTAGATATGAACATGGAAATTTGTTGAAGCTGAAAGGATCATCTGCAAGAGTTTAGAAATTTGTCTGCCTCTCTTAACATGAAGAAGCTATACTCTATCATCTAGTCTTTTATGGCATGATATATATGGAAAATTAAACTTTATATCAGTCTCCACTTGTTAAAAGAGAACGGTGTTTGTGTTTTTCCCACTATTCCTAAAAAGATGAACAAATTTGATGCATCTATACTAGGAAAACATAGTAAGCATCCATTTCATGAGTTAAAATTCAGAGAATGTAGAAAGTTAGAGTTGATTCACTCTGACCTATGTAGCCCCATGCCTATTCCTTATGCCAATGGTAATAAATATATCATGACTTTTGTTGATGGTTGCACCAAAATGTGTTGGGTATACTTGTTAAAGAAAAAATCTAAAGCATTTCAAACATTCAAAAATTTTCATCGATGGATAGAAAATGAAACACAATATCACATTGGCACATTTCATACTGACAATGGAAAATAATACACTTCTAATAACTTTGAAGAATATATTTGTCAACACAGGATTGTACGCCAAACTATAGTTCCTTACAACCCTCAACAAAATGGTGTGGAAAAAAGAATGAACAAAACCATCATGAATATGGTACGCTCCATGTTGTTTTTCAAGAATGTCAAACTGATGTTTTGGGGTGATGCAATGTTATGTGCAGTATATTTGAGGAATAGAAGTCCAACTCATGCTCTTGAAAACAAGACTCATGTTGGCCATATCCCTTTGGTGAGGTATCGTAGGATCTTTGGTTCCACCTGCTATGCCTTGACACAAAAGGAACAAAGAAAAAATCTTGGTGCTCAAAGTAAAAAATGTATTTTATTGGGGTATTCAAACACCTACAAGACACAGAGTCTTTACAATGTGGTAAACAAGAAGTTCATTCTTTCCAGAGATGTCACTTTTCCTGAAATGAATAAAAATGACAAGTCTATTGAAAGATAACTCGATCCTTTGGAGAAATTTTCCCAGGTAAAGACTATTATGAAGTTGATAATGAAATTACACATCTTGAAGGGGGGATCCCTATCTTGGATCAATATTTGGAATTTCCTTTTGAAGCACCAACACCCCTTCATGAATAAACTCACGACAACGAAGTTCCTGGAACTTCACCTAAATAGGAGGTTCAACTGGATGAGGTGATTGAAAGAATTGGAAGAATGAATCTTGAACAAAATGAAGCATTGTTGGTTTATCAACCTGGGCCATCATAGAAAATACTGGAATGGGCCACAAAAACACTTGAAATTTTCCATCTGTATGAATTTTGAAAGATGGGAATAATAAGTTCAACTGGACAAGAATATGGAGGAGTTGCAGATAACTCAAACTCAAGTGATGACATAGATGCCTCATATGATTGTGAATTAAATTTATATGCTAACCTTGAACCAACTTCCTTTGAATAGGTTGTTTCTTGTGATGAGTGGAAAGAAGCCATGTAGAATTAGTATGATACACTCATGAAAAATGGAACCTGAAAGCTGGTTGACCCTATATTTGGAACCAAACCAATTGGATGAAAGTGGGTGTACTAGAACAAATACAGATCATAGGTCTCACTTGACAAGCACAAGGTGAGGCTTGTGGAAAAAGGATATGCATAGAAGGAAGGAATTGACTATGAAGAGATGTTCTCCCTCGTAGAAAAATGGGATACCATCCATAGCTTATTGTCTTTGGCTGGAAAAAATGGGTGTAAAGTTCATCAAATGTATGTAGAAAAGAATTTCTTGAATGGAGAGTTTAGAGAGAATGTCTTCATGTCTCATCTAGAAGGATTTGTTGTGAAAGGGAAACAAAATAAGGTGTGTAAGCTCATCGATTCACTATACGGCCTAAAACAAGCACCTCACACATGGTATGAAAATCTAATTGAGCATATTCTGAAGTAAAATTTCAAACATTTTAATCTTGATGACGCAACACTGTTTGTAAAGAAATTTGGAAGATATGTTGTGTGCCTTGTGGTGTATGTAGATGAACTTTTGATGATATGGAACAATGAAAGTTATATTGTGTCCCTATAGAAAGATTGAAGAAGGGAATTGAAATGGAAGATCTGGGACACCTTCACTACTGCTTGGGAATTGAAGTGACTCGACGTCCTAAGTACATATTCATCTCCTAGAAGAAGCACGTTGGAGAAATGTTGAATAGATTATGCATGACAGAATGAAACCCTCTCTCAACTCCAATGGAATAGAAGTTGAAGCTCACATCAAATGAAGGAGAATAATTTTAGGATGCGACCAAGTTCCAACTACTTGTGGGAATCCTTATCTATCTTACCATCACCAGACCAGATATTTCATATGTTGTTGGCATCCTTTCAAGGTTCATACACAAACATTGTGAAGGACATTGGTCTGCTTCCAAGAGAGTTCTAAGATACTTGAAGGGGACTCAAGACTTTGGACTCAAGTATTCTAAGGTGAATGACTTCAAACTTATTGTGTACTCTGATTCATATTTTGATGGCAACAAATATATAGGAGTGTCTACTTTTGGATACCTCACGATTCTTGCTTCAACAGTTGCCTCCTAGAGATCACACAAATAATTAGTTCCAATAGATTCGACAACAGAGGAATAATATGTGGATGCTTTGGAAGAAACAAAATATATTGTTTCACTCAAGAAGATGCTTGAATATGTATAGGAGAAACAAGAGAAATCCTCTCTCCTATTGATTGAAAATACTTCTGCAATCAAGTTGACAAGAATCCCATACTCCACGATGAACCAAGCACATCAATACGACGGATCATTTGATTCGACATCATGTAGATGCCAATACAGTTTAGTTATGGCATTGCTCCATGAACGAGCAAATTGAAAACATCTTCACAAAAGAACTTGTAAGAGAAAAGTTTGAAAAGTTTAGAAAAATGCTTGGACTTACAAACAACACCCCTTCGTATTAAGGGCGGGAATATTGGAGACCTAATCCTATGGGAGTATGGTTCCACTAATAATTTTTTAAATATTGTAAATAATATTCAGATGGTTAAGGAGAAGATGGAGAGTCTCCTTGGATTCCAACAAATTTCTTGGAAGTTGAAACACGGATACAAACCCGTTGTATAAAATAAGGAGCTGGATCATGAATAAAATTAATCCAGGAGTTTTTATTCTCTACAAGTGGTATCAGATCCTCATAACTCCTGCTCTGTATGCCAGTCCTAGCATTATTATAGTATGCTTTCGGCCAGTCTACTGCTCATCTCTGCATAGCTTGTCACTCTACTAGGATTTTCTCCTTAGTGCTCAGACCTACGTTGAGGGAGTTTGTGTTCTGAGTGTGAAACACCACTTGCGAAACCTAATTATGGCATGCATTATTTCCAAAACACATCTCAAAAATATCTACAATGTGGAAAGAAGGATCCCTTTGTGGATCAATATCTATGTTTCTTTCTCTTGAAATCTTTTGTGTGGAAAGATGGATCTTGTCCCGTCATGTGGGATGCGACCTAAAGTTTAATGGCTTGCTCTCCATAATCACATAAACCCTAATCCATAATAGTGCATGAGAGCTATTGTATATCATTTTTTAAAGATTCTGCATGGAATAGGTGGATATGCTAGAGATTTCATACGCTGCTTTTTTCATTTTTCTTAGTGAGGTCTCTACAAGAGCTTTGCATTGAGTATTGAAGAACTTATACTCACTATGCATTGAGCGTTGAATATTGTATACCCAATTATGCATTGAGCATTGAAGATTTTATACTCAATTGTGTGTTGAGCATTGAGCATTGAGTTTGGAAGACATTGTCGGTCTTGTGATGGTTGTATAGTTACTTTAAGAACCATGCCATTTTTTTGGAGAATGCAAACATATCTCTATTGACTGAACTACGGAGCTGGAAGTGGAGTGCATTTGATCTCTGCAAATATTATTGCACATGGATTTATTCCTCTCCTACCACTACATATCAGAAATCTCTGTCACTTGTGAAGACTATTGTGACAACTACTATTGAAATGTATTATGAAGATCCTAAATCCCTTTTCATTTTGAATACCAGTGTGATGCGATGGAGGTATCAATTTTTAGACTGGTCGATGTAATTTTTGAAAACAAATAATGCTAAGTGTATTTTGGAAACTATAATTGATGAAGTTACTCTTTTTCTTTTAAAAGTTCAAATTTGAAGTCACGCACATAACATTAGAGGGACTGTATTAATTTACAAGGATTTTGTTGTATTGTGCTCATTAATACTTAAAGAATACATTGTAAAAGGTGGCAGAGTCATAGACCTACACCTTCTTGTGTTTTCCAAAACATTTTTGAATTTGCAGGTTAAGTACATTACCAGTTGCAGAAGATGGATTCATTGGATGCTATAGTTGGAGCAGTACTCACTAGTAAACAAAATTGTTTAGAGATGTCAAGAAATATCAAGGACACATTCATCTATAATGACTTGTGGTATGCCATATGTGAAGGAGCAATAATTTCTTACCCAAAACCACCAGCTACAAAGAAATCATGAGATATATGGAAGACTAGAGACAGCAGGGCATTGGCAATGATAATTGAATAGTAAATGGAGAGGTGTGTCAACACATATTACCTGCAACATCCTATTTTGATTCCTTGAAAAGATTGAAGGACCTATTTGACTCACATTATAATATGGATATAATTTATATGATTTTGAAGTTGTTCAATTTAGAAGTGAAGGATAATGATCCCATGATTGTTGCATCTGAGATTAGAGCAATCATGCATAAGATCCAAGCCACTAGCATGCTTGCACTCACTTCCCTTTTCAAGTTCCTCTATCCTACACATTCAAAATGCCTTGAATCACTTCCAGATAGTAACAAGTTTAAGGAACTCACATTCCATACCTTGGTGGAGAAGATTGTAGACAAAGAAAAATATTTTGCAAAGAATACCATCCATCCAACTAACTAGAGAAACCCTTTTACTTGCTTAGAAAGAAACAAACTAGTCAAAAGACTCTTTTAAGGGAGAGAGAAATAGAAGAGGACGAGGAAGAAGGAATTTCGAAGGAAGGGGAGGCAGAAACAACTCAGACTTGCAGTGTAAGCGATGTGGGAAGAATGGACATGAAGCATATCAGTGTTGGGATTGATGGGCCCCTAACATAAAAAATTATTTGGTCCATCTTGTGATACCTAAGGATATAAAAAGTATTAAGTATGTGTGATTAATGATGAACTTATGATAGTGTTACTTAAATCCTATGCGCATTTGTTAAATGAATATCTTGACATTTGATTAGTAATGTTACTTTATTTGCTTATTCCTTTTATGTGTTTGCTAAAGATAATGGAATAATATTTTCCAAATCATTCTTGATTTATGATGGAGTTATAAGAGTAGGTTATCTAAATCAAATTGGAAGAGATCAAGTCACAACAACTAGTTCAATCTTCTTCAATGAGTTAACTAGCCAAACTAAAACAAGATTGAGAAATTTAAGGGATTATGCCCCCTAATTATTCTCACGAGATGCCACGACATCGAATAGGACTTAATGATCACCCAAGGTCGAAATTATTGATGCAAGATCGAAATTTTCAAGGGGGAACCAATCCCACAAAATTAGCATGCAAATTTCTAATTAATTGGGGGACAACTTCCACAAATCAGGGAGTTGATTGCATGGGACAATTTACTATAGTGAAAATATCTATCATGAGGTGCCACCACTTAAAGAATGACTCAATTTGCATAAGGGGTCAAAATTATGGAGGCCAATTCGAATTTCTCAAGGGGGAATCAATCCCACAAAATCAGCATGTTGATTTATAACTCCCACAAATCAAGGAACTAATTGCATGAGCAGTTTTGAGTTTACTCAAGTATAAATGGTAGTAGGATCAAAGCATATGAGTTATTTAGCTTATTCTTCTTCCTCCCTTTAACATTTTCATTCCTTCCTTGTTGGTCAAGTTGAATTTGTATCAAGAGGAAACTTGCTGCCCTATTTTAATGACATATTATTAAATAAAGAAGAACTAGTTTTATTTCATCTTTAGTATACTTGCTTAGGCGAGGTTCCAGTAGATTCTTTGAGTTGGTACCGATCAAGGAGTTTATGTCGTTTTATTCCACGTGTTTTGTGTTTCCTATAGTTTCCTGTATTGTTCCTGTAGTCTCCTGTAACTTTACTGTGGTTTCCTATAATGCTAGTGTAGTTTTTTGTTACAAGTGATTTTAGATTAAATCAACATTTATTTCTTGTTATTTCAATTTTGGCATTTTATTTCTTGCATTATTGAATTCTTGTTTTCATTCTTCAAGTCATTCTTTATTTTCCTAGTTAGTTGTTGCTTCACATTTACCATTTTTCTTAGTTAGGATTTCAATTTATTTCCTTAACGTATTTATTTTATTAGATTAAGTTACTACCTTGCATCTACCATATTTCTTAATATGCATTTCAAGTTATTTCCTTAATGCCTTTATTTTCCTAGACTAAGTTATTGCTTTTCATTTACCATATTTCTTAGTTAGCATTTGAAGTTATTTGAAGTATTTCTTTATTTTCCTAGATTAAGTTGTTGCTTTACATTTACCGTCTTTGTTAGTTAGTATTTCAAGTTATTTCCTTCACATATTTATTTTCCTAGTTAGTTGTTTCTTTGCATTTATTGTCTTTCTTAGTTAGGCTTTCAAGCTATTTACCTTGCAATTGCATATACACTGCATGGTACCTGTTATGTTTGTACGAACTCCCAGATTGATAATTTAAGTAATGAGCTAAGGGATTTAGTGTTTATGGATGCAATTATTTGGCCCATAAAGGCCTCCTTGGATTCTATTAAAGAAAGACATAATCAGAAGAAAGAAGACAAAGATAAAATCCAAGAGGCTAGTAAAGATACTGAATCTTCTGATTATATTGTTGCACATTATAATATTATTGGAATAAATGAAATCACATCATTTCCATTTTACAAAGATACTTGGATACTTGATATTGGTGCAACATCCCACATGACATTTAGAAAAGAATGTTTTGAAGAACTGAATGACAATGTAGATGACATAATATATTTTGTACATAAATCCATCCTAATGACAATGTAGATGACATAATATATTTTGTACATAAATAAAGCCTAAAACCAAAGGGAATTAGTTCCATCAAACTCAAATTACCTAGATTCCCTAACTTTTCGTTGCATAATGTTCTCTATCTTCTAAAGTTGCAAAGAAGCATGTTGTCCTTGGTGCAAATTCGATAGCAAGGATATTCGATTCAGATGTTCAATGGAACAATAGAGATAAGGAATTATTATGACAACAAGGTCATCATGACCATATATGAAGGTCGAAAGTTGTTGACGCTGAAAGGATAATTTGCAAGAGTTCAAGACTTTTTCTTCCTCTCTCAACATGAAGAAACCATAATCTATCATCTAGTGTTTTATGGCATGGTAGATATGGACACTTAAACTATAACATTCTTCACTTTTTGAAAAAGAATGGTGTTTCTAGTTTTCCCACGATTCCTAAAAGGATGAACAAATTGTATGCATACATACTAGGAAAACATAGTAAGCAACCATTTCATGAGTCAAAAGTTAGAGAATGTAGAAAGTTAGAGCTGATTCACTCTAACCTATGTGGCCCCATACTTTTTCCTTCTGCCAATGGTAATAAATATATCTCGTGAATTTTTTTGATGACTACACCAGAGTCTGTTGGGTATACTTGTTAAAGAAAAAATATGAAGCATTTCAAACATTCAAAAATTTTCATGGATAAATAGAAAATGAAGAACAATTTCACATCCGCGCACTTCGTAGTGACAATGGAAAATAATACACTTCTAATAACTTTCAATACTATCTTCGTCAACATGGGATTGTAGACCAAGCTACAGTTCCTTACAACCCTTAAAAAAATGGCATGGTAAAAAGAATGAACAATACCATCATGAATATGGTACGCTCCATGTTGTTTTTCAAGAATGTCAAATTGATGGTTTGGGGTGATGCAATGTTATGTACAGTCTATTTGAGAAATATAAGACCAACCCATGATCTTGAAAAAAAGACTCCACATCAAATGTGTTATGGTCATATCCCTTCGGTGAGGCATCTCAGGGTCTTTGGTTCCACCTGTTATGCCTTAATACTGAAGGAACAAAGAGAAAATATTGGTGCTCAAAGGAAAAAATGCATTTTCTTGGGGTATTCAAACACCTCCAATCCATATCATCTTTACGAAGAGGTAAAAATAATTTTATTCATTCCAAAGATGTCATTTTTCTTGAAATGAATAAAATGAATCTATTGAAAGATAGGTCGGTCCTTTCAAGAAATTTGTTGATGTAAAGACCTATTATGAAGTTGATAATGAAATTCCACATATTGAAGGGGGGGATCCCTATCTTGGATCAATCTCTGTAATTTTCTTTTGAAGCAAAACACCCCCTCATGAAGAAACTCATGGCGAAGAAGTTCATGCCACTTCACCTAAACATGAGGTTTAACTGGATGAGTTAATGATTTAAAGAATTGGACGATTGAATCTTGAAGAAACTGAAGCACCTCAAGTTGATCAACTTGGGCCATCACAAAAAATTCTGGAATGGGCCACAAAGACACTTGGAAATTTCCATCTGAATGAAGTTGGAAATATGGGAACAAGAAGTTCAACCAGACAAGAAGATGGAGGAGTTGTAGATAACTCAAACTCAGGTGATGACATGGATGTCTCATATTCTTGTGAATTAAATTTATCTACTAACCATGAACCAAACTCCTTTGAAGAGGTTGCTGCTCCTGATGATTGGAAATAATTCATGTAGAATGAGTATGCTACACTCATGAAGAATGGAAGATGGAAGCTAGTTGAACCTCCATTTGGAACCAAACCAATTGGCTGCAAGTGGGTATACAAGAAAAAATACCGATTGGATGTATCACTTGAAAAGCACAACGCGAGTCTTGCGGCGAAAGGCTATGCACAGAAGGAAGGAATTGACTATGAAGAGATATTCCTCCCCATAGAAAAATGTGATACCATCTGCATCTTATTGTTTTTGGATGCACAAAATGGGTGTAAAGTTCATTAGATGGATGCAAAAACAAGTACTTTCTTGAATAGAGACTTGAAAGAGAATGTCTTCAAGTCTCAACCAGAAGGATTTGTTATGAAAGGGAAAGAACATAAGGTATGTAAGCTCGTCAAGTCATTGTATGGCCTAAAACAAACACCCCACGCATGGTATGAAAAGCTAACTGAGCATATTCTGAAGTTAAATTTCAATCATTTTAATCTTGATGATACAACACTGATTGTAAAGAAAGTTGGAAGATATGTTATGTAGATTGTGGTGTATGTAGATGACCTTTTGATGACAGGGAACAATGAAAGTTATATTGCATCGATAAAGAAATATTTGAAGAAGGGATTTGAAGTTATAGATATGGGACACCTTCAGTACTTATTGGGAATTGAAGTGACTCAACATCCTAAGTACATATTCATCTCCCAAAAGAAGTATTTTGGAGAACTGTTGAACAGATTCTGCATGATAGAATGAAACCTTCTCTCAACTCCAATGGAACAAAAGTTGAAGCTCACATCGAATTAAGGAAAACAATTCAAGGATGCAACCAAGTACCTACAACTTGTGGGAATCCTCATCTACCTTACCGCCACTAGAACAAATATTTCATATGTTGTTGGTATCCTTTCAAGGTTCATG
The DNA here is from genome assembly GCA_027924585.1 of Larix kaempferi. Taxonomy (NCBI): domain Eukaryota; kingdom Viridiplantae; phylum Streptophyta; class Pinopsida; order Pinales; family Pinaceae; genus Larix; species Larix kaempferi. The sequence continues at coordinate 2,562,472 of BSBM01000188.1, read as the reverse complement.
CACAAACCTTGTGAAGGACACTAGTCTGCTACCAAAAGTGTTCTAAGATACTTGAAGGGGATTCAAGACTTTGGACTCAAGTATTCTAAGGTGGATGACTTCAAACTAATTGTGTACTCTGATTCAGAATTTGATAATGACAAAGAGAAATGAGTGTCAACTTTTGGATACCTCATCATTCTTGGATCAATAGTTGTCTCCTAGAGAGCATGCAAATGGTCAGTTCCAATAGACTCAACAATAGAGGTAGAATATGTGGTTGCTTTGGAAGCAATGAAAGAGATTGTGTGGATCAAGAAGATACTTGAATATTTGTTGGAGAAATAAGAGAACTCCACTCCCCTAGTGATCAACAACACTTATATAATCAAGTTGTCCAAGAATCCCAGATTCCACTATCGAACCAAGCACATCAACACAAAATATCATTTGATTTGACATCATGTTGAGGCCATGATAATTCATTTATGGCATTGTTCCATGACCAATCAAATTGCAGACATCTTCACCAAAGCACTAGGAAGAGAAAAGTTTGAAAAGTTTATAAAAATGCTCTGACTTACAAACATCCCTTCGAATTAAGGGTATGAATGTAGGAGACCTAATACTATGGGATTATGGTTCCATTGATAATTTTTTAAATAATGTAAATAATTTTCAGTTTGTTAAGGGGAGGATGGAGATTCTCCTTGGATTCCAACGAATCTATTGGAAGTTAAGACCCAAGAGACAAAACCCTTGAGTCGAAAAAACCCTTGTATAAAATAAGGAGTTGGATCATGAATTAAATTCATTGAGGTGTTATTATTCTCTACAAGTGGTATTAGATCCTCATAACTCCTACTCTATATTCTAGTCCTGGAATTTTTCCATCTTGCTCACTAGTCTATCACTAATCTCTGCATAGCTTGTCACTCGGCTAGGACTTCCTCCTAAGTGCTCAGATATGCCTACTCATCTGTGAGGGAACAAATTTGATTTGTGAGTGTGAAACACCACCTGAAAACCCTAATTCTGGCATACATTATTGCCAAAATGCATCTCAGAAATATCTACATGGAAAGAAGGCTCCCTTTGTGGATCAATCTCTACATTTTTTTCTCTTGAAAGATTTGCGTGGATATAGGGATATCCTCCCGTCATGTGGGATGCAACCTAATGTTTACTAGCTTTCCCTCCCTAATCACATAAACCCTAATTCGTAATAGTGTGTGAGAGTTGCTGCATACCATTCGTTTTGAAGAATCTTGATGGAAGAGGTGGATACCGCGTTGGCAATTTTATATGTTGTGCTTTTAAGATTTTTTTTTGAGGTCTCTACAAGAGCTGTGCATTTAGCATTGAAGATTGTATACTCACTGTGCATTTAGCATTGAAAACTATATACTCATTGTGCATTGAGCATTGAGGACTGTATACTCAATTGTACATTAAGCATTGAATACTGTATACTCAATTGTGTGTTGAGCATTGAGTGCTGAGCATGGAAGACACCATGGGTTTTGTGATGTCTATGTAGTTGCTTGAGAAAGGGTGCCATTGTTTTGGAGACTGCAGACCTCTCACTATTGACTGAACTACAGAGTTGCAATTGGAGTGCATTTGACCTCTGCAAATATTACTGTGCGTGGATTTATTCCTCTCCTATGACTACATCTCAAAAAATGTTTGTCACTTCTGAAGATCATTGCAATAGGTACTATTGCAATGTATTTTGAAGATCTTGAACCCCTTTGCATTTTGAAGACTGGTGTGATACGGGGTATGTATCAATTTATAGACTGGTTGATGTGATTTTTTAAAATAAATGATGCTAAGTGTATTGTGGAAACTCTAATTGCTAAAGTTATCGTTCTTTCAAAATTTGAAAGCTAAAGTCATGCACATAACATTAGAGGGGCTGTATTAATTTACAAATATTATGTTGTAATGTGCTCATTAATATTGAAATAATATGTTGTAATAAGTGGCAGAGACATAGACCTCCAGCTTGTTTTGTTTTCCCAAACATTATTAAATTTACAGGTTAAGTACATTACCGGTTGTAGAAGATGTATTCGTTGGCTATTATAGTTAGAGCAATAGTCTCTAGTAAAGAAAGTTATCCATAATGGTCAAGTAAGATCAAGGCCACATTCATCTACAATGAATTTTGGAATGGCATATGTGAAGGAGCAACCATTTCTAGACCAAAACCACCAACAATAGAGAAACGACAAGATATATAGCAGACCGGAGACGTGAAAAGGTGTGTCATCACATATTACCTGCAACATCCTATTTTGATGCCTTGAAAATATTGAAGGACCTATTTGACTCACATTATGAGATGGAAATAATTGAGATGATCCTGAATTTGTTCAATTTAGAAGTGAAGGATAATGATCCCATGTTTGTAGGATTTGAGATCAAAGCAATCACACATAAGATCTAAGCCTGCACTGGCATAGAATAAGATCTTCCACTTGCTTCCAAGCTAGTAACTAGTTGAAGGAATTCACCTTCGATACCTTGGTGGAGAAGATTGCAGACAAAGAAGAAGATTTTGGAAAGAAGACCATCAAGCCCACTGGAGAAACACTTTTCCTTGCTTATAAAGACAAGAACTAATCAAAAGACCCTTCTAAGGGAGAGAACAATAGAAGAGGATGAAGAAGAAGGAATTTCAGAGGTAGGGGGGCAAAAACAACTCAAACAAAAGACCAGACTTATAGTTTAAGCTATGTTGGAACAATGGACATGAAGCAAGTTAGTGTTGGGCCCCTTGGGATTTCATCAAAGAAATACATAATCAGAAGAAATAAGACAAAGGTAAAACCCAAGAGGCTTGTAAATCTCCTCAATCTTCCCATTATATTGTTGCACATTGTAATATTGTAATAAATGAATTGACATCATTTCCATCTAACAACAACACTTGGTTGTTGGTGCAACATCTCACGACATTTAGAAAATAATGTTTCGAAGAACTAAATGACAATGTAGATGGCATAATATATTTTGTAGATAAATCCAGCCTCAAACCAAAGGGAATTGGTTCCATCAAGCTCAAATTACCTAGATTCCCTCACTTTTCGTTGCATAATGTTCTCTAGCTTCCAGAGTTGCAAAGAAGCTTGTTGTCCTTGGTGCAAATTCGGCACCAAGGCAATTCCATCCACATGTTCAATGGAATATTAGATATAAGGAAGTATTCTGACAACAAGGTCATCATGACCATATATGAAGATGGAAAATTGTTGATGCTGAAAGGATCATTTGCAAGAGTTCAAAACTTTGTCTTCCTCTCTCAGCATGAATAATCCGTACTATATCATCTAGTGCTTTATGGCATGCTAGATATGGACACTTAAACTATAAAATTCTTCAATTATTGAAAACGAATGGTGTTTCTAGTTTTCCCACCATTCCTAAAAAGATGAACAAATTTTATGCATGCATACTAGCCAAACATAGTAAGCAACCATTTCATGAGTCAAAATTCAGAGAATGTAGAAAATTAGAGTTGATTCACTCTAACCTATGTGGCCCCATGCATGTTCCTTATGCCAATGGTAATAAATATCTCATGACTTTTGTTGATGACTGCACCAAAATTTGTTCGATATACTTGTTAAAGAAAAAATTTGAAGCATTTCAAACATTCAAAAAATTTCATGGATTGATAGAAAACGAAGAACAATCTCACATTGGCACACTTCGTAGTGACAATGGAAAATAATACACTTTTAATAACTTTGAATATTATCTTCGTGAACATATGATTGTAGACCAAACTTCAATTCCTTACAACCATTAACAAAATGGTGTGGCTAAAAGAATGAACAGTACCATCATGAATATGGTACGCTCCATGTTGTTTTTCAAGAATGTCAAGTTGATTTTTTGTGGTGATGTAGTGTTATGTGCAATCTATTTGAGAAATAGAAGTCCAACTCATGCTCTTGAAAAAAATACTCCACTTGAAATGTGTTATGGTCATATCCCTTCGGTGAGGCATCTCAGGGTATTTAGTTCCACTTGTTATGCCTTGATACCAAAGGACCAAAGAGAAAAGCTTGGTGCTCAAAGTCAAAAATTTATTTTCTTAGAGTATCTAGACACCTCCAAGCCATATCATCTTTACGATGAGGTAAACAAGAAGTTTATTCATTCCAGAGATGTCATTTTTCTTGAAATGAATAAAAATGATGAGTCTATTGAAAAATAGGTTGATCCTTTGGAGAAATTTTCCCATGCAAAGACCTATTATGAAGTTGATAATGAAATTCCACATCTTGAAGGGGGGATCCCTATCTTGGATCAATATCTGGAATTTACCTTTGAAGCACCAACACCCCCTCATGAATTAACTCATGACGAAGGAGTTCCTTCCAGTTCACCTAAATAGGCGGTTCAACTAGATGAGGTGATTTAAAGAATTGGAAGACTAAATCTTGAATAAAATGAAGCACCCACTAGTTGATCAACCTGGGGCATCATGAATTTTTTTGGAATGGGCCACATAGAAACATGAAAGTGGCCATCCATATGAAGTTGGAAATATGGGAACAAGAAGTTCAACCAGACAAGAAGAAGGAGGAGTTGCATATAACTCAAACTCATGTGATGACATGGATATTTCATATGATTGTGAATCAAATTGATTTGCTAACGTTGAACCAACTTCATTTAATGAATTTTTTGCTCGTGATGAATGGAAAGAAGCCATGTAGAATGAGTATGATGCGCTCATGAAGAATGGAACTTGGAAGCTGGGTTACCCTCCATTTGGAACCAAACCAATTGGCTGCAAATCGGTATACAAGAACACATACATATCATATGTCTCACTTGAAAAGGACAAGGTGATGGTTGTGGTGAAATCCTGTGCACAGAAGGAAGGCATTGACCATGAAGAGACATTGCCCCCCATAGAAAAATGGGATACCATCTTCTCCTTATTTCCTCTGGCTACGCAAACTGGGTGTAAAGTTCATCAGATGGATGTGAAAACAAATTTCTTGAATGGAGACTTGAAGGAGAATGTCTTCATGTCTTATCCAAAAGGATTTTTTATGAAAGGGAAAGGAAATAAGTATGTGAATAAAGCACCTCATGCATGGTATGAAAATCTAATCGAGGATCTTCTGATGTTAAATTTCAAACATTTTAATCTTGATGATGCAAAAATGTTTATAAATAAAGTTTGAGAATGTTGTGTACCTTGTGGTGTATGTAGATGACATTTTGATGATAATGAATAATGGAAGTTATTTTTCATCCATTAAGAAAGATTTAAAGAAGGGATTGGAAATCGCAGATGTGGGACAACTTCACTACTAGTTGGGAATTGAAGTGATTCAATATCCTAAGTACATATTCATCTCCCTTAAGAAGTATGCTGGAGAATTGTTGAATGGATTCTGCATGACCGAATGCAACCCTCTCTCAAATCCAATGGAACAAAATTTGAATCTCACATCGAATGAAGGAAAATAATTCGAGGATGCGAACAAGTACCAAGAAAATGTGGGAAGCCTTATCTACCTTACCACCACTAAACGAGATATTTCATATGTTGTTGGCATCCTTTCAAGTTTCGTGAACAAACCTTGTGAAGGACACTAGCCTTCTACCAAAAGAGTTTGAATATAATTGAGGGGGACTCAATACATTGGACTCAAGTATTCTAATGTGGATGAATTCAAACTTATTGTGTACTTTGATTTATACTTTTTTGGATACAAAGAGATAGGAGTCTCTACTTCTGGCTACCTCATGATTCTTGGATCTGCAGTTGTCTCTTAGAGATCTTGCAAACCATCAATTTCAACAAATTGGATAACATAGGTAGAATACATGGTTGCTTCATAAGCAACAAAATAGATTGTATACTTGAAGATTTGCAGGAGAAACAAGAGAATCCCACTCCCCTACTCATCAACAATGATTCTGCAATCAAGTTGGCCAAGAATCCCAAATTCCATGATCGAACCAAGCACATCAACATGAAGTATCATGTGATTCGACATCATGTAGAGGCCAAGACAATTCATTTATGGCATTGTTCCATGAACAAACAAATTGGTTAATCTTCAAAATCACCCATTACTTCTTCTTCACCTCCTTCAACAACATTTGCATGCATTGATTTCATTTGATTATTTTTGAAGACACGTAGTCTTTCAATCAATCTCTCTTGAAGTGTCTAGGATTATTACACTAATAACATCCAAAATTTTACCTCTTACATGCATTGTTAGCCTATCTCACCGAACCATTACTTTATTTGTATTTTCGTTTGAACCATGCACTAAACACACTCTCTATAGTGGATGAAGTTGATGCTTCTATATAATCTATCCTCCTTCCCTTCTGTAGAAGAAGTGTTAATAACTTCTCAAATGTAAGTTGTTGGTCCTCACTTAGTAGATACAAGGACTCAACAGATGAATCCAGGGATGACATAAAACTACATATTACCAAATCAACTATATCCTCGTCATCCATTGGCTTCTCAATAGCATCTAATTAAGAGAAAAGATCCTTGATCTGCAATAGATATTCAAATACTAACCCTCCTTGCAACTTAGTGGAAAACAAAATACTTTTCAAATACAATGGCCTCCCTACTAATTATTGATACCTTTTTTAGATTTGTCCATAATACATATGCTACAATGGAATTTATTACTTTTAGCACCATTGTGTTTGCTACTGACAATTTGAGAATAATTAAACCTCTTTATTTCTTTTATCATAGTCTCCAGTATCATTTGTTGGTCTATGTTCTTTATCTCAGATGATTTTATAAAAATATTTAAACTTGCCAATGGCCAGTTTCGTATGAGTCCATAAACTATATTTCTTTTCGATCAATTTTTTGGATTCCAAAAAGATTAAATGATGCAAATTGGTCATTGCTAACACAAATCAAATAGCAATACAAAAAATAATAAGATCTAGAAGACTACAATGTAACACAAGCTTACTAAACCTTCATAACTTGGTTTTCCTCTATAGCCAATTAGAAGAGACTAATGGCATAAATGATGATGGACAATGGTGGTGCCAATTTTCAAAGAAACCACATCCATGACCAGTGACCAACAACTACCTTAGATTTGGGTGAAGGAAGCTCTACCATGCTTACACCAATTTGCAAACTCCTCCATAATTAGAGATGAAGAAAGCAATTCTCTAAACAACTACAACATGTGTCATTTTAACATGAGATGAAGGAAATCTAATCAACACAATCCCTCTAAAGGAATTCACATGATCTTTACAAGATTATAATATACACCAAAAAAATACACCCATGACCCCTCAAGTTGCAATCACACACAACCAAACCATAAAAATAAAGTAGCATATTCACTTCATCGGATAGTGGCATCCTCATCAACCAAAGCATGGTGATCAAGAAACATGCAATGATTAGCTTATAGAGGCTAAGTGCCAAGTTACTAAGCCAATATTACCAAGGGAAGGCAATGATTTACCTTGTGGAGGCTAGTTGCTTTTCTTGAGCATCAAAACTACAAAGTAAATATAGTAATTTCGAAAATGTAAGAAAATTGCCTCGCTAACATTTCAAATTTGCCCTAAAATGTCGCATTCAGTAGGACATAATTACATTCATATTGGCATGAATATATTTCCATTGTACTCTTCTAACAAATTAGAAAATAGAGGATAACAAACTCTAGTAGGTGCTAATTATAAATCACGACTATAGTCTACTATCATGTACACAACAAGAATTCGATGATGTCATTATTGGGCATTTTATCTATTTTTTTTTTTCTAATTCTCTTTTACTACGTGATCATAGATATAATTGGCAGCTTAATGATAAGGTTTGAAGTCACATGCAAGGCCACTTTCAAATTATCATTAAGTGCCTCATTATGATCATAACCCTCCTAATCTTTTCTATCATTATCCAAGCTATCCATGTTATCAAGTCCATCCATCCATCCATTTGACAACTAATACTTGAGAAATAACATTGAGAAGCGACAAGGATTCCCTTAGAGGAAATGAATCACACCTCACAAGGTGGTCATATTGTTGCAAGAACTGGTGTCACATACCCTCCATCTAACCAATTCAATGAATGGCACATAGTACCAAAATCTAGGCTTTTACATAAAACTTAGCCCATTCATTAGATTGTTAGCAATAAAAGAGATGCATGCAGATGCAAATCACTTAAACATGCACAACGGAATACAACATATTCATCCACACCCTATTCATTGCATTCAACATATCATGACAACAATTAATTTAAGCATTGCAGAATTAAATACATAGACAGAAAAACAACACTTATCTTCATTGTGCAATTGTCCCGAACAACTAGTTATGTCGCTGCAACGTTCCACCCAACCGTAGGCTCTTCGACGGCATATAATCAGTCCGTCCGAAGGCCACCCTAGAGATGGGCATGATTCTTACAAGGAAAGGGGACATTCAGCTCATACACAACCAATTAAGCATTTCATTTCAGCCAAGCTAGTGCACAACTAGGTTTATCAGGCTGCATTTGAACCCTGGATGCTTACTCTCAAGCTCAAGCCAAAACAATGGGTTACCCATTACCCATACCCCAACATACTCTTCCTACATACAACAAAAATGATCATTGGGAAGGGTTACACATTTACAAAAGATGATTTCACAAAACAAGGTCCACATTGGCTCCCCCAACTCGTGGTTCACCCAACGAGCTATGGAATTTAGACTTCAACCCCAGGGAGCTAAAACGATTTCTCCCACTAGTTATAATCCATTCCAATGATCAAAATGACCTCCAGGAAGACCCAAAATTGTTCCCTTCTCCTTCCCACTGGTGACCAACACAAAAAACGCCCCCTTCCAGCTAGAAAACAAGGATGCACAAGAAGAATGAGGAGGGGAAAACGCCCATCAAGCCAAAGCTGCATGAGAGAGCAAGGTAATGGTGAAAAATGATTTTGTCCCATAGGTTATGGGCATTCCAATGGCTAAAACGACCTGCAAGAAGACCCAAAAACGTTCTGCTCTCTTCCCCACTGGTATCCAAAGCAAAAATGCCATTTCCATCTTGGAAGATCATGGAAAACACAAGAAAATCCCCACAAAAAATGCCTAGGTATCCTAAAAACGTGAGGGAGACAAAACTACTTGATGGGTTATGGCTTGGGAGGCAAATTCATGGCTCTTTTCTTGCCCAAGAAGCAAAACGTGATTTCCCATGCAGGGTGGCTTGCCCAGACCCAAATTTTGGACAGCCATACCTCCCTTTCCCCAAGGCATTAACTTCCTCAACCAACTCTTGGGAGAAATCAATGATTGGGTACAAAAGTCAACATGGGTAGTTGAGGGTTTGATGGGTTCTCTCATTGACACTTAGCTTGACTTGATTGGCTCAAGGGTTTGAATATTTCCCTCCCAATTCCTTGTAAAATCATGCCCCCATCTCTTTGTTGCATTGCATAGCTAGTTGTGGGTATTTTTATTAAAATGCATATTACATGATGTTGAAATTCCAATGTGCCTAGTTAGCACGTAAACCATATGTATCAATAAATCGATGGCGGGGCCTTGTCCTTGAGCTCATCACCATGATTTTTATAACAATATTGCATCATTTACATTTCAATCTGATAGGTTCAAGGTGGGGATGTGACATACCCCTCCCCTTGGAATAACACTATCCTCGATGTTTCCAACACTTAGGAATAAATACCCACTTTACACACGCCTCAAAATTCAAACAATGGTGGCAGGTCTGCCCTGCATTTCAGCTCTTTACTTTGAACTTTCAGGATCAAGTCCTTTGGCTTTCTCAAGCTGCTCCTGCTGGCTTTGATCTTCCATCTTTGCAGGTGGGCATTGCTCCATAGCAATCCCTTCCTTTTATTCACCTTCCAACCGATCTACAAGTCCATAATTTTCATGGATTCCATCTTTCTTGCTGTCCTGGCAATTATCTGAGGAAGATTTCCAACCAAAACAAATAGTTTTCAATCTGCTGCCATGATCAATATGCACAGTTGGCCTACACTTTTCCCACTAGCAACACTTGGCTAGTAGCAGCTGCAACAGATGGCTCTCAATGTCTCACCTATGAGACTTATCATGGCAATTCTTGTTAGGACAGGCATAGCACAATATTAAAATTAGTCAATTATTTGCCCAATTGACATGGAATGTCCATGCTTTACTTATGCGACTTCTACACATTTCATGCTTTCCTAGCATACACATGAACTCATTCATGTTCATCATTTCACAGGAAAATAACTATTTCAACATTCACCATTTAATTCAAGCAATTAAACATAATTTAATTTCAGCCACGACATGCACTCAGCAATCTCTTGTTTCTAAGATGCATCAGTCAAAAGGAAAGAGAAGAGTAAGAGTTTCCCCCTCTTAGTCTTATTCCAATCCGGAGCCACACCATCACTGTGGTTTCATGCTGCTTAGCCTCTTTCACTTCAATGTGAATACTTGTCTTGCCATTTCTAGTGCAACATCCCACATGACATTTAGAAAAGAGTGTTTTGAAGAACTGAATGACAATGTAGATGGCATAATATATTTTGTACATAAATCCATCCTAATGACAATGTAGATGACATAATATATTTTGTACATAAATAAAGCCTAAAACCAAATGGAAGTAGTTCCATCAAACTCAAATTACCTAGATTCCCTAACTTTTCGTTGCATAATGTTCTCTATCTTCCAAAGTTGCAAAGAAGCATGTTGTCCTTGGTGCAAATTCGATAGCAAGGATATTCCATTCAGATGTTCAATGGAATAGTAGAGATAAGGAATTATTATGACAACAAGGTCATCATGACCATATACGAAGATCGAAAGTTGTTGACGCTGAAAGGAAAATTTGCAAGAGTTCAAAACTTTTTCTTCCTCTCTCAACATGAAGAAATCATAATCTATCATCTACTGTTTTATGGCATGGTAGATATGGACACTTAAACTATAACATTCTTCACTTGTTGAAAAATAATGGTGTTTCTAGTTTTCCCACGATTCCTAAAAAGATGAACAAATTGTATGCATACATACTAGGAAAACATAGTAAGCAACCATTTCATGAGTCAAAATTTAGAGAATGTAGAAAGTTAGAGCTGATTCACTCTGACCTATGTGGCCCCATGCTTTTTCCTTCTGCCAATGGTAATAAATATATCTCGTGACTTTTTTTGATGACTACACCAGAGTCTGTTGGGTATACTTGTTAAATAAAAAATATGAAGCATTTCAAACATTCAAAAATTTTCATGGATAAATAGAAAATGAAGAACAATTTCACATCCGCACACTTCGTAGTGACAATGGAAAATAATACACTTCTAATAATTTTGAATACTATCTTCATCAACACGGGATTGTAGACCAAGCTACAGTTCCTTACAACCCTTAAAAAAATGGCGTGGTAAAAAGAATGAACAATACCATCATGAATATGGTATGCTCCATGTTATTTTTCAAGAATGTCAAACTGATGGTTTGGGGTGATGCAATGTTATGTACAGTCTATTTGAGAAATATAAGAACAACCCATGCTCTTGAAAACAAGACTCCACATCAAATGTGTTATGGTCGTATCCCTTCGGTGAGGCATCTCAGGGTCTTTGGTTCCACCTGTTATGCCTTAATACTGAAAGAACAAAGAGAAAATATTGGTGCTCAAAGTAAAAAATGCATTTTATTGGGGTATTCAAACACCTCCAATCCATATCATCTTTACGAAGAGGTAAAAAAGAATTTTATTCATTCCAAAGATGTCATTTTTTTTTAAATGAATAAAAATGAATCTATTGAAAGATAGGTCGGTCCTTTCGAGAAATTTGTTGATGTAAAGACCTATTATGAAGTTGATAATGAAATTCCACATATTGAAGGGGGGGATCCCTATCTTGGATCAATCTCTGTGATTTTCTTTTGAAGCAAAACACCCCCTCATGAAGAAACTCATGGCGAAGAAGTTCATGCCACTTCACCTAAACATGAGGTTCAACTGGATGAGTTAATGATTTAAAGAATTGGACGATTGAATCTTGAAGAAACTGAAGCACCTCAAGTTGATCAACTTGAGACATCACAGAAAATTCTAGAATGGGCCACAAAGACACTTGGAAATGTCCATCTGAATGAAGTTGGAAAGATGGGAACAAGAAGTTCAACCAGACAAGAAGATGGAGGAGTTGTAGATAACTCAAACTCAGGTGATGACATGGATGTCTCATATTCTTGTGAATTAAATTTATCTACTAACCATGAACCAAACTCCTTTGAAGAGGTTGTTGCTCCTGATGATTGGAAATAATTCATGTAGAATGAGTATGCTACGCTCATGAAGAATGGAACATGGAAGCTAGTTGAACCTCCATTTGGAACCAAACCAATTGGCTGCAAGTGGGTATACAAGAAAAAATACCGATTGGATGTATCACTTGAAAAGCACAACGTGAGTCTTGTGGCGAAAGGCTATGCACAGAAGGAAGGAATTGACTATGAAGAGATATTCCTCCCCATAGAAAAATGTGATACCATCTGCATCTTATTGTTTTTGGATGCACAAAATGGGTGTAAAGTTCATTAGATGGATGCAAAAACAAGTACTTTCTTGAATAGAGACTTGAAAGAGAATGTCTTCAAGTCTCAACCAGAAGGATTTGTTATGAAAGGGAAAGAACATAAGGTATGTAAGCTCGTCAAGTCATTGTATGGCCTAAAACAAACACCCCACGCATGGTATGAAAAGCTAACTGAGCATCTTCTAAAGTTAAATTTCAATCATTTTAATCTTGATGATACAACACTGATTGTAAAGAAAGTTGGAAGATATGTTATGTACGTTGTGGTGTATGTAGATGACCTTTTGATGACAAGGAACAATGAAAGTTATATTGCATCGATAAAGAAATATTTTAAGAAGGGATTTGAAGTGATAGATATGGGACACCTTCAGTACTTATTGGGAATTGAAGTGACTCAACATCCTAAGTACATATTCATCTCACAAAAGAAGTATTTTGGAGAAATGTTGAACAGATTCTGCATGATAGAATGAAACCTTCTCTCAACTCCAATGGAACAAAAGTTGAAGCTCACATCGAATTAAGGAAAACAATTGAAGGATGCGACCAAGTACCGACAACTTGTGGGAATCCTCATCTACCTTACCGCCACTAGAACAAATATTTCATATGTTGTTGGTATCCTTTCAAGGTTTATGCACAAACCTTGTGAAGGACACTGGTCTGCTACCAAAAGAGTTCTAAGATACTTGAAGGGGATTCAAGACTTTGGACTCAATTATACTAAGGTGGATGACTTCAAACTAATTGTGTACTCTGATTCAGAATTTGATGACGACAAAGAGAAATGAGTGTCGACTTTTGGATACCTCATCATTCTTGGATCAATAGTTGTCTCCTAGAGAGCATGCAAATGGTCAGTTCCAATAGACTCAACAATAGAGGTAGAATATGTGGTTTCTTTGGAAGCAATGAAAGAGATTGTGTGGATCAAGAAGATACTTGAATATTTGTTGGAGAAACAAGAGAACTCCACTCCCCTAGTGATCAAAAACACTTCTATAATCAAGTTGTCCAAGAATCCCGGATTCCACGATCCAACCAAGCACATCAACACAAAATATCATTTGATTTGACATCATGTTGAGGTCATGACAATTCATTTATGGCATTGTTCCATGACCAATCAAATTGCAGACATCTTCACCAAAGCGCTTGGAAGAGAAAAGTATGAAAAGTTTATTAAAATGCTCGGACTTACAAACATCCCTTTGAATTAAGGGTAGGAATGTAAGAGACCTAATCCTACGGGATTATGGTTCCATTGATAATTTTTTAAATAATGTAAATAATTTTCAGTTTGTTAAGGGGAGGATGGAGATTCTCCTTGGATTCCAACAAATCTCTTGGAAGTTAAAACCCAAGAGACAAAACCCTTGACTCGACAAAACCCTTGTATAAAATAAGGAGTTGGATCATGAATTAAATTCATTGAGGTGTTATTATTATCTACAAGTGGTATCAGATCCTCATAACTCTTACTCTATATTCTAGTCCTGGAATTTTTCCATCCTGCTCACTAGTCTATCGCTAATCTCTGCATAGCTTGTCACTCGGTTAGGACTTCCTCCTAAGTGCTCAGATATGCCTACTCATCTGTGAGGGAACAAATTTGATTTGTGAGTGTGAAACACCACCTGAAAACCCTAATTCTGGCATACATTATTGCCAAAACGCATCTCAGAAATATCTACATGGAAAGAAGGCTCCCTTTGTGGATCAATCTCTACATTTTTTTCTCTTAAAATATTTGCGTGGATATAGGGATATCCTCCCGTCATGTGGGATGCAACCTAATGTTTACTAGATTTCCCTCCCTAATCACATAAACCCTAATCCGTAACAGTGTGTGAGAGTTGCTGCATACCATTCGTTTTGAAGATTCTTCATGGAAGAGGTGGATACAGCGTTGGCAATTTTATATGTTGTGCTTTTCAGTTTTTTTTTAATGAGGTCTCTACACGAGCTGTGCATTTAGCATTGAAGAATGTAATACTGATTGTGCATTTAGCATTGAAAACTATATACTCACTGTGCATTGATCATTGAGGACTGTATACTCAATTGTACATTAAGCATTGAATACTGTATACTCAATTGTGTGTTGAGCATTGAGTGTTGAGCGTGGAAGACACCATGGCTTTTGTGATGTCTATGTAGTTGCTTGAGAAAGGGTGCCATTGTTTTGGAGACTGCAGAACTCTCACTATTGACTGAACTACAGAGCTGCAATTGGAGTGCATTTGACCTCTGCAAATATTACTATGCATGGATTTATTCCTCTCCTACGACTACATCTCAAAAAATGTTTGTCACTTCTGAAGATCATTGCAACAGGTACTATTGCAATCTAGTTTGGAGATCTTGAACCCCTTTTCATTTTGAAGACTGGTGTGATACGAGGGATGTATCAATTTATAGACTGGTTGATGTGATTTTTTAAAATAAATGATGCTAAGTGTATTGTGGAAACTCTAATTGCTAAAGTTATCGTTCTTTCAAATTTTGAAAGCTAAAGTCACGCACATAACATTAGAGGGACTGTATTGATTTACAAAGATTATGTTGTAATGTGCTCATTAATATTGAAAGAATACGTTGTAATAAGTGGCAGAGACATAGACGTCCACCTTCTTTTGTTTTCCCAAACATTATTAAATTTACAGGCTAAGTACATTACCGGTTGCAGAAGATGCATTCGTTGGCTATTATAGTTGGAGCAATAGTCTCTAGTAAAGACAATTATCCATAATGGTCAAGTAAGATCAAGGCCACATTCATCTACAATGAATTTTGGAATGGCATATGTGAAGGAGCAACCATTTCTATCCCAAAACCACCAACAATAGAGAAACGACAAGATATATAGCAGACCAGAGACGTGAAAAGGTGTGTCATCACATATTACCTGCAACATCCTATTTTGATGCCTTGAAAATATTGAAGGACCTATTTGACTCACATTATGAGATGGATATAATTGAGATGATCCCGAATTTGTTCAATTTAGAAGTGAAGGATAATGATCCCATGTTTGTAGGATTTGAGATCAAAGCAATCACACATAAGATCTAAGCCTGCACTCGCATAGAATAATATCTTCCACTTGCTTCCAAGCTAGTAACTAGTTGAAGGAATTCACCTTCGATACCTTGGTGGAGAAGATTGTAGACAAAGAAGAAGATTTTGGAAAGAAGACCATCAAGCCCACTGGATAAAAACTTTTCCTTGCTTATAAAGACAAGAACTAATCAAAAGACCCTTCTAAGGGAGAGAACAATAGAAAAGGATGAAGAAGGAATTTCGGAGGTAGGGGGGCAAAAACAACTCAAACAAAAGACCAGACTTATAGTTTAAGCTATGTTGGAACAATGGACATGAAGCAAGTTAGTGTTGGGCCCCTTGGGATTCCATCAAAGAAATACATAATCATAAGAAATAAGACAAAGGTAAAACCCAAGAGGCTTGTAAATCTCCTCAATCTTCCCATTATATTGTTGCACATTGTAATATTGTAATAAATTAAATGACATCATTTCCATCTAACAACGACACTTGGTTGCTGGTGCAACATCTCACATGACATTTAGAAAATAATGTTTCGAAGAATTAAATGATAATGTAGATGGCATAATATATTTTGTAGATAAATCCAGCCTCAAACCAAAGGGAATTGGTTCCATCAAGCTCAAATTACCTAGATTCCCTCACTTTTCGTTGCATAATGTTCTCTAGCTTCCAGAGTTGCAAGGAAGCTTGTTGTCCTTGGTGCAAATTCGGCACCAAGGCAATTCCATCCACATGTTCAATGGAATATTAGATATAAGGAAGTATTCTGACAACAAGGTCATCATGACCATATATGAAGATGGAAAGTTGTTGATGCTGAAAGGATCATTTGCAAGAGTTCAAAACTTTGTCTTCCTCTCTCAGCATGAATAATTCGTACTGTATCATCTAGTGCTTTATGGCATGCTAGATATGGACACTTAAACTATAAAATTGTTCACTTATTGAAAAAGAATGGTGTTTCTAGTTTTCCCACCATTCCTAAAAAGATGAACAAATTTTATGCATGCATACTAGGCAAACATAGTAAGCAACCATTTCATGAGTCAAAATTCAGAGAATGTAGAAAATTAGAGTTGATTCACTCAGGCCCCATGCATGTTCCTTATGCCAATGGTAATAAATATCTCATGACTTTTGTTGATGACTGCACCAAAATTTGTTCGGTATACTTGTTAAAGAAAAAATTTGAAGCATTTGAAGCATTCAAAAAATTTCATGGATCGATAGAAAACGAAGAACAATCTCACATTGGCACACTTTGTAGTGACAATGGAAAATAATACACTTCTAATAACTTTGAATATTATCTTTGTGAACACGGGATTGTAGACCAAACTACAATTCCTTACAACCATTAACAAAATGGCGTGGCTAAAAGAATGAATAGTACCATCATGAATATGGTACGCTCCATGTTGTTTTTCAAGAATGTCAAATTGATTATTTGTGGTGATGTAGTGTTATGTGCAATCTATTTGAGAAATAGAAGTCCAACTCATGCTCTTGAAAAAAAGACTCCACTTGAAATGTGTTATGGTCATATCCCTTCGGTGAGGTATCTCAGGGTATTTAGTTCCACCTGTTATGCCTTGATACCAAAGGATCAAAGAGAAAAGCTTGGTGCTCAAAGTAAAAAATTCATTTTCTTAGAGTATCTAGACACCTCCAAGCCATATCGTCTTTACAATGACGTAAACAAGAAGTTTATTCATTCCAGAGATGTCATTTTTCTTGAAATGAATAAAAATGATGAGTCTATTGAAAAATAGGTTGATCCTTTGGAGAAATTTTCCCATGCAAAGACCTATTATGAAGTTGATAATGAAATTCCACATCTTGAAGGGGGGATCCCTATCTTGGATCAATATCTGGAATTTCCTTTTGAAGCACCAACACCCCCTCATGAATTAACTCATGACGAAGGAGTTCCTTCCAGTTCACCTAAACAGGCGGTTCAACTAGATGAGGTGATTTAAAGAATTGGAAGACTAAATCTTGAATAAAATGAAGCACCACTAGTTGATCAACCTGGGGCATCATGAAATTTTGGAATGGGCCATAGAGAAACATGAAAGTGGCCATCCATATGAATTTGGAAATATGGGAACAAGAAGTTCAACCAGACAAGAAGAAGTAGGAGTTGCATATAACTCAAACTCATGTGATGACATGGATATTTCATATGATTGTGAATCAAATTGATTTGGTAACGTTGAACCAACTTCCTTTGATGAATTTTTTGCTTGTGATGAATGGAAAGAAGCCATGTAGAATGAGTATGATGCGCTCATGAAGAATGGAACTTGGAAGCTGGGTTACCCTCCATTTGGAACCAAACCAATTGGTTGCAAGTGGGTATACAAGAACACATACATATCATATGTCTCACTTGAAAAGGACAAGGTGATGGTTGTGGTGAAAGCCTATGCACAGAAGGAAGGCATTGACCATGAAGAGACATTTTCCACCATAGAAAAATGGATATCATCTTCTCCTTATTTCCTCTGGCTATGCAAACTGGGTGTAAAGTTCATCAGATGGATGTGAAAACAAATTTCTTGAATGGAGACTTGAAAGAGAATGTCTTCATGTCTTATCCAAAAGGATTTTTTATGAAAGGGAAAGGAAATAAGTATGTGAATAAAGCACCTCATGCATGGTATGAAAAGCTAATTGAGAATCTTCTGATGTTAAATTTCAAACATTTTAATCTTGATGATGCAAAACTGTTTATAAATAAATTTGGAGAATGTTGTGTACCTTGTGGTGTATGTAGATGACATTTTGATGACAATGAATAATGAAAGTTATTTTTCATCCATTAAGAAATATTTAAAGAAGGGATTGGAAATGGCAGATGTGGGACAACTTCACTACTAGTTGGGAATTGAAGTGATTCAATATCCTAACTACATATTCATCTCCCTTAAGAAGTATGCTAGAGAATTGTTGAATGGATTCTGCATGACCGAATGTAACCCTCTCTCAAATCCAATGGAACAAAATTTGAATCTCACATCGAATGAAGAAAAATAATTTGAGGATGCAAACAAGTACCAAGAAAATGTGGGAAGCCTTATCTACCTTACCACCACTAGACGAGATATTTCATATGTTGTTGGCATCCTTTCAAGTTTCGTGAACAAACCTTGTGAAGGACACTAGCCTTCTGCCAAAAGAGTTTGAATATACTTGAGGGGGACTCAATACATTGGACTCAAGTATTCTAACGTGGATGAATTCAAACTTATTGTGTACTTTGATTTATACTTTTTTGGATACAAAGAGATAGGAGTCTCTACTTCTGGCTACCTCATGATTCTTGGATATGCAGTTGTCTCTTAGAGATCTCGCTAACAGTCAATTTCAACAAATTGGATAACATAGGTAGAATACATGGTTGCTTCATAAGAAACAAAATAGATTGTATACTTGAAGATTTGCAGGAGAAACAAGAGAATCCCACTCCCCTACTCATCAACAATAATTCTGCAATCAAGTTGGCCAAGAATCCCAGATTCCATGATCGAACCAAGCACATCAACATGAAGTATCATGTGATTCGACATCATGTAGAGGCCAAGACAATTCATTTATGGCATTGTTCCATGAACAAACAAATTGATTAATCTTCAAAATCACCCATTACTTCTTCTTCACCTCCTTCAACAACATTTGCATGCACTGATTTCATTTGATTATTTTTGAAGACACGTAGTCTTTCAATCAATCTCTCTTGAAGTGTCTAGGATTATTACACTAATAACATCCAAATTTTTACCTCTTACATGCATTGTTAGCCTCTCTCACCGAACCATTACTTTATTTGTATTTTCCTTTGAACCATGCACTAAACACACTCTCTATAGTGGATGAAGTTGATGCTTCTATATAATCTATCCTCCTTCCCTTCTGTAGAAGAAGTGTTGATAACTTCTCAATTGTAAGTGGTTGTTTCTCACTGAGTAGATGCAAGGACTCAACAGATGAATCCAAGGATGACATAAAACTTCATATTACCAAATCAACTATATCCTCATCATCCATTAGCTTCTCAATAGCATCTAATTAAGAGAAAAGATCCTTGATCTGCAATAGATATTCAAATACTAACCCTCCTTGCAACTTAGTGGAAAACAAAATACTTTTCAAATACAATGGCCTCCCTACTAATTATTGATACTTTTTTTTTAGATTTGTCCATAATACATATGCTACAATGGAATTTATTACTTTTAGAACCATTGTGTTTGCTACTGACAATTTGAGAAGTAATTAAACCTCTTTATTTCTTTTATCATAGTCTCCAGTATCATTTGTTCGTCTATGTTCTTTATCTCAGATGATTTTATAAAAATATTTAAACTTGCCAATGGTCAGTTTCGTATGAGTCCATAAACTATATTCTTTCCGATCAATTTTTTGGATTCCAAAAAGATTAAATGATGCAAATCGGCCATTGCTAACACAAATCAAATAGCAATACAAAAAATAATAATATCTAGAAGACTACAATGCAACACAAGCTTACTAAACCTTCATACCTTGGTTTTCCTCTATAGCCAATTAGAAGAGACTAATGGCATAAATGATGATGGACAATGGTGGGGGCAATTTTCAAAGAAACCACATCCATGACCAGCGACCAACAACTACCTTAGATTTGGGTGAAGGAAGCTCTACCATGCTTACACCAATTTGCAAACTCCTCCATAATTAGAGATGAAGGAAGCAATTCTCTGAACAACTACAACATGCGTCATTTTAACATGAGATGAAGGAACTCTAATCAACACAATCCCTCTAAAGGAATTCACATGATCTTTACAATATTATAATATACACCAAAAAAATACACCCATGACCCCTCAAGTTGCAATCACACACAACCAAACCATAAAAATAAAGTCGCATATTCACTTCATCGGATAGTGGCATCCTCATCAACCAAAGCATGGTGATCAAGAAACATGCAATGATTAGCTTATAGAGGCTAAGTGCCAATTTACTAAGCCAATATTACCAAGGGAAGGCAATGATTTACCTTGTGGAGGCTAGTTGCTTTTCTTGAGCATCAAAACTACAAAGTAAATATAGCAATTTCAAAAATGTAAGAAAATTGCCTTGCTAACATTTCAAATTTGCCCTAAAATGCCGCATTCAGTAGGACATAATTACATTCATATTGGCATGAATATATTTCCATTGTACTCTTCTAACAAATTAGAAAATAGAGGATAACAAACTCTAGTAGGTGCTAATTATAAATCATGACTATAGCCTACTATCATGTACACAACAAGAATTCGATGATGTCATTATTGGGCATTTTATCTAATTAATCTATTGTTTTTTTTTCTAATTCTCTTTTACTACGTGATCATAGATATAATTGGCAGTTTAATGAAAAGGTTTGAAGTCACATGTAAGGCCACTTTCACATTATCATTAAGTGCCTCATTATGATCATAACCCTCCTAATCTTTTCTATCATTATCCAAGCTATCCATGTTATCAAGTCCATCCATTTGACAACTGATACTTGAGAGCTAACATTGAGAAGCAACAAGGATTCCCTTAGAGGAAATGAATCACACCTCACAAGGTGGTCATATTGTTGCAAGAACTGGTGTCACATACCCTCCATCTAACCAATTCAATGAAGGGCACATAATACCAAAATCTGGGCTTTTACATAAAACTCAGTCCATTCATTAGATTCTTAGCAATAAAAGAGATGCGTGCAGATGCAAATCAATTAAACATGCACAACGGAATAAAACATATTCATCCACACCCTATTCATTGCATTCAACATATCATGACAATAATTAATTTAAGCATTGCAGAATTAAATACATAGACAGAAAAACAACACTTATCTTCATTGTGCAATTGTCCCGAACAACTAGGTATGTCGCTGCAACGTTCCACCCAACCGTAGGCTCTTCGACGGAATATACTCAGTCCGTCCGAAGGCCACCCCCGAGCTGGGCATGATTCTTACAAGGAAAGGGGACATTCAGCTCATACACAGCCAATTAAGCATTTCATTTCAGCCAAGCCAGTGCACAGTTGGGTTTATCAGGCTGCATTTGAACCCTGGATGCTTACTCTCAAGTTCAAGCCAAAACAATGGGTTACCCATTACCCATAACCCAACATACTCTTCCTTCATATAGCAAAAATGATCATTGGGCAGGGTTACACATTTACAACAAATGCTTTCACAAAACAGGGTCAACATTGGCTCCCCCAACTTGTGGCTCACCCAACGAGATGTGGAATTTAGAATTCAACCCCAGGGAGCTAAAACGATTTCTCCCACTGGTTATGATCCATTCCAATGGCCAAAACGACCTCCAGAAAGACCCAAAATCATTCCCTTCTCCTTCCCACTGGTGACCAACACAAAAAACGCCCCCTTCCAGCTAGAAAACAAGGATGCACAAGAAGAATGAGGAGGAGAAAACGCCCAGCAAGCCAGAGCTGCGTGAGAGAGTAAGGTAATGGTGAAAAATGATTTTATCCCATAGGTTATGGGCATTCCAATGGCCAAAATGACCTGCAAGAAGACCCAAAAATGTTCTGCTCTCTTCCCCACTGGTATCCAAAGCAAAAATGCCATTTCCAGCTTGGAATATCATGGAAAACACAGGAAAATCCCCACAAAAAAATGCCCAGGTAGCCTAAAAACGTGAGGGAGACAAAATTGCTTGATGGGTTATGGCTTGGGAGGCAAATTCATGGCTCTTTTCTTGCCCAAGAAGCAAAACGTGATTTGTAATGTCCCCATTTTGACCCCCTTCGATTTAAATCGTAAATGATGCAAATATTGTTATTTAATCATGGTGAGGAGCTCAAGGCCAAGGCCCCACCATTGATTTAGCGTTTTATGTATCGGCAATTAAAGAAATAGATGCCTGTGGTTCTTGTGCTAGATAGGCACAATGTAAATAAGACATCCTGTAAATACAAATTTTAATGAAAATACCCACAACTAGCTATGCAATGCAACAAAGAGATGGGGGCATGATTCTACAAGGAATAGGGAGGGAAATTATTCAAACCCTTGAGCCAATGGTGTTAATCCATGTGTCAATGAGAAAACCCATAAACCACCAACTACCCATTTTGGGTTATGCACCCAATCATTTAATTCTTCCAAGAGTTAGTTGAGGCAGTTAATGCCTTGGGAATGGAGAGGTATGGAAGCCAATTTCGTGCATGGGCAAGCCATCAACCTGGGAATTCGTATTTTTGTTTCTTGGGAAAGAAAACACCTAGGGAATGGTGCCCAAAGCCATTCCTCACCCAGGGCTTTCATCCTCTCACGCAGATTGAGACTGCTGGAAGTTACATTCACGTTTTTCATAAAAAACGCAGGGTTTTCCTTGCCCAAAAACTCATTTTTGGTTTTGGACAGTATTTGGGAAGAAGGGGCTACGATTTGGGACCGTATGGAGGTTGTTTTGTCCCAGAATTGCCATGGGCATTTTTCCTAAAAACGATTTCTGCTTCCTGGGGTTTTCCCAAACCTCCATTGTTCATTTTTATCCTTCCCACGTTTTTTTGGAGCTCAGGGAATCATTTTCATGCTTATCACTGTACAAACGTTTTTCTCCTGTCCAGCCATTGTAGTTAGCTGATTATTTGCATCCTTGTTTGATTTGGAGACTGTAAGCAAGAGATTGGAGTGGTAGTGGACATAGAGGGCTTGATAAACCTAGTGGGGGAGACAACCTCTCAAGAATATCAAGAGGGCTTTGGATACTCTTCTATGCACACCCTGAGAGCACTAGATGGGGAAGGTATGGCTTGAGGGACTGTACATCAATGAAAATAATACTTCCTTGTGTTGGGTGTGTAGGTATTGTGGGTGCCAAGCTAGATAGATCTTGTAAGGTTATCCCTGGCTCTGTGCTTCAGCTCACTAGCTTAGCAACTCTTCCTTTCCATTTCCTAGCAGCCTGATAAACCCAATTGTAGATTGGCTTGGCTCATTTTGGTGTATGCTTAGCTATGTGTGAGTCTGCTGTTTCCTAGTTCCTTGTAGAAATCATGCCCAGCTCGGGGGTGGCAGTTGTATCAAGAGGTTGATAAGCACAACTGGCCTATGGTTGGGTGGAACGTTGCAGATGCATAGCTAGTTGCTTGGGACTACTTTGTTAAGATAAGTATTCTCTTTTATAAATTCTGCAATGTCTTTATTTAATGGCTGTCACAGAAATGTTGAATGTATGTTAGATATTAAACATGATTTTTAATTCCGTTGTGTTTCTATAACATGCACATGTATATGTCTTTTTATCAATGAGTTTTTACTTAATGGATATGGGGCTAGATGCCCGGTTTTAGCATCACGTCCTCTCTATCATGCTGGTATGATGGGAGGGGACATTACATGATTTCCCATGCAGGGTGGCTTTCCCAAACCCGAATTTTGGACAGCCATACCTCCCTTTCCCCAAGGCATTAACTTCCTCAACCAACTCTTGGGAGAAATCAATGATTGGGTACAAAAGTCAACATGGGTAGTTGAGGGTTTGATGGGTTCTCTCATTGACACTTGGCTTGACTTGATTGGCTCAAGGGTTTGAATATTTCCCTCCCAATTCCTCGTAAAATCATGCCCCCATCTCTTTGTTGCATTGCATATCTAGTTGTGGGTATTTTTATTAAAATGCATATTACATGATGTTGAAATTCCAATGTGCCTGGCTAGCATGTAAACCATATGTATTAATAAATCGATGGCGGGGCCTTGTCCTTGAGCTCGTCACCATGATTTTTATAACAATATTGCATCATTTACATTTCAATGCGATAGGGTCAAGGTGGGGATGTGACATACCCCTCCCCTTGGAATAATAACGTCCTCGATGTTTCCAACACTTAGGAATAAATACCCACTTTACACACGCCTCAAAATTCACACAATGGTGGCAGGTCTGCCCTGCATTTCATCTCTTTACTTTGAACTTTCAGGATCAAGTCCTTTGGATTTCTCAAGCTGCTCCTGCTGGCTTTGATCGTCCACCTCTGCAGGTGGGCATTGCTCCACAGCAATCCCTTCCTTTTATTCACCTTCCAGCTGATCTACAAGTCCAGAATTTTCATGGATTCCATCTTTCTTGCTGTCCTGGTAATTATCTGAGAAAGATTTTTAGCCAAAACAAATAGCTTTCGATCTACTGCCATGATCAATATGCACAACTGGCCCTCACTTTTCCCACTAGCAACACTTGGCTAGTAGCGGCTGCAACAGATGGCTCTCAATGTCTCACCTGTGAGACTTATCATGGCAATTCCTGTTAGGACAAGCATAGCACAATATTAAAATTAGTCAATTATTTGCCCAATTGACATGGAATGTCCATGCTTTACTGATGCGACTTCCACACGTTTCATGCTTTCCTAGCATACACATGAACTCATTCATGTTCATCATTTCACAGGAAAATAACTATTTCAGCATTCACCATTTAGTTCAAGCAATTAAACATAATTTAATTTCATCCACGACATGCACTCAACAATCTCTTGTTTCTAAGATGCATCAGTCAAAAGGAAAGAGAAGAGTAAGAGTTTCCCCCTCTTAGTCTTATTCCAATCCGGAGCCACACCATCACTGTGGTTTCATGCTCCTTAGCCTCTTTCACTTCAATGTGAATACTTGGCTTGCCCTTTCTTGGCTATGACACTTAATGTCTTGTTGATGTATATGTAACTTCGGAATGTATTTCACATATATGTATATTGTATTCCTATAGAGATGGTATTATTCCTCTATAAGGAAGTGTCGTCATTTATATTGTAAGTGTCGTAACTTAAACTTGATGGGTTATTAGACCACCTTATTTGGGGTCGGCCCTGTATAAGTCATGTGGGTCAAAGGGTTATTAGACCACCCTATTGGGGGTCGGCCCACTCAGCATTATGTTATGTGGTTAAGTTCGAGCCTACATGAGTTAGGTAAAAAGGCAAGTCAAGTCAAGTATAAATAGAGTGCGGGAGGCACTCTATTTGCTCACTCACTTCTCACACATGCACTCAAGGAGGAGTGGCGCACTTATGGAGGAGGAGGATCTGCTGCTAGGTTATGGCTATCTCTCTTGGTTGGTTGTATCATTGCTCTATCTATCTCTGAGGAAGTTATTGGGGTTTTTCACCTTTATGGTTTTCCCCAAGTAAATCTTTGTGTCTCTTGTGTGCTTGCATTATTGTCTCCATGATTGATATGCTGTAGATATGCTGTACATGTTATTCTCTCAGTTAAGATCCTAGATCAGATTGAAGTAAATTCTGAAAATTTAACATGTCTAAGGTCTGTCTAAGGATCTTCAACCAGGGAACCTTTTCCCATTGTTGCTTACAAAACCTTTGGCTGCTAGGACCTACACATGTCCACTAGCACCATCTTTCATTACTGCTCATACTGAGCTCTCTTTAGGACAGTCACATGTCCACATGCATCCTCCAGATGCTTTCATAGTCCTTGCTTCCAGCAATACCTACACTCAAATATTGAATCAATTTACATGCTTAGTTTATTTTCACGGGGTTTATCTTCAAACGAGAATTTAAGAAATCATAACCGAATCATATACACACGTATATTCATACTAAATAAGCAAGAAGCTGCAAGATAATCAAATACTTATCTACCTTGGATGTCTTCACTTTGTCCCACAGGATCCTTCTTCGCTTTATAAGCCTTGAATTTCTCGTGGATGCAATAATGAATGTTGGGCCAACACGCAGGCTACTCCACAACCATTCGAATAGGAAAAGCCCATCCAGTACGCCGACTGGGTTTCATCAATCATCTCATTTCTCAATATGCTAGGCTAGTGCTCCAATTGGTTTTATTAATTAATTAAAGAATGTTTGGCCAGCACGTCGGCTGCTCCACAACATCAAGGGTTTAGTGCCCCCACCATCTACTCTTCGAATTTATCAAGCATTTGTAGCACCTAACCAGTTACTCTATGGATTTACTAAGAATTTATAGCACCTAACCAGTTACTCTCTGGTTTAACCAAGAATTTTGTAGTTCACAACCAATTATTCTCTGGTTCACCAAGGATTTTATAGTTCTTTCAAGGTCCTTGCTTCTTGCAATGGCCAAGGTTCTGACAAAGAAACAACAGTGTATTAGCTTGGTTGTCATAAGACTTATACCTGAAATCTTCATTATTCCAAACAAGAAATAAATGAAAATGAATACTTATTTGTATTGTGCATTTTCCTCGTTACTTCACAGGTTTCCTTCTCTGCTTTACAAGCCTTGTATCACCTGTGGGGTGGATGCTTGACCAACACACATGCTACTCCATAGCATCATCCGAATAGGCAATGCCAAGCCAGTACGCTGACTGGGTTTATCAGGCATCCCTAAAATTAGTATGCTAAGCCAGTATGCTGACTGGGTTTATCAAGCATTTAAAAAATCAGTATGCTAAGCCAGTACGCCAACTGGGTTTATCAAGCATACAATAACCATTTCCAAGCCAATTCTCCGACTGGGTTTGTCAGGAAATAACACCCTTCACCAATACCTCCACAACATGCAAATAACCAATGCCAAGCCAGTACATCGACTGGGTTTATCAGGCATACAACAACCATTTCCAAGCTAGTACATCGACTGGGTTTATTAGGAAATGTGAACAACATAATATGATTATGTGGCTCCTTCTCTTATGCAACTAGTGGTTCCCTCTAGGAACTCCATAGGTGACTCACTTGACTGCAGGCTAGCATGGCCCCACAATACCCACTCACACTACACAAGGATGATACCCCTTTTCTGCAACACAGCTCCTTGGGACTATCCATCTCTTCTAGTGTCCTTTAGTGTGAGCGTAGAAAGGTTACCACTGTCCATACAGTCCTCTTGAGCACCCTTCTTCACTTTGCCTCTTACGT
Source organism: Larix kaempferi (assembly GCA_027924585.1). Taxonomy (NCBI): domain Eukaryota; kingdom Viridiplantae; phylum Streptophyta; class Pinopsida; order Pinales; family Pinaceae; genus Larix; species Larix kaempferi. The sequence continues at coordinate 2,534,861 of BSBM01000188.1, read as the reverse complement.
GCAACACCAAATTGCATCTGTGTAAGTTGATATCACAAGAAGGATAAGCAGACTCATCAGTATTGCTGCTCTAAAATTGTAACCATATTTCATAACATTCACTATCAAGTATTGAAACACTAGGAATGCGTCCATTCCCTTAGGGTGTAGTCAATAATGAAAACCCTAACATAACCCATCACCCGAAAGGTATGCATCCCTTTCCAATGTGAGCTATGTAGGCCTTAGTCATACTCAAGCAGTCTGGAATAATAATGAAATAATAAAACACGCTCTGCATATTAAATATAATAACCAGACATGTATATTCTTAGTTAGGGTTACTGAATACTCATTCGTTTCATGGATGTATCTTTCCTTCATTCGCGAAAAATGGGGGCTCCCTTCTCTGATTCAACAGTCCTTCAGTTTGCCACCCCAATCTTTTCACATTTCATAACCCACACATGCCTTCTTGGAATAGTTTTACCATCTCACTCACATGCAGTGCAGCTGAGGTATTATCAAAATTCATAATGCCGTTTTGCCCGAAACCCATTTCCAAAGCATGGGACCCTTCCCATCTAGTTTGACTTCTGCAGGCCATCATACATGGTCTTTATACAATGTGTCATCCTGGCACACTTATCAAATAGCCAAACAGTCAACAACATTTAACAATAGACTTCAAAATATGATTGTTCCATAACAAGTCAATGTCATTAATAATTAAATTCAATATGAATTTGCAACTCTGTCTCCTACAGAAATTGATTTGCATTCATGATATTATTCTCATAAATTTAAACCATAAAATTTTCAGATTTGTTTCATGCATACTTTACAACCATGATAACCTTCTCATAACCTTTGGCTTTTGCACATGGTAGATCCCAGTCTTTACTATGGACTTATCGTCATTGCCATACGTAAGACTTTCCTACCTGAAGACTAGAACTTCAATCAGCCAAACACGTTGTGAGTATCTATGCATATAATCCTCTCATTGCCACAACAGTCACTGAAGTGATCTTAGAATTATAACACTCAATAATTCAAACAGCTTCAGCTGTTAACATTTGAAATGCAATGAAATATATACATTTCTATATATGCATCATTATCACCATAAGATTGCAAGACACAGTCACACTATCCATGGAATTTAAATAACTATAAATACTCATTACTTCATATTCCATGCAACTTTGTCCTTCCAACAGAGTGCTCTGGTATCCCATCACATGTCTATCTTCTTCATGCAGTCTTTCTCCTGCATTCATAGCAGCTCATGAAATGGTCTCAGGATTAACAATAACCCACCATTTAATCTATTATCTAACTGCATTGAAACAGACGTATGTCACACCCATACGTTCACACAATGCATCTCAACATGTGCACTCACACATATGCATGCACATTCACAACATTTAAATAATCTTTTAATGTGCATTAACTCAATGCATAACCCCTTAATACAACCTTGCATTAATCCATGAATACTATGCATTCCACCATATTATGGCCTAACCATGCCTATCTCATATGGCATGCACTACCACAATCATGACTATAAGTCTTTACTTTCTTTGGTTTTTAAACTCACAACGAATATACACAAGTGGCATGATATAATTTCATATGAATGCATTGAGGTTTCTAAGAAACCATAGGGTGTAAGGCTCCTTGCTTTCATTTACCCACACCTGACCATACTCGGTAGGTTGACACTCACATTCAGGCACTCAATACCACATGCAGACCGAGTCAACATAGTTTAAACATAGTTGAAGGGATCTCACCAAATCTTCTTTCAACATCCCTGCAATTTAAGCACAATACCATTACCTGCATGGCTGTTGTTAACATCGCTTGATATTACCTAATCAGTTGGCCTCTTACCAAGGCTACACAGTCCTTTTTCCAACATCATGATCACAGATTTGTTGCACCATCCTTTCCTCATAAGGTCCTTGGTCACGTACAACAATGTCATCAAATTCTTTAGCCATGTTTCAGTTGCCTTTGGTCCTATAACCAATGCGAACACAACTGATTATTAGCAACCACAATAATTATCTTAAGTGGCTCATGGCATATGTAAAACCTCACTATTTTACCAATATGCAATATCATATACATGTACAAACATTTTCACATGCACTATGTAATGTCTGTTAGTATTTCAGCTAGTACATATTCACTTCATCTATCTATCCTTTTGCATTTTCAATCATGCTTCTATGGTTTGGTTCCTACAACATTAGTTGTCATCAACCATAGGAACTACCATTAGTGGGCTATTGCACGTGTAACTTCACTATTTTATCAATATGCAACATCATGCTCACTAATTCATATGCATTATTCTCTTACATTTCCAGCATCCCTATGCCATAATTTCCAGTATATGAAACTCATGAAATAAAAACACAATAGCAAGAGAGGAGTTAAGGAGTTCTCCCTTTCCAATTTCCTCATCATGGCATGGAGTTCCTTCTCTACATCATAGCTGATCCTTTTCTTGGCTTCCTTACCAAGCATACAAGCAATCATTAGCTATGATCTTCTCATGAATTAGCAATTCAACATATACCTACGTGTATAATGCAATTATTATGTTATAAACATAAATAGTTTAAGGCGAGGAATTTCCCTTTTATCAACATTTCCTTGCTACTCCCATTGCTCTTTCGCAATGCCTATCATAGCCAATTACTTTTAATAAGGCTTCCACAAACCTTCCATGCAATTCTTGCTTCTCATCCCAAGAATGCATTTCACACTTTTCAACTTTTTAGCACCTGAATTTCACCCTGGAAAGCCACTAAAATTTCCTGTTTTTGGCAAACTTGGCAATTCTCTTCCAACCATGTCGGACCAACTCACCAAGTTCTTCCGATCATCTCAGATGAACTCACCGAGTTCTTTCGGTACAAAACTCAGCTTTTCCTTCTGTCACTGTGGATGAACTTGTCGAGTTCTTCCGGTGTCACGGACGAACTTGCCGAGTTTCTTTCGGTGTCGTGGATGAACTCATCCATCTCTTTTGGTCGACCATTTCGGCAACTCGGCAGTTCTTTCCGTCATTCCGAAAAACTTTCGCCAACTCTTCCGCTGTTCCAGAAAGGTTTCGCCAATGCTTCCGCTGTTCCGAAAAGCTTTCGCCAACGCTTCCACTGTTCCGGAAAGCTTTTTCCAACACTTCCGCTGTTCCGGAAAGCTTTCGCCAACGCTTCCGCTGTTCCGGAAATCTTTTTCCAACTCTTCCGCCGAAATTCTTCCTTCCTCTTCCGGTGAACTTAATGATTTTCTGCCGAATCGTCGCAGAGCCACTCGCCAAGTTATTTCGATAAATTTAGTGAGAACTCGCAAGTTCCTTCCGCCATTGCGGATGAACTCGCCGAGTCTTGCCGCCAATATAGACTTAGCACAAAGCTCAAAATACTTAGAAAATTTCAAATTTTCACAAAAGTTTTTCAAATTTTCTTAATGACTACAGTTGAACAGGAAACATACTTACCTCTGCAACTGTAATAGGTAGCCCATGAAGGCCCAATGCCGCAACCAACAGCTCTGATACCATTCTGTCACATACCCTCCATCTAACCAATTCAATGAAGGGCACATAATACCAAAATATGGGCTTTTACATAAAACTCATCCCATTCATTAGATTCTTATCAATAAAAGAGATGTGTGCAGATGCAAATCACTTAAACATGCACAACGGAATAAAACATATTCATCCACACCCTCTTCATTACATTCAACATATCATGACAATAATTAATTTAAGCATTGCAGAAGTAAATACATAGACAGAAAAACAACACTTATCTTCATTGTGCAATTGTCCCGAACAACTAGCTATGTCGCTGCAACGTTCCACCCAACCGTCGGCTCTTCGACGGCATATACTCAGTCCGTCCGAAGGCCACCCCCGAGCTGGGCATGATTCTTACAAGGAAAGGGGACATTCAACTCATACACAGCCAATTAAGCATTTCATTTTAGCCAAGCCAGTGCACAATTGGGTTTATCAGGCTGCATTTGAACCCTGGATGCTTACTCTCAAGCTCAAGCCAAAACAATGGGTTACCCATTACCCATACCCCAACATACTCTTCCTACATACAACAAAAATGATCATTGGGAAGGGTTACACATTTACAACAGATGCTTTCACAAAACAGGGTCCACATTGGCTCCGCCAACTCGTTGCTCACCCAACGAGCTGTGAAATTTAGACTTCAACCCCAGGGAGCTAAAACGATTTCTCCCACTAGTTATGATCCATTCCAATGGCCAAAATGACCTCCAGGAAGACCCATAATCATTCCCTTCTCCTTCCCACTGGTGACCAACACAAAAAATCCCCCTTCCAGCTTGAAAACAAGGATGCACAGGAAGAATGAGGAGGGGAAAACGCCCAGCAAGCCAGAGCTGCATGAGAGAGTAATGTAATGGTGAAAAATGATTTTATCCCATAGGTTATGGGCATTCCAATGGCCAAAACGACCTGCAGGAAGATCCAAAAATGTTCTGCTCTCTTCCGCATTGGTATCCAAAACAAAAACACCATTTCCAGCTTGGAAGATCATGGAAAACACAGGAAAATCCCCACAGAAAAATGCCCAGGTAGCCTAAAAACGTGAGGGAGACAAAATTGCTTGATGGGTTATGGCTTGGGAGGCAAATTCATGGCTCTTTTCTTGCCCAAGAAGCAAAATGTGATTTTCCATGCAGGGTGGCTTGCCTAGACCCGAATTTTGGACAGCCATACCTCCCTTTCCCCAAGGCATTAACTTCCTCAACCAACTCTTGGGAAAAATCAATGATTGGGTACAAGAGTCAACATGGGTAGTTGAGGGTTTGATGGGTTCTCTCATTGACACTTGGCTTGACTTGATTGGCTCAAGGGTTTGAATATTTTCCTCCCAATTCCTTGTAAAATCATGCCCTGATCTCTTTGTTGCATTGCATAGCTAGTTGTGGGTATTTTAATTAAAATGCATATTACATGATGTTGAAATTCCAATGTGCCTGGCTAGCACGTAAACCATATGTATCAATAAATTGATGGTGGGGCCTTGGCCTTGAGCTCGTCACCATGATTTTTATAACAATATTGCATCATTTACATTTCAATGCGATAGGGTCAAGGTGGGGAAGTGACAACTGGTACAAATTTGGTTATTCTTTTCTTTTTCAATTTAACCACACATTGAAAACCTTGAATACTCTAACATTGAGAAGCAAGGAGTCTTCCTTTAGAACAAGTGAAACACACCTCACAGTGGTTCAAACTTGCCTTGGATACTTCATCATCGTTGATGTTGACTACAATATGCCTAACTCTATATGTGCACCAAGTATTAACAGATGATAGAGGCAACTGGCTTGAGGACTTCATCCTGAGACTTTTTATTTGCAATTCACAACACTCAACCACTTGAGCTAACTCACCAAACCTATTATTGAGAAACATGTAGAGTGATCCTATGCCCATTTCCAATTTTTTTCCCTTTCCAATTTGTCTACATTTAAGTACAAAATGGAAATTTGAAATTGATGAAAATTCTACTCATCCTAAGTGAAAATTCTAAATAATATAAATCCATCTTAAATTTCGAGAAATATCCAAATATTTTGAAATGCAAATCTCTCAATACTTAAAAGATCACAAGTTAAAATGGATTTGTGATGATATATGTCTTTTACTTTATATATGCTTTCTAATTGGTATATGTCTTCTAACAAACATTGCTTTAAAATCTCTCATATGAATGAAATATTTTAATTAGTTTACCATTATCAAAAGCTATATTGATTATAATTAGTTTACCATTATCCAGACATTCGAAAACATTCGAGATAAACACCTATTATTCACGAAAAATCAAAATATCTTCAATATCACATATAACATAGTTTAAACTTAAGTGATATACATATATATATACTAACCTCTTAATTACACTAAAATGTGAAATATATCTATTTCGTTGCAATAATCCAAATTGCTTAAGGGACCGATTCCTCCACCAAATTCCAACCTCAACCTCGCTCCAAGTCAAAGTTGGGTAGCTCCTAGTGCACTCTTCGTTGTCTACGTTAATGAATCATGAGGTTTTTGCAAGTCAAAGTTGGGCAGCTCGTAGTGCACTCTTCATTGTGTGGGTTAAGTAATTAATGATAAGACATTTGTTTTACTCATTCTAAGCTTGTCCCACAAGGGTTGGACTCTCTATTCTAGATATTATCTTCAATTGTGGTGAGATCAACTTTTTTTAATTCTAATCTTTAAGATTAATATGATCTTGAGTTTGAACATTTCAACAATGGTGGTGAGATCAATTATTTTTAATTCTAATCTCTAAGATTAATATGATCTTGAGTTTGAACATTTCAAAATTCCTCGTCTTGAATTCTAAATATAATTCAATCCGTTAAGATATAATATATTTACCTGTTACAAGATATCTGCTTTATTTTTTGACTAATTTAATTAGTATTTTATGTATGTATGATTATAAGTGGAGTAAATGAATACATTGAATGAATTAATGCTACTTTATTTATATTATTTATTATTTATAATAATTAGATATTTATTTATATTATTTATTATTTATAATAAATAGATATTTGTTCACATACAAGGGTAATATTTTTATAAGTCGAATAAATGAATACATTGAATGAATTAATGTTACTTTATTTATATTATTTATTATTTATAATAAATAGATATTTAGTCAATGATAAAATACAAGGGTAATAACTTCCTGTCCTAAGATTTTATGTTAGTAATTGTGAAAAAACATATATGTATAAGTAGTTAAAGTCAAGACTTCTTGGTTTGATTTTTTGAATTTTTTAAGTGCTATTATATTATAATTAATTTTGTTTATTGATAAAAGAGTTGCGTAATTTTAAGGTAATATGAGAATATTTTAAAATGATTCATGTGATGTTTATTATTTAAATAGGTTTGTTAAATAAGATTTTAATATGAAGTTGTTTAAATATAAGTGATTTGGTGAAATCATTATTTCTTATGTTTCAGATTTCATTTTTTTATTAAAAAATTGATTTAGTACCTTTGAATAGTATTGTTATAAAATATGAATAATTTGTATATACAATTTCTAAAAGTTTGATTCAGATATTGGCAAAAAAAAAGTTTAAAAGGAAAAAATGAAAAATTATCCAAATGGTCAAACATTTACACTACTCTTTTTAAATTATGGTCTACATGATGTTTATCATCTAAATAACTTTATAAAACTTAAAGTTGATTTTGGAGTCATATTTTCACCCAAAGGAAATCATTCAAAGATATTAATACACAATGTATTTCCTACACGTGAAGAAACAATGATTGAATTTTGGTTTGTAAGTTGTTTTTGACACTTTGCCCATTCCATAAAGCACTTGATGTCAATTAATTTTTCTCCTACTAAATCCGTAACACTAGAAAGAACTTCTAAAAATTTTGATAAATATTATTCAGCCTGTTGCAAGCCATTTAATGCGGGGGCAGCAGGATGGTTGGCCGTTGGATCTCAAGCTGCTTAAGATCCAACGGTCAACCAACCTGCTGCCCCCGCATTAAATAGATTGCAGCAAGTTGAATAATATTTGCCGAAATTATTAGAAGTTCTTTCTAGTGTTATGGCTTTAGTTCGCCAAAAATTTCATTGTAATTGAATCCCCCTGTTGTTTGCAAAATTTCATCTTTGCCTCTTTGACCTTTGAGGTGGTTTGCATTGGGCACAACGGAAGGAAGATTTTGTATTTTTTTATTGTTAACTACAACGTAAAAAAAACGAAGGTGGCTACCTCCTGAGATGAGCGGAGATTCTTCCTTCGACTTCACAAGCAATGGACATGGACACACTATTTTTCTGCTTTGACTATCCTTACAAATTGTCTGAGGGGGATTGCAAAACATCTCTTATCCAACATCTTGTTGGATATATCATAATTAATGAGCTGATAGCGTATCTATCTACGCCAGCTTTGTCAATCACCCTATCAGTCAGTTTGTGTCAGCGCACAATATGCAATGTCAGACAATATGTAAGATGTCATCCAATCCGACGCATGTCATGTTAGTATTTAAGTAGCCACGTTTGCAGTTCGCTGGCTCATAACTTCTTAGGTAGGATTTTATTTATGTGTTTAATGCAACCCTGTAGCTTCCAAGCAACGCCATCTTGAGTCGGTGAATTGAAACTCTATAAATGTAAATCATTCATAGAGATAGAATAAGAGATGAAAGGATAGAGTGAAAGAAGTGAAGAAGAGAAGAAGTGAAACCCGTGAAGTGTTTCAAGAGCCCAAGCTCTGTGTAAGAAGTGAAATATCAAGTAAATCTCATCTCTCTGTATTGCAGCAAAGTTACTATGTTTCACAGTGGTAATATATAAATCTATAGTTTGGTGAATTCATTCTCAAGAATGTTTGTTTATGCATGCCACACATCTATTTCATATTTACTAGTGTGAATGACTGTTTACATTTACGCACAGTAAAACAAATCAAGATTTCTAAGTATTTCATTGTGGTGAAAGTTCCATTTTAACAAAGAGTAATTGTGCAGTAAGTTTCATGTTTTAAGATAAAGTTTATTTAAAGTTTGAGTTGTGCGCACTTAGAAGGTATGCAAAGTTAACCGCGCAGTTAATCTTTGTAAAAGTTAAAGTGTGTGCAAAAGTAATTTGTATAAAGTGCGCAAAGTCAAGTTCTGCAAAGTTAGAGAAGTGCGCACTTCATGAAAAGTAAAGTATTGCATGAAGTCAAGATTTGTGCATTTGCGCAAAGTTCAACTGCGTAGTAAAAAGTAGAAACCCGCAGTTACCGCGCGCAGTAAAAGGTGAATTGCACATTCAATCTTTGCACAATTAGTTTGTGAAGTAAAGTGTTTTATGAAGTAAGTGGAAGAAAAATTAAAGCATAGTATTTGCTAGGTCTAGCGCATGTCCTTAGCAAAAGAAAAGAAATATTCATCATCTGCGCAGTTAAATCTTATTTACTGCGCAGTGCCCCTTTTCCCTTCATCTGGTATCGGAGCCTGGTTTACGAAAAGTAAGAATTGTATTTACAAAAGGGAAAAGTGATTAAGAATGGCTTCCACTTCGGGTAATTTGCAAACCCCAATATTTACTGGTAAAAATTATGAATATTGGTCTCTAACAATGAAGGCTTTGTTTAGAGGTCAAGATGTATGGGACATAGTCCAGACTGGTTATGCAGAACCAGCAGATGCAGCAGCATACAACAATCTCACACAAGCTAAGAAGGATGTCTTGAGGGAACGGAGGAAGAAAGATGGAAAGGCATTGTTCCACATACATCAAGCAACACATGAGTCCATACTCCCAAGAGTAGCAGCAACGCAGTCATCAAAGGAAGCGTGGGACACACTGGAAACTACATATCAAGGTTTCAACAAGGTAAAGACTGTCAAACTTCAGTTCTTAGAAGAGATTTTGAATCTTTGTCAATGAAAAACAAAGAGTCAGTAGACTCATTCTATACTCGCGTTATTGGTCTGGTTAATCAAATAAAGTCTCATGGAGAAACTTTAGGTGACCAAAGAGTTGTGGAAAAAGTTCTTAGAGTTTTGCCAAAGAAATTTGAATCTTTGGTTGTAACCATGGAAGAAAACAAAGACCTGGCCACATTTACCATTGATGAATTGCAAGCCTCATTAATCAATCATGAACATAGGATCAACGGTTCAGATACATCGCTGGAAGGTGCATTCACAGCACATTCATTCATAAATCGTGGAAGAGGCAGAGGAAGATCAAACTCTAGAGGCAAAGGACAAAGTTCTTTCAGAGGAGGTCGCAGCAGCAGTCTTGCGCATGGCACTGGTAGAGCCCAGAATCAAACTCCCACTCAGTCAAGTGGAAAAAGGTATGACAAATCAAAAATTCAATGTCATTACTACAAGAAGTATGGTCACTTTGCATATGAATGCAGGAAGAAGCAGTATGACCAAGGAAAGCAAGGTGAAGCGCAGTCAAGCTGCAGCAACGCTTCGAACAGCACACTACTCTTAGCATGTGCATCTCCACTGGAATGCAATGTTGTCCAAGAAAGTCCAAATGACATATGGTATTTAGACTCAAGCTGTAGCAATCATATGACTGGTAATTTAAGTTTATTTTTCAGTCTAGATAAATCAGTTCAAACTGATGTAACACTTGAAAACAATTTTCAAGTCACTGTTTTGGGAAAGGGTACTGTTGATATTCTAACCAAACAGGGGGAGTAGAAACATATGTCTGATGTCTATTATGTTCAAGTTCTGAAGCATAATTTGATGAGCATTGGTCAGCTGTTGGAAAAATTGTTACAGAGTTCACATGGTAGGGAAGCATTGTGTGATCAAGGACAGATATCCAAGCAATCAATTGATAGCAGAGGTGCACATGACAAGCAATCGCTTGTTTCCTTTGAGGATAAGACCCATCATAAAAGGAAAGACAACTCAAGTTGTTCATGCAAGTCAGAATGAAAATTCTGGAACTGTGCTTAGCACAGAGAGAAAAGGAGCAGACAATCACTGCGCAAAGGAATAAATAGACAACGCAATGCAAGCTGTGTTTCAAACAGAAATAAAAGATGAGTCTTGGTTATGGCACTTCTGATTTGGAAATCTGAATTTTGGTGGGATGAAGCTACTGCACACGAAGGACATGGTAAAAGGATTGTTATTGATTGAAAAGGCAGAGAGAATTTGTGAAGGATGTATTTTTGGAAAGCAGCATAGAGAGACTTTTCCAGTCGGAAAGTCATATAGAGCTCGCGCACCACTTGAAATTGTGCGCTCAGACATTTGTGGACCGATGTAAACACTGTCCATGGGAGGATGCACCTATCTTCTCACATTCATAGATGATTTCACAACAAAAACATGGTTTTATTTTCTAAAACACAAATCTGATGCATTTAGTTGTTTTCAGCAGTTCAAGGCACTCGTGGAGAAGCAAAGTGGTTACAACATCAAGATATTAAGAACATATAGAGGTGGTGAGTATGTCTCAAATGATTTCTTAAACTTTTGCAAAAATCATAGCATACAAAAGCAATTTACTGCGCGGTATACACCGTAGCATAATGGTATCACAGAGAGAAAGAACAGAACCATTATGGAGATGGCGCGCAGCATGTTGGCAGCTGTGCATCTGTCAAATGAATATTGGGATGAAGTTGTGGAAACTGCAGTATACATCATGAATCGATGTCCGATGAAGAGTGTGAAGAACAAAGTTCCGCAGGAATCATGGACAAGTATGAAACATAGTGTTTCGCATTTGAAATTTTTTGGTTGTGTAGCATATGCACATGTTCCAGATGAGCTAAGAAGAAAATTAGACAATAAAGGATAGAAATGCATCTTTATTGGATGTTTTGAAGACACAAAAGCATACAAGCTGTATGATCCTATTGCAAGGAAATTAATCATCAGTCGAGACGTTTAGTTTGTGGAAAATGAAGCATGGGATGGAACTGTAGAGAAGAATGTCAAAATCATGTCACATGTTGAACATGATGAAAGCGCAGAAGATGTGGTTGAGACACCGCAGATAAATCAGAACTGAGCAGCTCCATCTACTTCAAGGATTGTGCAACATGTTCCAGTACAAGCAAATCCAACACAAGGCACAGCTCAAGCTACTCCGACAAGCACACCAAGTGCGCAGCAAACTCCATCAAGCAGTTCGTTAATGACCTGCTCATCATACTTGTTCTATATGTTGATGACCTTATTCTTACTAGTAGTGACCCTAAGCTTATAACCCATGTGAAATCCAGTCTTAAACAAAATTTTGAAATGTCAGACTTAGGACATTTGCATTATTTTCTTGGTCTCCAAGTCCTGCAAACCAAAGAAGGAATCTTTCTTTCTCAGTCTAAGTATGCTTGTGACCTTCTTCGTCGCTTTCACATGGAAGATTGTACACCAGCCCCTTCTCCCTTCCAGTATGGAGTCAAAATTTCTGCCACTTGTACTTCACCTGAAGTCGATGCCACCTTATATCGCCAGCTTGTTGGCAGTCTCTTATACTTGACTCATTTCCCTCCTAACCTTTCCTTTGTCGTTGGTTGTGTTGCCCGTTATATGCAGACACCTCATGAAAGTCACTAGAAAGCAGCTAAAATAATACTTCGATATATTCGAGGTACAGTTCAGTTTGGGATTCATTATAGTACAGGGGGGAAACCTTTGTTGGTTGGTTTCACTGATTCAGATTGGGCTGGCGATCCTAATGATCACACTCCACGGATCATCCGGTGATCCTGTTTGCTTCACATGTTGAATGGACCCATCAAGGAAGCACTTGTGCTAGTGCAACTGGAGGAACATGAGCAGGCGGAGGTGGATTTTCATCCTCACTGTCATCATCAGAAAATGGAGTTGGAAACCTGTCAAGGAAGTTGGAAGAAGAAGAAGGCATGAACGCCGAATCAGGCTCGTAGGCCAAAGATGGCACAACCGCTGAGTTAGGCTTGCAGGCCAAGAGATTTTCATCAAATTTAGACACTTAGGAGTTAGTTAAGATCAACTTGTGTAATATATCCGTTAGGGATAATGTGTTTCTTTAGTATGGATTTGTAAATACTTAATCCGACGGTCACGATATGTTCCCGACATAGAGTGATCCGACGGCTCAACTTCTCTTAGATCAAACCTAACCTTGATCCGTGGCTTAACACCCGATTGGTCTATGATCTCTATTTAAAGAGCATGGAGGGTCATCATTTAGTTGATCGATTATGAGAAGCTCATTTGTAACTTTCTTTCTTTGCATAATAAATTGTCCCGTAGAAGCTATTTGGTCAGGGCCGTGGAGTGTTTCCTTCAAGAGGGTTTAAACCACGTCAAAACATCGGTGTGTTGATCTGTGATCTGTTTGTGTGAAGTGGTTGCTCTTGCTGTTCGGTCCTTTGGTAGTACCCTGTGTACCCAAACTTGGTATCAGAGCTAGAGGTCACGAGTTCGATACACACTCCGCTCGCGCTAAGGGGGGGAGATTGTTGCACAAAATTGCAAGTAGTCAGCACTCCCCAGTGTATCGTGACAAGGAACTAATTGCCTCTCGTGGATCCTTGAAATATGGTAGTGGTGAGGTTGCCAAATCACCTGTGGGTTTTGGTGTAACGACAGTCTCTTGGCTTACGACCCTAACTCGGCGATTGTGCCATCTTTGGCCTGCGAGCCTGATTTGGTGTTTGTGCCTTCTTCTTCTTCTTCCAACTTCCTTGACAGGTTTCCAACTCCAGTTTCTGATGATGACAGTGAGGATGAAAATCCACCTCCGCCTACTCATGTTCCTCCAGTTGCACCAGCACAAGTGCTTCCTCGATGGGTCCGTTCATCATGTGAAGCAGTTGGTGATCTTGTCGGTGATCCTAGAGATCAACATCGAACATGTTCTTAGTTTCAGCGAGCCTCTTCTCTTTTGGCACAAGTTTCCGAGAATCATGATCCAGAAACTTTTGCAGAAGCTTCAGGGAATCCAGATTGGGATGCAGCCATGGATGAAGAATATTGTTCCTTAATGGCGAACGATACTTGGGATCTTGTATCTCTTCCAAAAGGAAGAAAACTTGTTAGATGTAAATGGGTCTACAGAAATAAGTATGCATCAGATGGAAGTGTTGAAAGACTTAAGGCAAGGTTAGTTGCCAAAGGTTTTTCCCAAGTTGAAGGGATTGACTACAATGAAACCTTTGCTCTCGTCGGAAAAATGAACTCCATCCACCTTGTTCTTTGCCTTGCAGCCTTACACAACTGGGAAGTCCATCAAATGGATGTCAAGTCTGCCTTCTTACATGGTGATTTACAGGAAGAAATTTACATGGAACAACCTCCTGGCTATGTTCAGAATAACTCTAGCCTTATCTACCGCCTTAAGAAATCCTTATATGGCCTTAAGCAAGCTCCTAGAGCTTAGTATGCCAAAATGGATAACTTTCTCCTTGACACTGGTTTTTCTAGATGCCATTCTAACCCCATTGTCTATACCAGCACAAGTGCTTCCTCGATTGGGTCCGTTCGATCTTAAGGGAAACACTCCATGGCCCCGACCAAATAGCTTCTACGGGACAATTGATTATGCAAAGAAAGAAAGTTACAAATGAGCTTCTCATAATCGATCAACTAAACAATGACCCTCCATGCTCTTTAAATAGAGATCATGGACCAATCGGGTGTTAAGCCACTGATCAAGGTTAGGTTTGATCTAAGAGAAGTTGAGCCGTCAGATCACTCTATGTCGGGAACATATCGTGACCATCGGATTAAGTATTTACAAATGCATACTAAAGAAACACACTATCCCTAACGGATATATTACACAAGTTGATCTTAACTAACTCCTAAGTGTCTAAATATCCTAACATCCCCCCTTAAGAACAACTTGGGATAAGATTGAAGGATTTACAAAAGTGACACTATTAGGAGAAGGAAGGAGGCATTAGAGCCTATCCCCCCTTAATGACAAGTTCCTGAACTCATAACATAGATCGAAGTTTAGAAAAATTTGCTTCTGTAAGAGACTTGGTGAAGATGTCTGCAACTTGATCACTTGTAGGGCAAAAGAACACTTCAAGAACACGATCATGAACAAGATTTCTGATGAAGTGCATATGTAGCTCAATGTGTTTGCTGCGTTGATGTAGAACTGGATCTTTGGCAAGCTTGATGGCACTTTGATTGTCACACCAAAGTGGAGTAGGCTGCTGCTGCTCGAATCCAAACTCTGAAAAGATCTGTCGAAGCCATAAAGCTTCCTGACTGGCATTAACTGCTGCTAGATATTCTGCCTCTGCTGAAGAAAGAGCAAGAGCTTGTTGTTTCTTACAAGCCCAAGTAATAGGTCCAGATCCCAGACTGAAAACATAACCTGCAGTAGACTTTCGATCATCAGGATCGCCGTCCCAATCTGAATCAGTGAAACCAACCAACAAAGGTTCCCCCCCTATACTGTAATGAATCCCAAACTAAACTGTACCTCGAATATATCGAAGTATTCTTTTAACTACTTTTCAGTGACTTTCATGAGGTGTCTGCATATAATGGGCAACACGACCAATGGCAAAGGAAAGGTCAGGACGGGAATGAGTTAAGTATAAGAGACTACCAACAAGCTGATGATATAAGGTGGCATTGACTTCAGGTGAAGTACAAGTGGCAGAAAGTTTGACTCCAGACTGGAAGGGAGAAGGGGTTGGTGTACAATCTTCCATGTGAAAGCGACGAAGAAGGTCATAAGCATACTTAGACTGAGAAAGAAAGATTCCTTCTTTGGTTTGCAGGACTTGGAGACCAAGAAAATAATGCAAATGTCCTAAGTCTGACATTTCAAAATTTTGTTTAAGACTGGATTTCACATGGATTATAAGCTTAGGGTCACTACCAGTAAGAATAAGGTCATCAACATATAGAACAAGTATGATGAGATGGTTTCCTACTTTCTTGGTATAGACATTGGGGTCAGAATGACATCTAGAAAAACCAGTTTCAAGGAGAAAGTTATCCATTTTGGCATACCAAGCTTTAGGAGCTTGCTTAAGGCCATATAAGGATTTCTTAAGGCGGCAGACAAGGCTAGAGTTATTTTGAACATAGCCAGGAGGTTGTTCCATGTAAATTTTCTCCTGTAAATTACCATGTAAGAAGACAGACTTGACATCCATTTAATGGACTTCCCAGTTGTGTAAGGCTGCAAGGGAAAGAACAAGGCGGATGGAGTTCATTTTTGCGACGGGAGAAAAGGTTTCATTGTAGTCAATCCCTTCAACTTGGGAAAAACCTTTGGCAACTAACCTTGCCTTAAGTCTTTCAACACTTCCATCTAATGCATACTTAGTTCTGTAGACCCATTTACATCTGACAAGTTTTCTTCCTTTTGGAAGAGGTACAAGATCCCAAGTATCGTTCACCATTAAGGAACGATATTCTTCATCCATGGTTGCATCCCAATCTGGATTCCCTGAAGCTTCTGCAAAAGTTTCTGGATCATGATTCTCGGAAACTTGAGCCAAAAGAGAAGAGGCTCGCTGAAACTGAGAACGTGTTCGACGTTGATCTCTAGGATCACCGACAAGATCACCAGCTATTTCACATGTTGAACGGACCCATCGAGGAAGCACTTGCGCTGGTGCAACTGGAGGAACAGGAGCAGGTGGAGGTGGATTTTCATCCTCACTGTCATCATCAGAAACTGGAGTTGGAAACCTGTCAAGGAAGTTGGAAGAAGAAGAAGAAGGCACAAACGCCGAATTAGGCTCGCAGGCCAAAGTTGGCACAATCGCCGAGTTAGGCTCGCAGGCCAAGAGATTTTCATCAAATTTAACAGCTCTTCTAATGATTATATCATGAGAATGTGGTTGAAGAAGTCTATAAACTTTTACATCTTTAGAATATCCAACAAATATGCACTTTTCACTTTTAGGCTGCAATGCTTTCCGTTTTTCATCCGGAATGTGAGCCCATGCTTCACTACCAAACACACAGAAGTGACTTACATCAGGTTTAGTTTTACTCCATGCTTCTTCCGGTGTTATAACTTGTAATGCTTTAGTGAGGGTGTGATTAACTATGTAATTTGCACAATTAAAGGCTTCAACCCAAAATTGAAGACTTAGTCCCTTAGATTGGATCATACAATTAGCCATTTCTTTTAAAGTGCGGTTCTTCCGCTCAGCTACACCATTTTGTTGTGGTGTATATGGAACAATGTGTTGTTGTTGGATGCCTTGTTCAGTGCAGAAAGTAGTGAAATTTTTGTTAACATATTCTCCTCCATTGTCAGATTTTAACTTAATAATTTGATGACCAGATTGTTTTTCAACAAGGGCCTTGTAGGCCAAGAACATGTTAAATACTTCGCTCTTAAGTTTTAGGAAATAAACCCAAGTGTGTCTGGTGTAATCATCAATGAAAGTTAAGAAATATTTGAAACCAGAAAAGGAAGCAGATGGAAGAGGACCACACAAGTCACTATGCACAAGCTCCAAGGGAACCGAGGCGTGCCAAGAGGCACGTTTGTCAAAACTGTCCCTATGATGTTTTCCGAGTACATAACCGGAACAAACACCATCCCTGCAAGATACCATCGGAAGACCTGTCACCATATTGTCTTTACATAGTTTTTGCAATGAGCGATAATTTAAGTGACCAAATTGCTCATGTTAAAGTTTGCTCAAGTTATCACTATGAGCAACAAAAACTGAAGGGAAAGGTGATGACCCAAAGTTTTTAAACTTGTACAACCTGGTAATATCATCAACAATTCCGATAGCTAGGACCTGTTGAGGATCTTTAAAATCCTTGATTACAACTTGGTGAGGTGTAAAGGTCACAGTTTTACCTTCACCAGAATGAGTGATCTGATAGGCTGATAACAAATTGCAGAAAACTCTTGGAACACATAGTACATCACTAAAATGACCATTATCTACTGGAACTATTCCAGCTCCTATAACACTTAGAGATCTATCATCACCAAACAAATATTTGTTTGGTGTTACATTCATGCATAGTAGAAAAGATGGTTTGATCTTTAGACATATGATAAGATGCTCTAGAATCAATGAGCCATTCATTTGAAGTAGAAGAAGAAGATGCATTATAAGAATAACCAGAAGCACAAAGTGCATGTATAGGAGAGGCAAATTCTGAAGGCGAATCTAGGTTGATGTGGTGCTTCTTCATTGCTGCTTCCAAGGCTGCCATCTTCTTGAAACACTTAGATTCATCATGATTATCTTTCCCGCAATAGTTACAATGACGCTCAGTCTTCTTGCCTTTTGGCTTGGATCCTTTGTCATTTTTTAAGGAAAGAGTTGACTGAGAGGGTTTTGGACCCTTGTTTGACTTATTATTGTGAAAATTTTGTTTCTTGGGAGGGTTAGACTTTTCTTTCTATTGGGACAATAAGGCTTTCCCAGATGTATCTGCATTGTTGATTATTCCAAGATGAATGAGTTTATCTTGCTCTCTAATCAAGGAATCACAAAATGATTCAAGACTAGGCTCTTGATAGCTAGCTGCATTCAAGGATTCTTTCATGGAGTAAAATGTAGATATAGAAACAGAATATCAGGTCCAAGTTTGGAAAGAATATGATAAATGCATGGTTTGTCTTCCCTCTTAATCTTACATTCTGCACATAAGAGTTTAAGAGTTTTGTACTTAGATAAATAATCTTGAATGCATGAAAAATCACTTGTATTTAAAGAAATCAACTCATTTTTGAGTTGGTGACCTCGAATTTCATTGTGTTTACCAAACACAGATTCCAACTTGTCCCAAGCAGTGTCAGGTTCATCAATTCCAGATATGTGGAATCGCAAATCAGTAGAGATTGACATCCCAATCAATCCACGAGCTTCGTCACATCTATTTTCTCATTTTATTTTCTTATCATCATCAGTGGGTTCGGTTTCTTTCCCTGAGGTAATTTTGAAAAGTCCCCTACTTCGTAGAACATCCTCCATACGAGATTTCCATGAGAAATAGTTGGAACTATTAAGTAGAATATCACAAGGGGAGCCATATTTGTAATTTAATGGTTGTAAAAGTAGAAACCAATAGTCTGGATGTGAAGAGCTTGAAAAAATAGGCGGTTTAAAAAAAATGGCACTAAAAACTGACTCTGTATGATGAAGTTATGCTTGAACAAAGAAACTGTTGAAGATGTCCCCAATAGTGACGTGGCAACTAGAGAATGTCCAGCAAAAAAAAGAACCCTCCTCTTCCCAAGATGAACCCTTTGACAATCACTTTATAAGAAAGTTGCTTTAAGTGAACCACTTTTGTAAAATAAGTGATTTCACTTTGAAAATGATATTACTTTTAGATAGTGCAACAATAAAAAAACTTAAGTGACTCACTTGTATTTTTATTTTTTATTATTTATGTGAGATGCACTTTTACAATAAAGTAACTTGAAAATAGAAATTGCATGCACTTTTTCTTTTAAAAGTAACTTCCTAAGACTTGAACTCAAGACCTATTAAGGAATAAAGCAACTTTGAACCAAGTGAGATAGATTAAAGGGTATGTAAAATATGGGAATGAGGAAGGGTTTGTTTTTCTTCTTACTCTTTTTGCTCGGTTTGCGTGCTTGCCCTTTTTCCTACAAAACACACCACAAATTGAAACAAATTTTTTTTTCACACTTGTGGAGTTAGATCTCGTTAGCTTGCTCGGAAAGTCTACGTTTTCTCTCTGTTTCTGATTTGCCGAGATCACGTAAGGTGCACGACAAAGAGCATACGCAGCCGAGAAAAACCCTTTCCCTTTATGTTTCTGATTTGCCGAGATCGCTCAAGGTGCATAACAAAGAGCATACGTAGACAGGAAAGCAACAATCCAAACCAAAAAAAATTTAACAGTAAAAAATGATAAAATATGAGATTTTTTTCTTTCTTTTAAAAATAGAAAATAAAAAAATGCGTCACTGTAACATTATACCTTCAGATATGATGAAATACGCGTTTCTGTAGCAACCGGGAACCGTTTTTGATCAAACGAAAACTATTTCCCAATGGAAACAACGCTCCAGACGCAATGTAACACCTCCCACAGCCCAGAAATGCACAGAAATACTAGAACCAGAAACCCTTTCAAGTTTCAGCAACAACAGTTCAAGATCTAGATCATAACCGGAAGCGGCTCTTCATAAAAGCTATGATACCATGTTCGGGTACATAGAGTACTACCAAAGGACCAAGCACCAAGAGAAACCACTTCGCACAAATAGATCACAGATCAACACACTAATGTTTTGATGTGGTTTAAACCCTCTTGAGGGAAACACTCCACGGCCCCGGCCAAATAGCTTCTACGGGACAATTTATTATGCAAAGAAAGAAAGTTACAAATGAGCTTCTCATAATCGATCAACTAAACAATGACCATCCATGCTCTTTAAATAGAGATCATGGACCAATCGAGTGTTAAGCCATGGATCAAGGTTAGGTTTGATCTAAGAGAAGTTGAGCCGTCGGATCAGTCTATGTCGGAAAAATATCGTGACCGTCGGATTAAGTATTTACAAATGCATACTAAAGAAACACACTATCCCTAATGGATATATTACACAAGTTGATCTTAATTAACTCCTAAGTGTCTAAATATCCTAAGAAAGCACACCAAGTGCGCAGCAAACTCCATCAAGCAGTTCGCGCGTCACGCGTAGTTCTACACTAGCAACTTCGCCAAAAACAAGAAGTCTAAGCGAAATATATTAGGCTGGTACATCTAATTCATTCTCATGTTTTGCATTATTTTCTCAATTTAATGATCCTTTAACATTTGAAGAAGCTGTTGAAGATAAAGTTTGGGCACAAGCCATGGATGAAGAAATAGAATGCATTGAGAAGAATAAAACATGGGAACTAGTTGATGTTCGTAAGGACAAGGATGTTATAAGCGTGAAATGGATTTATAAGACCAAGCAAGATGCTGATGGAAATGTGTAGAAGCATAAGGCAAGATTGGTAGCAAGAGGATTCACTCAGCAGCCTAGCATAGACTTCAATGAAACCTTTACACCTGTAGCGCGAATGGACACTATCAGGACAGTCTTGGCCATCGCAGCACAAAAGAAATGGCCTATTTACCAAATGGATGTTAAGTCTGCATTTCTAAATGGTTATTTAGAGGAAGAAGTATACGTGGAGCAGCCACAAGGCTATGAAGTTCCAAGACAAGGAAACATAGTATACAAGTTGAAAAAGGCACTGTATGGTTTGAAGCAAGCTCCTAGAGATTGGTACAGTTGCATTGAATCATACCTCATTCAGAATGGATTTCATAGAAGTGAATGTGAGCCAACACTGTACACAAAAATCAACCAGTAAGGTAATAAGCTAATTGTCTTCCTGTATGTAGATGATTTAATATTTACTGGTGATTTTGGTATTGAAGAATTCAGAACAGTCATGGAAAGTGAATTTGAAATGACTAATTTGGGGCTTATGAAGTATTTTCTGGGCATTGAAATCCAACAAACTGAAAATGGTATATTTATATCACAATCGAAGTATGCAAATGATGTCTTGAGTAGATTTAAGATGTTAAATTGCAAGACGGCTCCAACACCAGTGATAACAGGTTTGAAATTAAGCAAGGATGATGATGGATCCAATGTAGATCCTACACTGTTTAAAAGGCTCATTGGCAGCCTTATGTATCTTACAGCAACAAGGCCAGACATCATGTATGGTGTCAGTTTAATCTCAATATTCATGGAGTCTCCAAAAGAAGCACATTGGCAAGCAGGTAAAAGAATTATAAGGTATGTAAGTGGAACAAAAGACTTTGGTATTTTGTATTCAACCTCAGAAAATTTCAAACTCATTGGATACACTGACAGTGACAATGGAGGCAGCATAGATGACAGAAAAAACACATCCGGGAATACATTTCATATAGGAACAGGTGTTGTATCATGGGCTTCAAAGAAACATCCCATAATAACTCTTTCTTCCGCAGAAGCAGAGTATGTCGCAGCTACAAGCGCATCATGTCAAGCAGTTTGGATGCGTAGAATGTTAAGTGATCTGTCACAGATCCAGCAAGAACCCACAATCATTTACTGCAACAACAATTCAGCTATAGCACTATCAAAGAATCATGTGTTTCACAAGAGAACCAAGCACATTGACACAAGGTATCATTTTATCAGAGAATTGATAAACAACAAGGAAATCTGTTTAGAGTTTTGCAGATCTGAAGATTAGGTAGCAGACATCTTTACCAAATCATTGGCAAAGGACCCATCCCAATTTCTGTGAAGTTGTTTGGGAGTGACAAGTTTTGCACAATGAACTATGTCTTGGACAGAGCATGTTTCAGCTTTGAAATATTTTGTAATATTGTATTTTTATTTAAAGATCCCCATACGCTCATAATTAAGGGGTAGTGTTTGATATATCATAATTAATGAGCTGATAGCGTATCTATCTACGTTGGCTCTGTCAGTCACCATGTCAGTCAGTTTGTGTCAGCGCACAATCTGCAATGTCAGACAATCTGTAAGATGTCAACCAATCCGACGCACGTCATGGTAGTATTTAAGTAGCCGCGTTTGCAGTTCACTGGCTCATAACTTCTTAGGTAGGATTTTATTTCTGTGTTTAATGCAACCCTGTAGCTTCCAAGCAAAGCCAATGAATTGAAACTCTATAAATGTAAATCATTCACAGAGATAGAACAAGAGATGAAAGGATAGAGTGAAAGAAGTGAAGAAGAGAAGAAGTGAAACCCATGAAGTGTTTCAAGATCCCAAGCTCTGTGTAAGAAGTGAAAGATCAAGTAAATCTCATCTCTCTGTATTACGGCAAAGTTACTCTGTTTCACAATGGTAATATATAAATCTATAGTTTGGTGAACTCATTCTCAAGAATGTTTGTTTATGCATGCCGCGCATATATTTCATATTTACTAGTGTGAATGACTGTTTACCTTTACGCGCAGTAAAAGAAATCATGATTTCTAAATATTTCACTGTGGTGAAAGTTCTATTTTAACAAGGAGTAACTGCGCAATAAGTTTCATGTTTTAAGATAAAGTTTATTTAAAGTTTGAGTTGTGCGCACTTAGAAGGTATGCAAAGTTAACTACATAGTTAATCTTTGTAAAAGTTTAAGTGTGTGCAAAATTAATTTGTATAAAGTGCGCAAAGTCAAGTTTCTCAAAGTTAGAGAAGTGCGCACTTCATGAAAAGTAAAGTATTGCGTGAAGTCAAGATTTGTGCATTTGTGCAAAGTTCAACTGCGCAGTAGAAAGTAGAAACCCGCAGTTACCGTGCGCAGTAAAAGGTAAATTGCGCATTCAATCTCCGCGCAATTAGTTTGTGAAGTAAAGTGTTTTATGAAGTAAGTGGAAGAAAAATTAAAGCATAGTATTTGCTAGGTCTAGCGCATGTCTTTAGCAAAAGAAAATAAATATTCATCATTTGCGCAGTTAAATCTTATTTACTACGCGGTGCCCCTTTTCCCTTTACATCTTTCTTCCTGCTCAAGATAGTCTATATTTTTATCTCCCATCCTGTTGGCACAAATAGTTTCACCCAACATCTTCCAGGCTTTTGATGCCACTCCTTTTGGTGTGCTTGAAACTCTATTGAAGATTTCCTCATTTCTTGCGAGCCAAATTTTCCAGTTGACATAATACATGAGAAGCTTCCATATCCTCTTAATTAGATGTTTGTTTTGAAAGTTAGGGGGCTGGATTTATGCTAATTTAAAAACATTCCCTTCCAATCTCTTGGAATTTCTACTTGTACACCTAGATATTCCATAACCATAGCCCATACTGCTTTGGATAAGCTACAGTCCATGAACAGTTGTTGCTGAGATTCCTTTGAGTTTTTACATAAGCAACATCTCAACGATCTTGCTATTCCTATTTTTATTCAGAGGTTAAGATCTTTTTGTGGGCTGTGAGCCATCCAAATAATTTTAGTTTCGGGAGAGCCTCGCGTTTTTTAATCTCTCTCCATATGGCTGAACATGTCAGAGTTCTTTGTTCTTCAATTAGGATCTTATATCCTTGTTTGATCGTATAGGAGTTGCACTTCTTCCCCCATCTTCTAGCATCCTTTGTATCTCTGTGTATAGGATCTTTTCCTACTAGATAATCACAAAGGAAATCCCATTGCTCTTTTAGGCATAGAGGCATATTTTCTATTTTCTATTCTACCCATTCATTTGTTACATTGTCCCAGTCAGATATCTCACTTATATTTTTTATTCCTTGTTGATCTGCCCACTCCTTGCGTCCCTGAAGGCCGGGAAAGCTATTGAGAGGAGGGGATCCAAGAATATTGTCATTCCATATATGTTCCAAGAAAGGAGTGTCTAACTCTATCAGACACGTTAGACATATCCATTTTTATAATAAAACCTTTCTCTTTCCTTTGCTTGCTTGAATGTATCGCTTCTTGAGCCATTAGGATATTGTCTAATATCTACCTCCCATGAATAAATCCCCCTTGGTTTTTAGAGACTAAAACATGAAGAATATTCTTTAATCTATTAGCTAGCACCTTAGCTATTATTTTATAGGAATCATTGCGTAAAGATATAGGTTTAAACCTAGAAAAATTATTTGGATTATCCTCTTTTGGAATGAGAGCTAGAAAAGTAGAATTGGTACATACTTCTATTTTATTTTTAATTTCAATGTACCTGACCATCCAACATAAATCTTGGTAGATAATATTCCAGCAGTTTCTGTAAAAGGTGATGGAGAAACTGTTAGGACCAGGGGCTTTGCCAGGTTCTAAGCTCCAAATTGCTCAGAGTATTTCCTCCTCTGAAATAGGTTTGTCAAGCTCCTCGTTGTCTTCTTGGGTGACCTTCTGTGATATGACTGGAAGCATGGTATATATATTTTCCATTGTGGCGTCTCTTCTTCATTATACAATCTAAAAAATTAGCGAAATGCCTCTTCTTTTTATCTCCATGTACTTTGTTTTCCTTTCTTCGGCTTCTGTTTGTATTTCTCGCACATTGTTTCTTAAGACTCTAGCTTTAGCTTTCCTATGGAATAAAGTTGCGTTCTTGTCTCTATCTTTCAACTAGAGACTTCTTGATTTGATTCTCCATGTTTTCTCTTCATTTCTCATGGCTGTTGCTAGCTTCTGTTGAGTCTCCTTTTCTTCCGCCTGTAACTGGGTTGTTACCTCTTTTTTTCTAGTCTTTCTTGCACCTTTTGAAGATGTTCTTGCACTTCTCTCCTTTTAGATACTGGTTCCATGTAATAAGTTTTGGACCAAATATTAAGGGATGCTTTGACTCTTCTTAATTTGGATTCCCAGATGAAGATGACAGATCCTTCACTATTATTCTTCCATGTATTCTTGATTAAGTCTAAGACCTCTGATGAAGCAAGCCATAACAGGTTGAATCTAAAAGGGATGGGTCCGTAGTTCTCTTTTCCCTTGATTGTGAGAGAGATGGGTTTGTGATCCGAGACTGCCGAGGAGAGAATCTCTGAAAATATTTCTAAATATTCCTCTAGGAAGCTATTGCTAAGGAAGAATCTGTCCATTCTAGCCGCTATGTGGCTCCTCCTCCTTCTATTTGACCATGTGTACATTCCTTTTTTGTCTTTATGTCTAATAGTCCCCATTCATTCACCAAATATTCTACTATCTCCCTTATGGGGTCTCAGATTGGATTTCCACCTCTTTTTTCTTCTTGAGAGAATACTATGTTGAAATCTCTATCCATTATGACTCTTTCCATATCTATTTAATTTCTCAGATCCATTATGTTGAATGTATTCCCAGTTGATTTTTCTTCTAGCTCTGTTAGAATCCAATGCAAGGTTTCCTTGCTTCTAACCAGCATCAACATTTCAATATTCCAGGCAGTGCAGATACCTCTTGACACACCACATGAACTAACTGCTTTACTCTCGCATTTTGCCCAAGATTTAGAGATCACTTTGTTCACTTCCTTTTCTGGTAACTTCATCTCCTGGATTATAAGTAGTTTAGGTTATTCCATTTTGATTAAATGTCTCATTGCTTCTATTTTATCTTTGTGACACAATCCTTTATAGTTCTAGGAGACAACTTTCATTATTTCACTCTTGTTTTGGTGGATCCCCCTTGCTTTGAGTTCTTTTGGTACATCGGTCTCTTCAATAAAATGTGCTTCTAGATTCTTGTGATGGAGGTTTCAATGGTTGATTACAGGCCCATATATTTTTCTTTATTTGTTGTTTCTTCCCTTTTTTTCCTTCAATGTTTTCCTGCCTTGTCTTTTGGGGAGTTTTTCTTCTTCAGATCCTCTTCATCTATGAGTTGAAATTTTTGGTGAGTGATAGTTCCCGAAGAAGGGGGTCTGTCTAGGGTTTCAACGAACTGAGGAATGGAATCCTGCAGAGGAACCAGAGGTTGAGACACTGTTGGAGGGTCGTTGCGAACTTCGCTTACTAGTTCTAGTAGATCTAGAATTTCTTCAAGTTGTGATAATGATTTGAATATATTGGTGTTTCCCAAGTTAGACAAAGCCAAGGGGGATGGAGCCAAGCCAAAGGGGGCTAGGGGGACTTCCTTTGGATTTTTGGTAGTAATTTGTGCTTAATTGTTTGTCATTTCCCTTTTTCGTCTTCCTAGAGACCTTGAGGGTTTTGGGGAAGTCCTTGGAGAAATGGTCGTATTCGTTGGCAAGATTTACACTTGAAATAAAGGGGTTCATAGTTGACCTTCTGTAAATGACTCCAATTGTCTATGGTAATTTTTATTACTTTTGGAAAACCTTTTTCTAGATCAACTTCTACATTGATTCAACATGCAAACATAACTGACTTGGGTTCTGATTTATCTATGTGTTTTTCGATCGCATTTCCCATCATCCCAACAATGCACAGGGAGGTGAGGAAGATGCACCCATACTGGAACTGCAAATGGAATGTAGATATCAGGGTCGAAGTTTGACATAGATTTGTTTAAATACATTCCTCTTGCATCCATGAAGTATGGTCCATTTCTAAAAATCATGTCTCTATCTTCCTTTAACTTGAATGGGAAAGTGTAAAATCCTCCACCACATAAAAAGTATAGTTCATTTTCCCTTTGATGAGGGCCATCCAGTTATTTTTAAACCATTTATCCCTAGATCGTGGGGATGGCCATAGCCTAGTGAACTGGCCAACTAATCCCCTTTCTGCTAATGCTACAGCTTTCCTGTGGGAAGGCAGGGGAGCATTGCTCTTATTCTCAGCAACACGCACAAATCACTAAACTCATAAATTTTCACCTACAGAACAGTTGCAGCTAATAGTAACAGCTGACTGTTTAGTTAACAGTAATCTACAGAACTATTGCAGCTAACTGTTTCAGCTATGTTTCGATAACCCCTGCATTCATAGATAATGGTTGATACTCTGTTCAGCAATCAAGTTAATTTCACACTTCTGTTAACACCCAAAAAGTGCTCACTAGCTCATTTCCTTATTCACATGACCCATTTGTCCACTTTTTCACCATTTGAGCCTCTAAAGCCATCAAAAGGTCACCAAAAGACCTTAATACACCCCTTTTTCCACTCAAAATGAATATTTTTCCTCAAAAAGCATAAAAAACCCTCAAAAAGGGTCCAAAATTCCCAAAAATATTAAAAAGGGAATAAAAATATTCAAAATATTCAAAAAAGGAAAAAGGAGGGAAAAGGTACCTAAACCATGTTGGTCAATACCATTGGTTTCCTCAAAACCATAATGGTATTCCCCACCACCAAAAACTATAAAAAAGTGGTAGGGGCTTCTCACTTTCCATCCATCCATCATCCTATCCTCATGCTGTCAAAATCTCTCATGAGCTTTTGACCATTGTAGCTATCTTGGAGAAGAGACCTTTGGAGCTTGGAGCTATTCACCTTGGAAGTTGCTCAACACAAATCCTCACCATTTGAGGTATCTTAATACAATATTCATTCTTTTTATTTCTTGTTCTTGAATCGTTTTCATAAAATTTTATTTGTTATATGCACATGCTAGTTTAGTTTAGATTCAGATTTATAATAATTGTTTTTGCTTTCAATCTTTGAAACTGCTATCACTTGTTGATAGGTGCCCATTGCACTAAGCTTGGTTGCAAAACCAAGCCAACAGTTTTTGGCGACTCCGCTGGCTTCGAATTCTTAGATCTCAGTTTTTTGCTTTAGATCTTAGTTTTTGTTAGTTTTAATCAGTTTAATTCATAGATCTGCCATCCTAGACAGCAGATCCATTACTGTTCTAGATCTTGGCCCCTTCTATTGCCATTAACAGCCCGAAATTTCCATTTTCGGGTTTGTTTTTCGGCGTCCGTTTTTGGCTTTCGCCTCGCGGTTTTTTACCTGACAGTCGCGCGGCTCATCGTGACCTTGCATCTTTTTTTTTCGTGGCTTGCCGCGGCTTCGCGGCCAATTTATGTGCTGCACATCGTGGCTTTGCGGCCATTTGCCGTGCTGCACATCGCGACTGTGTGACGAAAACCCGCGCTGCAAATCGCGGCTTCGCGGCTGAAACCCGCGCTGCCCATTGCGACTATGTGACAGTAATCCGCGCTGCACATCGCGTCTTCACGGCCGAAACCCGCGCGGCCCATCGCGGCTGTTTTCCCGAAACCCGCGGTGCAAGTTTTTTCAATTCGGCCAATTTTTTGAAAAATATTTTTTGCTGTATTTTCTGCCCATTTAGCATATTTTACATTATTAAATTTCCTGCATTTTTATAGCCATAAGAAATCTTTTACTATTTAGAATGCTTCATTAAAAGTCTTTTTACAAAATTTTCAGAAATTGAAAGACTGATTTTTCTGCATTTTATCTAGATCAAGGTTTTACTGTTTATTTGCTCGATACTTTGCCCAAGCAATTTTTAAGAGATCCATTTATTTCTTGAAGTATTCATGTTATTTGCTTTCCTTCGAATTATTTCAAAGATCCATTATTTTTGAATAGTTTTTTCAAGCATTTACATTTCAACAAAGCCTTTATTTTTTGCAAAACTGGAAGCGTCTTTTCTTTCATTTGTAAAATTGCCCAAACGAGGCAAATCAATTTCAGTTTAAATACCACACTTGCACCCACTCTGCCACATAATTTAAACTGAGCCTTAAAATTTACCTTAAACTCAACCAACTTTTAACCCCACTTGGGGAGCACTTAAAAGAATTTTGTAGTTAGGTAGAATTGAGGGGATAGGTGTTCCAATAACACCCCTCAGTTATTACATTTGAGACATAGCAGTTGTCCTCTAGGGTACCAAAATCCCTTATAATTTTGACATGGTTATCAACCAATTTATCGGGAAGGCATCTCCCTTAGGAGGGTTGAAGTAGCCAGACTGGTTCCGGAAGTCTGAGTGGAATACCGCAATCCATTCAGTAACCGAAGGATACCTTTTGAAGTTCTCAGTGTACACCCCCCTGGTGTACAGCGGCGATAGAACCAAACTGCATATTCACCCAACCGAACGTGTCATGAACGGGGTATCCTAGTTGCCACTCTTTAGGATTGTCTACCCGGTGTTCCTCCCGGTAGGGGGATATCTAGCCGTTGATTCAACACTCTATATTGTCTGACTTGGATTTCATCACCTTGCAGAGGATATCGTTTGTTGACTCACAATACTTCTAGTTAGGTGTTTGCATGATACATTACCCACCTTTGGTCTAGTAGCACCTCTTTTTTCTAGAAACTGTTTGACTTTTGGTATTCTGACCAATTTTGTTGCATCCCTCCACTTATTATAGCACAGCTGCTATAATAAGTGCTTTTTGAGGTTGATTTTTGGCCTGAGAGCCTTTATTTTCACTCCCCTTTTTGCACTCATTGTTGCATTAGGGTTTCAAGTTTTTTACATCACCACCTTACACTGAAAATTTAAAATATATATATATATATATATATATATATATATACATATATATATATATATATATATATATATATATATTTCTCACCATTGAGAATTTAAGACGATCTCGTCGTCTTCAGGGTGAACCCCCTCAGTTCAGTCTACTTGGCTCTCCACATCACCAACGTAGAGCCTTATCCCTTGACTCGACACGTCATCGGCCAAACATACAGTCATCCGATTCTGACATGCCTCACTTCACATCTGATTCTGAGGCTGAATCCAAAAACCCTACTGAATTGTCACCAACCAACCTCATGCCTGGACCACAATACGACCCACTTTTTATCAGTACTATTGGAGATACATCCACAAACCCTTCTACTACTATGCCATCCATGGTAACAACAACCCCTCTAGGCATGCCTAATATGGGGGACACTCCACCTTTAGGTATGCCCAATACAAGACTACCTCCTATTATGGGTATGCCAAACATAGGAATCACACCACTTGTTATTACCACAACCCAGATCCCAGGAATTCCTGGCGCTATTTCTAACCCCAGTGTAACCCATGTTGCACTTGGAAACGCTGGCCCATACCAAACCACAGCAGTTGGTGGACACATACCTTCAATATCTAGCATACCCTTAGGGGCTACTGGACCACTGCATAATGCCACCATGAACAAGTTATGTCCCAACCACTACATCACACCCCTCGACCAGTCTACCATTTCTGGCAAGTTTGAATTTGCCAGACTTGGCAAGACTAACTAATGATCCTATTAGACATGACCCCACTTGTCCCCCCATGCCCACAAAGCTTCCCTCAGACATCCCGAAGTTTGAAGGAAAACCTGGGGAAGATCCCCAAAACCACATAATGTCATTTCACCTATGGTGTTCATCTAACTCCATAGTGGATGACTCCATTAGACTAAGATTGTTGCAACGAACGTTCACTGGCTCTACAGCCAAGTGGTACATTGAACAACCACATGGGACCCACCATACATTTACGTCCCTCGCCTCCACTTTCCTTCAGTTTTTTCAGCTACCTCTACGCTATGATGTAGGAGTTGAAATATTGTTGTCTTGTAGACAAAACATAGCTACCCACATCACCGACCATATCCATGAGTGGCACAAGCGCCGTAGCCTCTGCAAGATAAAACTGGATGACCGTATATTTTTGGATTGGTTTCTCAAATCACTCCTACCCCTCATAGCCAAGGATGTAGCTTCTGAACGACCCCAGTCGGAAGAAGAAGCCATTCTAAAAGCCCAGCAATTTGATCTGATCTATGCCCAGTGTGGCTACCTGTATACCATTTTACCTAATGCTCCCTGCAGTGATTCCTCCCGGACTGACGCGCTGGGGGAATCCCACGCCACCGATGGCATCATTGGACAAGTTGCGTCCCACAACCAACCATTTTCCATTATGCGCAATAATAACGGCCCCGATCTTTCGCGGGCCACATCTCACTCTGGAGCTACAACTTCGTATGCTCCCACGGCCCACCCCCACCACACTCATGGACCCCCATGCCCACCATAGTGTTATGGTCATGCACCTTCAGCCTATCCACCTCTGGTTGCACCCCCTACGTATTACCATTAGCAGGCCACACATTCTCCTGTTCACTCACAAGCCCCAATGACTTATTTCCCACCACAGGTAGTCCTTGCTGCACCACAACCTCCAATCGCTCAGACTTATCCTCCAAACAACAACAACGCTTACCCCGCCAACCAAAACCCTGATCGACCACTGAAACAGGGTAAGAACCCCAATTTACGAACAAACCACCCATGTTCTATATGCGGGGTATACGGCCATTATACACACACTTGCCCCCATTTGGGGCGAGCACGCCAACTGTGGTCTGATGACGCCCAACGCCAAGGGCACGCGGCACAACCAGCGCCACCTCCTCAACCACAACCCATGGTGCTGCAGAATCCTTTGCCCACACAAGGAGTGGTGAACACTCATCTGTTGGATCCTCCTCAAGGAACCACAGCACCACAACAGCAAATCACATATGCTGCACACACAAACCAACCAATGGATTCAAATACTCATCATCTCCTTATGATGTCATCGTCCAACATGAATCTCCAAATGCGTCGAAACCCATACGCTCCCATTGCACCTACAAATGTTCTCCCTATGATTGAACAACCAGTTCATAATGCACCTACATCGTTCGTCTCCACAGTCAGACCCAGATTATACTCGGAATCACCTATGACTTCCACATTCCAATCCATCCAACCCCCTTTGAAGATAACCGAGATATCTAATTTGTGCACCCTCTTTCATAACACATAGGTACCAAACCAACAACCCCCTTTACTCCCGCAACCACCCTCAGTGCCAACTCATGTAGGAGCCACACCAATTCATACTATCCCATTTTTATTTCCCCCTTCAGGCACCATCAGCACACCAGTCATGGCTACACTTAATCTCCCAGGATTAACATTAGGACTACCTGTGTGGTACCTACCTGCCCCAACCTCTCCTCCGACACCGAATGTCATTTTACAACCGGTGCAACCCATCAATACTTCTAACCGTCCACCCCCTGGTGTAGCAAACATCCAGAATCGACCACCTCCAACAGTGGCCACCGCATCAACATCCAATTATACTCCCCCACCACTTCGAAACACTGGGGGCAGAGGTCCACAAAACTACACCACTGGACCCACAACTCACACCCCCCCAGCGACCCCCAAGTTGGCAAAGAATCCCCCAACAAACTGCATACCCCCCAAGTGCTCTTTGTGCGACGACATAGGCCATGCCACCCATCAATCTCCACAGTTACCAGCACTTCAAGAACACATGAATATGTTGGATGACGACACCAATGTTCCAGTAGTCAAACTAGAACTCCCCCCTCAACCTCGTGATAAATCATTGCGCACAAACCATGCTTGTGCAATATGCGGCATTTATGGCCATTATTCACACCATTGCCCTGATCTCCCAGATTATAGAGCAGCCTTATACGAATTGAATAATGCTGGCCTAGAGATATCCCCTCCTAAAATTGAGGAAATTCATCCTCCACCATATTCCTCCTTGGAAGAAATTAACACCATTTACACGGTTTCCACTGGATACCCCTCTGTCTGGTCAGCCCCTTCCATTGATCCCTTTGACACACATGTTCAACCCTTTCAAATCGACGAGGAAACCACATGTCCACAACATGGGGGCAGGCCCAAAACCTTGCCTACTCATCATCATCGTGATTCTCATTGGAGATACTGGGGGCATCCACCCCATAAAGGGTATCCCCCATCATCATATCATCACTTCAGTATGCCACCACAACCCACAGCCTCATGGTATAACACCCCGCCAGCAGTTGCTCAATGCCCTATTGATCTCTCTCTGAGACAACATATGGACCACATTGACACCTCTGAGTTAGGGCGCATAATAGATTACCTCGACCCTGGGATAGGGGGCATGATCAATCATTTTGAACCTTCCCCATCATCTCTATCTCAACACCTCAATGAACCCATTTTTTAATATTTTTGGGAATTTTGGACCCTTTTTGAGGGTTTTTTTTATGTTTTTTGAGGAAAAATATTCATTTTGAGTGGAAAAAGGGGTGTATTAAGGTTTTTTGGTGACCTTTTGATGGCTTTAGAGGCTCAAATGGTGAAAAAGTGGACAAATGGGTCATGTGAATAAGGAAATGAGCTAGTGAGCACTTTTTGGGTGTTAACAACTTCCATAGTCAATCATATACACTTAGAAAATTATCATGCTACAGCAAAAAACATCATTCAAATATTCAACCATGAGTTTACAAACTCATAAAGACAGAGAGGAACATAGAAGCAAGATTAGATAGCTAAAAATCTGTTTCATATTCAATTCAGAATTTGTGTTCCTCACCATGTCTCTCTATTTCTCTATCTTACAAAAGCAAGATTACATCAATATTTATACATCAAAAATATAGTCGGTCATTTAATTCAACTTGACATTTCACTCCACAAAAATTGACTGTTCAGAATTTAATTAATTCTCTGTCGTTTCATGAGTTGCAACAGGAACAATGGATGCCCCTTCGATCTTTGACAGGATGCAACAGAGTTGGTAAATTTAATGTGCTGCAATAGTGATGTCTCTTCAACAATGTGATGAAAACATGCTGCTCCTTTTAACATCTGACCAGCTGGAACAGTTCAGTGACTGACTCTTCAAAAAGCAGCTCTTCAAAAATCAATGTAATACTCAACCCCAATATTCATTTGATGAACTGTGGCAGAGGCTATAACTGCATCTTCAAAAATCGATGTGGTGAGCTTGCCCCTTTGAAACTTTGACAACATGACAGAATCAAAATGGTGTGGCGGTGGTTGGCTCTTCATATATTTGGTGGTCACTCAGCATGGCAGTGAATGAATTTTCAAAACTTATGGCGATGAAGAAATTAACCGCTGCTAACATTCTCCCCCTTAATTGCTTCACCCAAAAACTACACCAAACACAAACAACTACTGTTTTACAAACAAAATTCTAACTATAATTCCTGCTGGACTAAGTCTCAACAAGGCTTACATTAGTATCAAAAACAACTCAAAAATTTGTTTCACATTCTTTGTTGGAACATACTAGTGCATATTTTCTGTTTCTTTCAACTCCAAACTTTGAAACATATCAACTTTGTGTTTTGTTTTATCTTCTTCTTTACTTTGATCTTCTTCAGCTCTTGCTTCATTCATGGCTTCAACCATCTCTCCATTTTGACTTTGGATCTTAATAATCTGGACTCCTTTTGCTCAGCAACTCCACTATACTTGTTCGCCTCATCTTCAGTTGGCTTTTCAAAATATAATATTTCATCATTTACTTCAGCATCAAGACCATTGCATCAAACCTTCTTGGACTTTACAAGCCAATCATCATTCATAATTTTAATTGCATCATTCTCAGCTTCAACTTCATCATTACTTGGCTTAGAATGCCAAACTTTATACAAAAAATACTTTTGACTCTTCATCTTTACTTTCATCTTTACCTTTAGTGATTCCTCAAATTCACTATGACTAGCTTCAGCTACAAAACGTTCTTCAACTTGCTGACCACCATTCAACTTTTAAATGTCCTTTATGCCAAGGAATTCAATCCAAATATTTTCCTCTAAATACTATAACGTGGGCATACAAATATCCCACAAGTTATCTTTGACTTCAACAAGAATAATCTGTTCAATGTCATTCTGTAAACACATTAATTGATAATAATGCCTGATTTCTTCAGGACTCCATGACATGAATATATTTTCAACTGATTCTTCAACCAATTAATCTTTGCTGCAATTTTCTTCATTCAAATCAAACTCATCATCATATTCAAACAATTCTTTTTCGTCTTCGATTGGTTTCTCATCTGCACACTCAAACATTTTGTCAAGATTATATAAATTTTCATACTGTGAACCATATTGGTTCTTTTCATTTTGTTCTTCTCTGAGAGTTGTCACTATCTCTTCGTTCAAATATGCCTCTGCTGTTGCAACAAGGCAATCAACTTTCTTCATTTTTGCTTCCACAACAAGACTATCATCTTTATCATTATATCTTGGCTTTTCAAGCCATTCTTCCAAAAATTTCAATTGTTCATCAAGAACATCATTCCTTGTTTAAGTTGCTCTGTCTACAACAAAACATACAACATGTTGAGTGTTACTGTTAAGGAACTTTTTTCTATCACTGCTTCCGCAATCACCGAATCATCAACCTTTTTATTTTCAACATCATTATAGATTCCTTCTGCTTCAATCGCTACAACTTCTATGTATTCTTCAACAATCTTATCAAATTCTTCAACAAAATTAAAATCATCAAGATTTAAAAAAAAACTCACAAACAGGTTCAAGCACTTCAACACAATGTACTTTATCTTTATTAGCTTCTGATGTTGCTTCAGATACTATTGATATGGAAGTCTTCATTCCATCATCATGATCATCATTGACCATTACTTATCCATGGGAAGTTACATAGATACTGGCTTCTTCATTGGCACCTTCTTCATAGCTATCATTTGCAACATACATCATTGGAGTATTTAAAGAACAAACTGCTACACTGGCAGTTACTTCACCTTCAATATTGGACTTACAAGCCAAGACTTCATCATTTTCTTCCTTTGTACCTGCACAATCACTAACAAGCAAATTATTAGAAAAAATCTTATTCTTTTTTCCGTCCTTATCTGCACCATTCAATATCGTTGAAGATTCTTCTTCAAAGATATCACCAACACTTTTTCCACCATCAGATACTCCATTTTCATGAATGTATTTTTCACACAAAGCTTTATCATCTTCCTTATGTGCACCAAATGGATGAGTGCAACACTCTTCATTTTGTTCAACATGACTGTTGTAATTTATTTCAAACTCATCTTGGTCTTCGACTTCTACAACATATTGAGTGTTGTCTTCTAAATTCATTGTACCTACATGTCTGCAAACTTCAAACTCAATGCATGATTTAAATACCTTCATGGGCGTGTCCATCAAGGACTCTTCTTGAACAAATACTTCTTCATTGTCCTTACACTTGAGGAATTTATCATTTTTATCAGCATTCTGCATGTTAACCATTCCATCATTTTCACAATTCACTTCAGTGATATCTAATTTCGAAACTGCGTCAACATCTTCATCAATAGCAATTTCAACTTCTTCAAATTCTGCTACTGCTACACAAGAAACAACAACCTCATATTTACCTTTAGTTTCAACATCATTTGGTATATCAACACAATTGTTAGATTTACAAATAATTTGACTATCTTCTGCTGCTTCTGTAAATTTGTTTGCTGAAATGTTAATAGGCTGTGACTCAGCCATATATCTCCCCCTTACATCAAACTTTCTCTTCAAACTTTCCCAGGCTTCTCTAGCTGTGTTTGCTGCAGCAATTACATAAAAAATATTATCATCCAGAGCTTGTTGGATGTAGTACAGGGAAAATGCATCATTTTCCTCATCCTGGGGTTTCTTAACTCCATTCTTAACATAATTCCATAAACCTCTAGAATGCAAGAAAATTTTCATATTAACTGACCAACATTCATAAGTTATACCTGAGAAATATGGCAATGGATAATAGATGTTGCTCCATGCATCCTCTATCTTTTCTTGAGCTTCATTTTATTTAGTATCCTCTTCCTTCTCTTGAACATCCTCTGCTTCAGCAGGTTCCTCGATGGATTGTCCTAATATATCTGCTATAGCAAAACCAACTTCTTTTGCATTAACAATATTCTTCTTCATTCGTTTAAGCCTTGTGATTTTCCCCATGTCTTTGTCTTCAAATAAATATTTGCATAGAATTTAAATTTATTTTGGATACGGCCTCCCAGTCCTCTTTCACGCATAAGGGCTTCAATTGAAACCAAACAAACTTCCAAAAAAATGTAAGTCAAACTGCTTTACCATTAAACTATATGGGAGCTCTCAACCAGGAAGAATGTCTTCCTTTCAACTGCTCAACCTTTTTCTGAGAGAACAAAAACACAAAATCAACTTCATCCACAGACTATGACCATCTCTTCTCTTTACACAAACCATGGCTAAGCTTGAGCGACTTAACCAAAAGATGGATGACTCAAGAAACACTTGATTCAGACTTTAACTACTAAATGATGACTCAACTATTACTTAAGGGAGAACGGGAGCTCTCTTTCAACACAGAGCTGAACTGAACTTACTTCTACTCTTTCTACATAGCAGGAAGAGGGCGCTAGAGTAAAACTCAATAGCAAGATGTCCAAACAAAATACAAAAGGTTCAACATACAATCATACGACCCATTCATGAAGTGATCACAGAACCAATGAACCGAAATTAAAAACACTTAGCTCTGATACCAATTGTGGGAAGGCAGGGGAGCGTTGCTCTTATTCTCAGCAACATGCACAAATCACTAAACTCATAAATTTTCACATACAAAACAATTGCAACTGATAGTAACAACTGACTGTTTAGCTAACAGTAATCTACAGAACTGTTGCAGCTGATTGTTTCAGCTATGTTTTGATAACCCCTGCGTTCATAAATAATGGCTGATACTCTATTCAACAATAAAGTTAATTTTACACTTCCACAGTCAATCATATACACTCAGAAAATTACCATGCTACAACAAAAAACATCATTTAAATATTCAACCGTGAGTTTACCAACTCATAAAGATAGAGAGGAACATAGAAGCAAGATTACAGAGCTAAAAATCTGTTTCATATTCAATTCATAATTTTTGTTCCTCACCATGTCTCTCTATTTCTCCATCTTACAAAATCAAGATTACATCAGTATTTATACATTAGAAATATAGTCGGTCATTTAATTCAACTTGACATTTTGCTGCACAAAGATTGACTGTTCAGAATTTAATTAATTCTCTGACCTTTCATAAGCTGCAACAGGAACGATGGATGCCCCTTCAATCTTTGATAGGTTGCAGTAGAGTTGGTAAATTTAATGTGCTACAACAGTGACGTCTCTTCAACAATCTGATGAAAACACGCTGCTCCTTTTAACATTTGACCAGCTGGAATAGGTCAGTGAATGACTCTTCAAAAAATGGCTCTTCAAAAATCAATGGAATACGCAGCCCCAATAATCATTTGATGAATTGTGGCAAAGGCTGTAACTGCATCTTCATAAATCGATGTGGTGAGCTGCCCCTTTGAAACTTTGACAACATGATAGAGTCAAAACGGTGTGGCGGTGGTTAGCTCTTCATATTTTTGGCGGTCACTCAGCATGGCGATGAATGACCTTTCAGAACTTGTGGGGGTGAAGAAATTAACTACTGCCAACATTTCCTTCTTTATGCCAATTGAGGAAGGGTGGTCTTAGGTACCGTTTCCAATCTCTTTACAAATTTTGACATTGAGGGTTTCGTGGTCATCCTTTTTAGAGATTTGATAATAAACTAGAATGCAACTTCTTGGGATAGAGCCATGTTCCCTCTTAGATCAAAATCCGGGAGGGCCATGAAGACCAAGTTGTATCCCTCTCAAAGATCACTACTATCGAAGGGGGATGGAGCTGCTTTCAGGGATCATCTTTTTTGAATGGGACAAAAAAATCTAATCCCATTCAAACACCACTACTGATAACTATTATGCTGCCTTGAATTTTGTTTTTATTAGTGATTGTCTTCTAAAATATAATAATAAAATAAAAACTTAATAAAATTTATATTTATGTAAATAAAGGTACGACAACCCCATTTCAGTAAATCTAGATTAATTTTGCATAATTTGGACTAAAAAGTTTTCAAATTAGTCTTTCTAAAGCTAAAAAATAGTCCTTCTAAAGTACATTTTTTATTCAAAGGATTTTGGACTTTAGAAAACTTAATTTTGGGCTTTTGAAAACCTGTATTTGTTTTTTTTTAATTAGTCCAAATTTAATGAAAGAAAGCTTTGGAATTCTTAATGATTCAATTTCACATCGTATGTAACAATAATAGCAAAAAAATATTTTAAATACTATATACAAATAATATGACTCAACCATAGATGTCACAAGATGCGCTTCTTATACCACATTTTTAAATACAAGTATACAATAGATTATGTAAATTTGTGCATAGCATTAATTAAGTTAGGTGAT
Organism: Larix kaempferi; assembly: GCA_027924585.1. Lineage (NCBI taxonomy): Eukaryota > Viridiplantae > Streptophyta > Pinopsida > Pinales > Pinaceae > Larix > Larix kaempferi. Next base: position 2,495,796 of record BSBM01000188.1, on the reverse strand, counting down.
CCATAGAGTCACCGATCAAATGAATCAAAGGGTGGACTAAATTGAGTGGCTACAATGTCCACCTTCTAATATCTCGTTTCCAATGTGAATATTTTGAAGTGATAATTTTCACATTCATATATTTGATCATTCACATTTGAACAATCTTAACTTGCCCTCTTTGAATAAGATTACATTTTCAGGTATATATATTCCTAGCTCCTACATCAGAGGTGACAATGGCTACAGAGCATTTGGATTATAAATATTTGTAACCATTCCTTATAGCTTTGCTATCTCTGAATTTTTAATCATTTCCGCTCCTTACATTGAGTGTTATCTACTACAATTTGTAGTCAACTTTGAAGATGGCAATAAAATTGGCATATGAGATTTATGGGTGTCTTCTGGTCGCTTACACTATCGCAACTACTATTTAAATAGATAACAGATCAACTAAGCATAAAAAATTTTCCTCCTGGATTTATATTCGGCACAACATCTTCGTCCTATCAAGTTTTGATCCTTCATCTACTTCAAAGCTATTAGTTTTTCAGAAATTTCAGTCTGATCTAGGATCTTAACTGAGAGAATAACATGTACAACATATCTACAGCATATCAAGCATGGACACAATAATGCAAGCACACAAGAGACACAGAGTTTCATCGGGGAAAACCAAGAAGGTGAAAAACTCCACAACTTCCTCAGAGATAGATAGAGCAATGATACAACCAAAGTACAACCAAAGTATAAGAGATAATCTTCTCCTAGCAGATGATCCTCGTCCTCACAAGTGCACCACTTTCTGAGAGAGATAGAAGTGAGTAATTAGTTATCAAATAGAGATCTCCCAATCTCTATTTATACTTGTCCTGTCCTGCCCAATAAACTAATGGGGCCGACTTGTCTAGGTTATCCTAATAACCCATGGCTAACTTAATCCGGGCTGACCCCACACTTGGTGGTCTAATAACCCATTTACCCACATGACTCATACAGGGCCAACCCCATCAACGTGGTCTAATAACCCATCAAGTAAAAGTTATGACACTTACAATATAAATGACGACACTTCCGTATAGAGGAATAATAACATCTCTATAGGAATACAAACACTTCCGTATAGAGGAATAATAACGTCTCTATAGGAATACAATACACATGGGTAAAATACATTCCGAAGTTACATATACATCAACACTCCCTCTTAACTAGGAAGGTATTTCTCAACACAGATATACTAGCACAAGTCTTCTTCTCTGGATCATCATTAGTGAATCATCATCCTCAAATCATCGTCATCATCATGGCTGCTGCTATCTCAATCAATCTCTGAATCTACTTGTCATAGGAAGTTCTACAGAGCTAGTCCTTTTTCATAGTGGATGTAGGCCCACTACCTGTAGGTCTTCATCATCACTGGCCATACTGTGGAATCCTCAGGACTTATTACGTGCATAAAAAAAACCTAGCAAGAGCATCCCAGGACTTATTACGAACACACTACTCAACCTATCGGATCTCCTAGGGAGCTATTACATGTGACCAAGCAAAACCTAGCAAGAGCATATCATGACTGATTACGTGCCCAGCACAACCTGCAAAATCTCCCAGGGAGACATTATATGCTACCAAGCAAAACCTAGCAAGAGCATCTCAGGACTGATTACATTCCCAACACAACCTGCAAGATCTCCCAGGGAGAAATTATATGCCATGGAAAAAATGTAGCAAGAGCATTTGCCAGATATCCCAGGGAGCTATTATATGCTAATGGAAAAACCCAGCAAGAGCATCTACAAATATCCCAGGGCGCTATTATATGTCCCTCCCGGTAAAACCTCAAAAGAGCATTTTCCAGATCTCCCAATGAACTATTATATGCCAGTGACAAAACCTAGCAAGAGCATCTGCAAATCTCCTAGGGATAGATTATATGATTATCTGCACAACCTGTTCCACGGCCACAGAGTATCAACCTGATACTCACCATACATCATCCTGATTTACATCATCACATGATCATCCTGATCATCATCACTGCATCGTCCTGATGCATGTCATCCAAAGCATCGTCTTGATACTCATCACACATGATCATAATATGTATCCACCTGATACATATCATGCATCCACCTGATGCATATCACATACATGATCCACCTAATCATACAATGTATCCACCTGATGCATATCGCATACATGATCCACCTAATCATACAATGTATCCACCTGATACATACATAGATACATGATCCACCTGATCATAACAAGCATCCAACATGATGCATATACAGAGCCGTAACTGGAGCATCGTCCTAATGCTCATCATCCAGCACTTATATCCATAGCCATGTGAAGGATCCTCCTCTTACCATGCTTGGAATGGCTCCAACAAATGTGTCCATCATTTCTTCCTCGAAGTGTCATCAATATGAATAACACCAATCCTCTCTCTGAAGTACTCGAACTTCACTCTGGCTAGTGGCTTTGTCAATACATCTGCAACCTGCTTATCCGTCGCAACATACAGGAGCTTCACTGCTCCTCTCTGCACCATATCTCTGATATAGTGATATTTGATATCAATGTGTTTCGACCTGTCGTGGAACATCGGGTTCTCAGACAGCTTCACACAACTCTGGTTGTCACATAAGATACCAGTAGCCTCCAATGGGAGATCAAATAACTCAGACAGTAGCTTCCTTAGCCATACTGCCTCACAACTAGCCGAACAAGCTGCAACATACTCTGCTTCGACTGTACTCAGTGCTACGTAGGACTACTTCCTGCTAAACCAAGATATCACACCTGATCCCATACTGAAGCAGCACCCAAAAGTGCTCTTCCTATCTGCAACACTGCTTGCCCAATCTGAATCAACATAACCCTATAGGTTAAACTTTTGATTCGCATCATACGTGAGCCCATAATCAACCGTACCCTTCAAGTACCTCAGAATATGCTTTACAGCAACTAGGTGAACATCTCTCGGAGCCATCAGGAACTGGCTCAATGTGTTCACCGCAAAGAAAATATCTGGTCTCATGTTTGTCAGGTACATAGAGGACCCAATCATCTGATGATACATAGTGACATCGACCGACTCAGATGAAGCATCACACAGAAGCTTCGGGTTCGATGCCATAGGTGTGGCCATGGCCTTGCAGTCCATCATCCCGAACCTCTTCAGAATCTCTACTGCATACTTCCCTTGTCCAAGGAAGATCCCATCTGCACTCTGCCACACCTCCATGCCTAGATAATAGTGCATCATCCCCAATTCCTTCATCTCAAACTCAGCAGCAAGCCCTCTTAGTATCGACAATCAATCCATCCTCACCCGTAACAAACAGGTCGTCCACATACAAGAGTAGTATCACAGGATTTCCTTCCTCAACCTTGTAGTAAAGGTTAGAATCCGCTTTACTCTTGGCAAAGCCCAAATTGGATAGAAATTTGTCCATCCTACCATACCAAGTCCTAGGAGCTTACTTCAAGCCATACGAGGCTTTCTTCAACTTGCACACATATGACTCCCTGTCATATGTCTCAAAACCGAGTGGCTGCTCCACATACACTTCCTCTTCGACTACCCCATTCAAGAAAGTTGTCTTGACATCCATCTGGTGTATCTTCCATTTCATCACTACAGCTAGAGCAAGTACTGATCTGATGGAAGTGTACTGGATACAGTTGCAAAAGTCTCTTGATAGTCTATTCCCTCTTTTTGAGAGAAGCCACAAGCTTCAAACCTCGCTTTGTATTTTTCTATGCCACCATCTGCAACATGCTTGATCTTATAGATCCATTTGGAAGTAACAATAGACTTCCCTTCAAGTCTTAGGACGGCATCCCAAACATCATTTTTCATGATCGATTGGTACTCTTTGATCATGGCATTCTTCCCGAATCCTGGGAACTTCAATATCTTCAATATCTTTAATAGATAACTTTGTTGCTGAACAAATGTTGTAGTGCTTCTTTTGTAGGTGATGGTATACGATCTTTCCTACAAAACAAGTTAAATTGCATGATTAGAAACATCTCATAGTTTTTAGAACAAAATCTCACACATAAATAAATATGTCATTCAGTCATGCAATTATCTTAGCCAATGCTTCAATACAACATTTATCCATATTCTGTAACTTTCTAGATGCCTTCCAATCTCTACCATAACATTGTTAAGAGTGTGCACAACTCCCAACATGTCATCAAAGAGGTTTCATTCTAGATAAGTAGCAATGGAATGTTGTACAGTGCCATAGGCCACTTACCCATTACATGCATATTAGTAGTATACTGTTCATTAATGTAATTATTCTAATATGCATAATACACAACCTAAGTCTAGGAACATAAGTATATACATTATTGAACAATATTTATTTAAACAATCAAATATGCAAGAAATGACAATTCAAATACTTATATTTGTTTTTTTGTATGGTGGACTCCCTCTCAATATTTGCTTCCTTGTAGGAGCTACTGGAGTGTGCTCCCTCTTGATATTTGCTTCCTAGATTACCTGTCCTTGAACTTATATCCATCCTCGATCACTTATGCATACTTACTAGTATCATCATTGTGTTATCCTCGAGGTCTCATGCATACATACATTCATTAGTATAATCACAATAATCTTAAACATGTATAGTCATGATCATTTCAAACACAGATAATAAACATTAGTATTCAAGGTTTAAGGGAATACTTCTTTTACTCATGCATATTCTTATTTGACCAAAGGACTTTTCTGGTTAGTCATATCATAAATAAAGGTAAGAGACATAATATGCATAAACCCTTGATTACTTACATTTCTAACTTCATGAATAATCATTATCAACCATACAACTGTATAAGATCCTAACACAAGGTAGGATTCTAACTTGATATAGGAAAAACATACCTAGTTATCATATTTGCTAGTTATGTCTAGTAATGTCTTCTTGTTCTCTTCAATGACTTGTGCTAGTAACCTGCATATCTCATAGGTTAAGCATTGTAGAACCAAATTATACATACCTCGTAAGTAGATCTTCTATGTGATCCATGAAAATGGATCAATCTTTGTCTTCATGTCACCATGGTCATATGTTCTTGAAATAGAACATGATTTGTCTTTCTTGATGTACCTCTCATGTTAGCAGACAACATCAACCTCATACAACACCACATTGCATTAGTACAATCATAAGTGTCAAAAACCTAATCAATGAATATCTTCTATCATGCATTCATAATTTTATTAAGGTGATACGACAAGTCTAAAGTTAATCAAGATTGTACTAACCTTAATGAAGACAAACATACCATAAACTTAATTATGAACAGATCTCGAAACATACCTGGATAAGTCATACCTGTCGAGATTGCTTGTAATCTTCTTATGTAAGGCCTTAGCCTTATCTCCCTCTGAAACTGGAACTTCTTCTCTTATGCAGGTGACCAATCCATTCTCTTCTAGGATTCACCCAATCCACTTGATTTGCAGAAATTGGATCTGGAGCTTGATGAGCTAATCAACTTGGTATACTCAGAATTTGAAAACTGCAAAGTTTCACCCCTCAAAATTGCCTTTCAGATTTTTGAATTCACTAGGGAGGACCCTGAATTAGGGTTTAAATTTCCCGGAGCTTCACCCAACCAAATATTTTGATCCAAATCTCTAAACTTCGATTTTTCCAAGGAGCTTCCAGCTATGGTCACAGATTTCAAAAATTCCCATTTTTGTAGAAGCCCTAATTTTTCACTTTTCCGATCAAAGTCCCAAACTAGGGCTTGATTAAGCACGACCTTCTACCCAACCAAAAAAATTGATCTTGGTCTCTAAATTTTGATTTTGATGAGTAGCATTCAACCTTGGTCTCCAATTACAAAAATACAAACTTTCTCCGAAACTCTAATTTTCAGAGCCATGAATGAAGGTGCTCAAAATCCAATTCTGTTTTGAAAGAAATATGCACCTGATTGTTTCTGGTGTAACTCCGAAAGTACAAATCCACAGGGTCTGAAACTTCTACCTTTGGTATCCTGACCTATCATCTTTCTAACCCCACAGGTCTGACCTCAATTGGATTCTTTGAGAGAGAGTTATGCCAAGTGTCGCAACGTGACTTGTTTATGGGATAAAACAAGAGAGCGAACTTGTACGGAGTACCACATGTCACTAGTTCACTTTCGACCTCTGAACCTTCATCTTGTGAAAGTACAGCCCATGCCCTACCTGTCACATTTTACAAAATTTCATTTGGAGCTTCCTAGCCCAAGTTATGACTTTTTTTCCTAAGTCACCTGTTTATGACTCAGATCTGGAAGAGGCAAAAACCCTAGATTGTATAGATCATAAAACACAAACTAAAACGAATTAGAAGTTTTGCTTCAGACACAAGGTACATGGGGATCTTATATTCGACCTGTAAGAGTTTTAGATCCTGAAACCTTGCTGAAATTTATTTATAGTGAAAGTTATACGATGACGGGTTTTTGCTATATCAATCCCTAGCATTGCAAGTGCAAAAAGTGTCATACATGCCATACCATGCCTTCTTTCAGGTTAGCTCTGATACCATGTTAGTTTTTCAAAAATTTCAATGTGATCTAGGATCTTAACTAAGAGAATAACATGTACAACATATCTACAACATATCAATCATGGACACAATAATGCAAGCACACAAGAGACACAGAGTTTCACCGGGGAAAACCAAGAAGGTGAAAAACCCCACAACTTCCTCAGAGATAGATAGAGCAATGATACAACTAAAGTACAAGAGATAGTCTTCTCCTAGAAGATGATACTCCTCCTCACAAGTGCGCCACTTTCTGAGAGAGATATAAGTGAGTAATTAGTTATCAAATAGAGATCTCCCGATCTCTATTTATACTTGTCCTGTCCTGCCTAATAAACTAATGGGGCCGACTTGTCTAGCTTAGCCTAATAACCCATGGTTAACTTTATCCAGGCCAACCCCACACTTGGTGGTCTAATAACCCATTTACCAACATGACTCATATAGGGCCGACCCCATCAAGGTGGTCTAATAAACCATCAAGTATAAGTTACGACACTTACAATATAAATGACGACACTTCCGTATAGAGGAATAATAACATCTCTATAGGAATACAAACACTTCCGTATAGAGGAATAATAACATCTCTATAGGAATACAATACACATGGGTAAAATACATTCTGAAGTTACATATACATTAACAATAGCTTCCGCAATATTATCATTTTGATCATTGTAACTTACAAGATATATTACTCTTTCAGTTTGAGGGAGCTTCCTCAGAGAGGGAAGAAGAGATCCAACTATTTGGGATAAGTTTTCTCATGTACCATATCTACCTGTCATTGAAACATCAAAGAAGAAGTTGGTAGATGTGACAAATTATGCTTGTCCTTCAATAAAATAAATCATCATGATTTTGCATTTATAGTAATATTCTAGACTAACAAGAACTTTGAAGGGATACATGTATCTTCCTATTCAATTAAAAAATATGAAAAAACATAATACACAATGGAAGTCAATGAATAGGCAATACAATCCAAAAACACCGGGGCATTTATAAAGGATAATTGAATTTCTGTAAATTCCATTTGAAAAAAAACAAATAATATTGCATTTAAATTGCTCAATTTATGCAATTAGTTTTTGGCATTCACCATGCACCACTGAGCAATAACTCAATTCAATTAGTATAACCACTTAATTTGGGGCTGGTGAACACCGAGAGGTCACAAGTTAAGTGCTATTAGGAAGTTATCCGTTACTTGTTTTTCATGTTTAGTTGTAATCACCTATTGTTTTCTATGCCTTAGCTACTTGTTTCCTTCTTTAGTTAAATGGGTTGTCTATCTATTATTTATGCATGAGCTACCAATTATCCTTACATCATCTACGAGTTTTTTTGATATTTATTTTTTTAATAATTGTTTATTTCAAATTTTGAACGATGACCATAAAATCAATCTTCATAGTACACATGTTTCATCTTCCTTCAATCTAGGAAAAGCATAGATGGTAATCCACCCCAAACTCTAATATATAAATACCTATCGATGTAACTAGCGTACATGTACATAGTTTACTAAAACCATCCATTCAAATAGACTTCAGTTCTTTCACCCGGCCTTGGGCATTGGAATACCAATTTCAAAACAATATTGAACCAACACAATTATAGAAGAGAAAAGGATTGTTATTTTTATGTCACCATCAAGACGCCAAAGAAGGATAGGAAGGGAAGGGGTAAGCGCAAAACAGAGATAGAGATAGTAGAGGACTACGAATATGGATCATCTAGAGGCAAGATCTCACCCATGGATAAATGGCCACTGGGAATTGATGATGAAACCAAGTCAGAAAACCCTAGGCCAATGGTGGTGGCAATGTCATAGAGGGGAAATCACAAGGGATATAGGAGCAAGCCAAAGAAGACGCTGCTCCGACGAGATTCATCATATGTGAACAATTTATCGAATGGTTGGTTGGGGTTTCAGGTTTCTCGCCAAAGCAAGGCCTTGGGGATGAACATTCCAGTGATTAAAAGTGAGAACGACAGAGGGTTTCTTGAGGATGAAGACTTGGGGCGGTTGGATAACAAGAAGTGGTTCCACAATGAAACTACCGCCTTCAGCCAAAGGCATTACAAAATCGATGCTGCACAAATTCCATCATAATAGCCTTAAATGGCTGGTGGCAGGGGACTCTATTTAAAAGATGATTTTTTGCAAAATAACTTGGGATTATACAACAAGAATGATTTCACAATTGTTTTGTCGAATCAAATGATTTCCCCGTCACACCCTTATGCATCGTAGTAGACACTAGCAGTGTTGAGTCTTCAACAACATATGCAAAATAAATAGCACAACCACTTAATTTGTGATTGGTGAGCACTGATAGGTTACAAGTAAATTGCTATGGACAAGTTATTTATTACTTGTTCTCCATGCGTAGTTGTAATCACTTGTTGTTTATGCCTCAGCTACTTGTTACCTTCTTTAGTTAAATGGGTTGTCTATCACTACCTATTATCCATGCATGCATGAGCTACGAGTTATCCATGCATCAACTAATAATCAAATTTTTTTTTATAATTGTTTATTTCTAATTTTGAACGTTGACCATAAAATCAATTCGGATAGTTGCAACAACCTAGATTTAACTCGATAATTACACATAATATTTTTTTTAAAGAATAAAGGATGAAATCGACAATTAACATCTTTGTCATAACTTCGATTATATGGAATCAATAGATGTCTTGGGCAATGATACATGGCAGACTGAGGGGAAAAAGGGTCGAGAACTCAAAGGGGGGAGTCCATGTTATTGCAAACGAAACGATAGAAGAGGATTCCATGTTAGTCCTCCTCTGTGATGTTTGCAAAAGTTTCGAGGAAATTTCAACTAAAGAAATTGTTTAGGACCAATCTCTGAGGAACCCTGAACCCTTAGGGATGGCCTTGGGAGCGTCTATCAAAGTAACCGATTGTCTGAGGAAACTTGAGGGATGGACCTAGGGGTGACTATCATAGTAAACCCGTGTCTTGCTCGGGTTTCAGTTGATACCCTGGATAGACAGTGCCCTTGTTTTTAGGTGTTTCTGTTTCGCCATCTCTGCTAGGACTGACATACCCACCGGTTTTTTCTGCTGTCTGATCATTACACTGACCATGGTTTTTGTATCTGGTCCCATGGAGTCCATTCAACACAGGGTGTTGGACTTAGTACCAACCAGGTAAAAAAGTGGGAAGTCTACTATTTTATTTGTTGTTTTTTGAGACCTGCTGGGTAGGCCATTATTTTTTGCATTGATTACTTGGTGGGTGTTTTGTCCTCGAGTCATTTTAACGTTTCTGTTGAGATTGTTTTGTCTCATTTCCCTTTTTTTGTGGGGTTTGGAGGGATGGGCTCTCGGGCCCAGAAGTGACATTTGGGGTGCTTACAAACCCTAATGCACAGGTTTCTTATGTGCCTACTGTGTTCGAGAATCAGGGTTGCTCTCAGGTGAAGGAGACATGGAATACTATGGGTAGCGAGCCCGTTGATAGGTCTTGTCGGGGTAAAGGTCATCCTGGCCTGGGCTTATCAGGGAGTGACGTGCGTGCTCGCAAGGAGTTTTTCCTGCAGTTCGAGAAAGAAACAAAAGGGAGACCCCTGTGTGTTCTAGGGAAAGATATTACCATGGATATGGTTGCGGCTCTGAGTGCTCAGGCACTGGTGGGGAAATTCGAGTATTCACATTTGAAGCACCCATAAATTCTATCCTGGGCCTGTGAGAGGTGGAAACCCCTGATCTCTAACATGCCGAGGGTCTTTGTGCTAGAGAAGGGGTGGATTATGTTTCAATTCCTCTCTGAGGAGGACCGAATCATCATTGAAGAGAAGTTATGGATTGTTGGAAATGGTTCCTTAGTATTACAAAGATGGCACAATGGTTTGGACCCCCAGAAGGAACGTCTTAGTAAGAGGCATTTGTGGACGGTCCTTCTAGGGTTCCGCTTACAGTGTTGGAACGTTCAGGGCTTCATGGCGATAGCCAAATCCATTGGGCGTTTTATCCTTATGGAAGAAGAAAAACTCTTTGGCCCGAAACGAAATACCCCCCGTATGCTAGTCGAGTTGGATGCAAGGGATAGTTTTCCTAGTGAGTTGGAGATTGTCTGGGATGGAGTATCTTTTATCTAGCGGCTGGACTATTGGCGAATTCCATTTCACTGTCACTCCTCCTGGCGTGTGGGTCACTCTAAGGATTAATGTGGAGGGAGAACTGAATGCCCTAGCGTGGAGAATATAAGCTCTATTAACCCAGAAGACGACCAATGGCTCCCTCTACCATTGGACTAGAACTCGACTTCCTCTGCCCTTGGTAAGTTTTCACAGCTACTCCCTGTACTACTCAATTTTTTACCATTGGAGGTAGTAAAAGGGGCCTTGGGTTCGAATTTTAAGTCCCTCATTACTCAGGATTTGGACTCGGCTCCTGCTAAAGTCGACACTAGGGGGCACTTGGGGGATGACCTGTTTATAGCTGGTGACCGGGAGAATTCGGTGGGGATTAATGGACTCACTTCTGCGGATCTACTTCCTACACATTCTCATGTGGGTATTAAAGCTAGCATCTGCTTTATGGAGGGGGGGGTGGGGGATTTATGTCCACTTCTCCTTCCTTGTCGGAATCCCCATTGAATGAGTCCCAGTCTCGGACGGTGGGGGAGGATTTCTTCCCACTTTGCACGTACTCCACTACTGGCTATGAAAAGTCACCTGTGATACCCATATCATCAATATTTAAAGGTAATGTCACGATTCGAAAAGCTCAAAAATCTCGCAAAGGTTCTGGAGCGATGGGAGATGGATTGGTTTTTGAAGAACCTGTAGAATTAATTAATGGAAATACACAAGATAACAGAAATAATAGAACTCATAATCACTTTTATTGATCACAGGCCACTTCGAGGGGGCAACCTCCTTTGAGCAATCTCAATACAAATAACTTCACAGTACCTTCATTGGTCTCAACAAAAAATTATATATTAAGTCTAGGCACCAATACCATGTGTCAATACAAACCATGGGACAATACAAACTATGGATCAACAATTACTGTGGGAGAACTTACAAAGCATATGCGTCCAACAACAATAAGACAAACTATGGATCAAAAAATACTACGGGATGACTTGCAAAGCATATGCGTCCAACAACAATATACTAACAAAGTAAATAGAAGGGTTGACATGGGTTCCTAACATCCCCTTTCCCTTAGAAAAAGCTTTGTCCTCAAAGCTTTAGATGTGGAAATTGATGCAGAACCTGAAGGAGTGGTTCCCCTGTAGCATCCTCGGGTTGCATTTCGTACCACTGACGCCTTTTGAGTTTTAGGGAGGGTTGCTTGAAAGGCTGTAGATGAAGAAGAACCATAGAAGCTGCGTGAAAAGTGCGCTCAGAACGGTGCTGATCGGCTTGTTGTTTCAGTCGAATTCTTTCCAAGTGAAGATTGTCCTGTAGAATGAGAAGAATATGATCGTGGTTTCAAAGAACCGAGTCAATTTCCTGAATTGGGGAGCTGTTGAGGGTGTATGGAAGAAGAACTGGCGGTGCTTGTCCATAGATTTCTACATATGGTGTCCTTGTAGATGTGGTATTGTACCACTGGAGCGCTTCTAGGAAATCCATAGAAATAGTTGTCCAAATCTGTGTAGGGATGGGAAAGGGTTTGAGCAGTCTCGAAAGGAGTTTCGTTTCACCCTTGTTGACATGGAAAGTATCATAGTCAGCCACCATATGTTGAATTGTCATTTGCAGTCCCTGCCAAAAGAAGTTACATTGTTCTCAGTCATACATTTTGAGGAACCTAGAGTGCCCTGCTGATGAAGAAGCATGGAGTTCATAGAAGAGATAGCCGTGTTGAACAGATTGCAACCAATTTGGAACAAGCAGAGAAATAGTTGTAAGAGAAACTGGGTCATCAAATGGGAGAGAAGGAGCATCTTCCACCATATTGTCCTTACCCTTATTGTAAGTGATCACATAGGCATAATCCATGAGTTGGATAACCCATTTCAGGTGTGCTGGGGAGGAGACCCATTGTTCCAGGAAATTTTCTAGACTCTGGAGATCAGTCTTGATGCAGAAATAATTCCCTAATAGGTATGGCTGCCACTTCTGTAATGCATGCAAAATAGCCATCATTTCCTGTTGAGATGTATATGTGGATAAATTCTTACCGAAAAGGTCTCTTGAAGGAGACAAGCCCACTGGTTTAGAAAAGACACTTGCATATCTATCCAAGGAAGTAGGGGGGACCATTGATGGGTCAATCTGAATGGAATGGAGTTGAGCAATGGCACCATGTGAATTCTTCTTAAGGAACTTTTCCAAGCTATGTGAAATGATGATGCATAGAGACCCTTGTTGTAAGCCCTTAAATTTGTGTTGTGTCCCATTGACTGAAAACTGCATCCAAACTTTAGAAAAATCCCATAAGATGGGGCCAAGTGTGCATAACCATTGAACGCCCAAAACCACATCACATCCACCTAGGGACAAGGAAAACATGTCAGAGCCCAGGTTATAATCTTCTAGAGAGATACGCACATTGTGACACTTCCCTTTGCAAGGTAAGGTGCCCCCATTGGAAACCATGACTTCAAAGTTGGAGCAAGGATGGACAAAACAATCAGCCTGTTTGGCAATCCAGGGGTCAATGAAGTTATGAGTGCTACTAGAATCAATGAGTATTGTAAGAGGAAGCTTCTTGAAGTAACCCCTGACCCGCATTGTTTGGGGGGTGGTGACACCGGATAAAGCATGGAGAGATATCTCTGGTTGTTCATCCTGAGATGGGGGGTCAATAGGTGGCTCCTGAATGTCGACCCGATCATCCATTGTATCTGGAGCTTCTTCACCAATTTTAGAGGTAGGTGGAGAATCCATATCCAAGAGGTAGAGATTTTCTTGAACACATCTATGTCCCCGAGTGAATTTCTCATCACAATTATAACAAATCCATTTTTCTCTGTGTGCCTGCATCTCTCTTTCAGACAAATGCTTGATAGGAGTTGGTCGAGGAGCTGGCGGGATGGGAAGTTGTTAAGAACCCATATTTTGCAAGGGAACAAAAGTGGGTTTGGAGCATTGTTGGGATGCAATCTTGTCTTCTGCCAACTTAGCCAACCCTAGGACTTCCATCATTATGTTAGGACAAAACATTTTAACCTCTTACCGGATTTCATCCTTAAGACCACTGATAAAACAATTCCAGTAGAATTCATCAGACAATCCTTCTGTGTGATTGGCTAGTTTCTCAAATTTTGTCTGATACTCTCTCACAGTGCCAATTTGACGAAGTTTAGTGAGTGCTCCAATGAAGTCATCAAAAGCACTAGGACCAAATCGTTGCAAAAGGAGTTGGCAAAAATCTACCCATTTTGGCTCGTCATGAGCCTTGATGTACCAATGGTACCATTGAAGGGATTCCTGTTCCAAATGAAAGGATGCAAGTGGAACTTTTTGGACATCAAAAGTATTGTGCAGACTGAAATTTTGTTTTGCACAATAGATCCATCCAGTTGGATCAGTACCATTGAAGCGAGGAAATTGAAGCTTCGGACCACAGAAATTGCTGGAAGAAGAGAACCCATTGGTTGCAGAAGATTCTTGCTGGCGGTTATTGTTCATGGCTGAATGCTGAAGATGGAGGATGAGAAATTTTTCATCCATATCTTGGAGTTTGGTTTGGATGGCTGCAAGTGCTTCCTCCATGGTTTTTGCTCTTGCGCAGGTGACAACCATGAACAAGAGTTTTTTTTTTTTTTGGGGGGGGGGAATGGGTAGAAAAACACAAACAAAAGCTTATTTAGTAACGGGAAATTTGGATTTGGGAAAAACTCGGATGGGTAATTGGGGTTGGACTAGGCTTTGGACACTTTTTGATGGAAAGGGAAGCAAAAAATGGGGATTTCAGAAATGGGGTGAAAGAATGAGAAAATCTTTCAAAGAGGGACAAAGAAGCAAAAATAGGGAATGAACACGGTGGGAAACTTTGGAGACGAGTGGGTGAAAATTGAAGAAGTTATGGAAAACCCTAAAAATAGAACAAAGGTGAGATTTTTGGCTTTGGGAAGTAGTATTTGGGATAGGGCCTTCAAGAATGAAATATGCAGAATGGGATTGCAGGGGTGTCCGGGAAGTTTCAAGGGAAATGGAGTTAAAACAAGGGAGATATGGCGAAAACACGAGATTTTTTTTTTTTATGGATTTGCAATGGCGTGGAAGGGATAAGAACAATTGGATCTAAAATTGCATGGAAGGGATCAGCAACAGATGGATCTGAAACGATGCCGACTGGATCGACAACGAATGGATCTGAAACGGCTTCAGAATAGAGCTGAAATGATTGGATCTGGAACGACTTGGAATGGATCTGAAACGACGCGGGAGTGATTGGCAACAGTTCAGCTGAAAATAGATATGGACCCCAGGTACGTTCGCATTCCTAACAGTTTAGGGGTTTCACTCGGCCACCAATGTTGTCTCACGGTTTGTGTATTGGGGCAGTACCCCTCACTCCATGGCTTAGGTAAAACTGATAACCGCTTTGCCACAAACGAAAGCTCTTGGTTTACCTCACGGGTGGGAAGTAGTCAATCAAGTAGGGGTCGTTGCCCTTTTCGCTGGTAGATCCTCTCAATGGGCCAGCTACTTTGGGGTTCCTGTGGTACTCCTCACAATGAGTTTTAGGGCTTATTCCCAAGTACTTCCCACAGTTAAGCGGATAGGGATTATTCCTAGATTCGAACTTGCAACATATGCGAAAAAAAAATTATTTGGCAGAAATTCCACCCAACGAGCCCAAGAAAGTGCTCTGATACTAGATGTGAAGAACCTGCACAATTAATTAATGAAAATACACAAGATAATAGAAATAACAGAACTTAGAATCGCTTTTATTGATCACAGGCCACTTCAAGGGGCAACCTCCTTTGAGAAAGCTCAATACAAATAACTTCATGGTACCTTCATTAGTCTCAACCTAAAATTATATACTAAGTCTAGGCGCCAATACCATGGGTCAATACCATGTGTCAATACAAACCATGGGCCAATACAAACTATGGATCAACAATTACTATGGGATGACTTACAAAGCATATGTGTCCAACAACAATAAGACAAACTATGGATCAACAAATACTACGGGATGACTTCCAAAGCATATGCGTCCAACAACAATATACTAACAAAGTAAATAGAAGGGTTGACATGGGTTCCTAACATGGTTTTGGCGAGGACGAATGGGAATCTTGTTAACCCTCCTATTACTTCTCTTTTCAATCATGGTCTGGGCAGCCCTGGATCATTTGAGGACATTCATCACAATCGGGCTCTTAGAGAATTGGCCCTTGATGGGGTTACCCAATGATCTTAGTTTCCTTTAACATCAGAGGGCTCTGCAGTGGCCCAAAGAGGACTGCCCTGAAGCGTTTTATGGAGATTCATAAACCATCTTTGGTATTTATCCAAGAAATGATGTCTTCATCAATTGACGCCTGTAATTAATTTCTTAAGATCAAACCCTCTTGGCATGTATGTGCCCTGGATGATGCTGGCCATTCGGGGGGTACCTTGGCTGCTTGGGACCAATCGAAGGTGGTTTTTTCCCCTTTCAAAACTTGTGCTGGCATTTTAATCGAAGGTAGATTTCATGGTTACCAGCCTTTGGTTCGGATTCTGAATGTCTACGGCCCATATCATCAACGCAAGGATTTTTGGGACAAGCTTAATTTTTCTGGTATCTTAAGGGATCCGGCTCTTATTGTTGCTGGGGACCTTAACCTTACATTAAATCCGGAAGAAGTATGGGGTGCGGGGCGTCTACTAGATCCCTTGGCCAGTTATTTCACTGAACGTTTTGATGATTGCAACTTATTAGATGTGGTCCCGAATGTCCTCTACCCTACTTGGACGAATGGTAAATGTGGGTGTGCAGGCATTGCGAAACGCCTAGATCGGTTTTTGACGGCAGAAAACTTCTGTGGGGATATTGGAAAAAATCGGTTGTGGTCTTATTCATTGGGAGTCTCAGATCATAAGGCCGTGATCATGGAACTGGATTTTGATCAGTCCCATCAGACTTACCCCTTCAAATTTAATACTGGCCTTCTCATTTTTTACTCTTTAGGTGAAATGGTGAGAAAGGAATGCCATAAGCTATTAGATTCTATCCGACTATCTCCTCTGGAAGGTATCACTAAAAAACTAACTTTGCTAAAAGACCCGGTTAGGAAGTGGGCTACAGCTAAAAAGAAGGAAAATGTGCAGACTTTGGAGGCTATTGAACTGGAATTACAATCCCTATCTAAGGAGATGGATGAGTCTTTCTTTTCGATGGAAATAAGGGTGCATGTTTTGATGCTTTGTAAAGATAAGGAAAGAAACCTCTTGCAGCTGGAAGAGAAGTGGCAACAGAAGAGCAGAGCTATTTAGCTAACAGAGGGTGATAAAAAAACAAAACTATTTTCACCGGTTTGCAAACAAAAGAAAGCTGATGAATGCTATTTGGGAAATTAGGGTGGATATCGGTAGGACAGTCTTTGATAATCCCTCTATCAAGAGTTCGGCAGTGGAGCACTTCAAGGACATATACTCTGCAAGCCGACAGGTATCTCTTCTGAGCCAACTAGAGACTATCAAACACTTTCCTAGATATTTCTCTATTGAAGACTGTCGTGAAGTGGGAAAATCAGTTTCTGTTGAGGAGGTACACGCTACACTCAAACACATTTCCAAGGATAAGATTCCTGGCCCCGACAGCTGGACTATGAAATTTTATTTGTACTTTTTTTTATCTTCTGGGTTTAGAACTTACTGCTGCTATAGAAGAGTCCTGGCAGAAGGAGGAGGTGCCACATGGCTTGAATTCTACATACATCACCCTTATTCCCAAGGTGGATAAACCGTCAGACTTCAACGATTACCATCCGATTTCTTTATGTAATCTCATTTATAAAATTATCAGCAAGATCATCACTGAGAGGATTAAGCCCATCCTGGGTTGTTGGGTATCTGCTGAACAGTTTGGTTTCTTATCAAACCGACATATCATGGATGCAGTGGGGAATGGACAAGAGGGTATCCACACTATTAAAGTTAAGAAACTGGAAGCACTTATACTAAAGATTGACCTTCAAAAATCCTATGACTGTGTTGATTGGTCCTATCTCCGATTTATACTCATCCAGGTGGGTCTGACTATGGAGCTTGTTAATTGGATGATGAGCTATGTTACTACTGCCAATTTATTTGTATTGATCAATGGGTCGCCGACTACCAAATTTAGGGCCTCTCGGGGGCTTCGCCAGGGCTGCCCCTTATCACCTTACTTGTTCATTATAACTATTGAAGGGCTCAGTCTACTCATCTCAAAGGCCACTGATCGTGGGAACATCTCAGGTATCACTATCACCAGAACCCTTTCCATTACTCATCTATTTTTTGTTGATGATGTAATTATTTTTGGAACCAGGTCTCTTGGAGAATGGAATATGTATAAGAAGATCCTTGATCTCTTTTGTGAGGATTCTAGGATGGTTAACAATTCGGCTAAATCGGGTTTTTATGGCTTCCTTTCTGATGGAGACTTAATTGAGACTATTAAAGCACTATTTGGTTTCTCATTTATGGACTTAGATGTGGGCTTCAAGTATCTTGGATTTGTCCTTAATCCAAATTGCTATGGGACCTCGGACTGGTGGTGGTTGATTCACAAGATTTCTCGTAGAATTAATGGGTGGAGCCATCACTGGTTGACTCTTGGAGGACACTTGACATTGGTAAAATCCGTACTTCATCGCATACTTGTATACTGGTTTTCATTGTTCATTGTTCCTCTGAGGGTTTTGAATAAGATCAGAACCAAGATATTTACTTTCTTGTGGGGGGGAAGGGAGGGTAATTCAAATATTCACCTATTCTCCTGGGAGAGTCTATCCCTTCCTCAAGCTTCAGGGAGATGGGGTATCAAGCGTTTAAAGGAGTTTAATTTGGCCCTTTGTGCTAAAAATATTTGGCGATTCCTATTTGACAAGGGACTATGGGGAAGATTGGTCAAAGCCAAGTATCTGCGGTGACTGGACCCGGTTCAGTGGTTTAGAAGGTCTGATAAATCTTGCATAAATTCCTTGGAGATTTGGAGAAGTTTCATTAAATCTTATCCTGTACTAAATTCTGCTATTTGTTGGAAGGTGGGGAGAGGCATTCTGATGTTTATCGGCATTGATCCTATCGCTGGAATGGGTCGAGAATCCTTCTTATCAACTGATATTTTGAGGGAGCTACTGATACGGGGTATCCATGCACTCTCACAGGTCAAACTTGATTCTAATGATTTATGCTCGCGGTAGCATACCTCGGTGGATTTGCAGCTTCCTATGTTCTGCCGAGTGGAGTGGGAGGGTTATATTAGCAAACTTTCATTGTTAGGCATCACTTTCTCTGAGAATCTTGATACACTAGTGTTACACCCAAAATATACTCATCATAAGATTCAGTGTATACACCCCTAAATATACTTGGGTTAAGTAATCATCCTGGAAGGATTTGCACCCCATTGTGCTAGGTTTTGAAGGTTCGTCGCAGGTTGCACACTAGCATCTTGCGACGTCGCAGTTTGCTCCACTGCAGGGTGCGACAAGGTCAGTTAATGGGAAAAAACTAGCTTATTCGAGATCCTTCTCGAAACTTGCTCATTTAGGGGCTTATCCCTGACATCTAGGGGAGCCGGTACTCGACCCCTAACTCTTTGGGAGGATCCCCTATCTCTCTCCTACCATCTCTCAACCTATCCTATCCATATCCTATCCACTTAGTCCTATATAAGTGAAGCTCACTCCCATCCCAAAGGGAGGAAGACTATGGTATCTACATGCTGGAGAAATCTCTCTTAGAACACCTCAACTCACCTCTTGGAGAACTCATACTTCCTTGGAAGGATATGGCAATTGGCTTCGTCGGAGAAGGGCTACAATGTTAAGCCTTGGTTGTGGTTCTATATCTCTATCATGTACTCCTCTATTTACAGTAATACAAATGCTTTGCACCAATATTGTTCATGTGTTCAATGATATTGAGTAGTTTACCTGCTTAACTGTTTACTTAGATCGCTTATTGTATAGATATCTTTTACTGTTTTCTCTTGTTTCTTGACTTGACAGGTCTTGCAGCTTGGATCTGACGACCGCGGGACGTGGAGCAGCATTCAGGAGAAAGGATCTCTTGTTTCTTGACTTGATAGGTCTTGCAGCTTGGATCTGACGACCGTGGGACGTGGAGCAGCATTCAGGAGAAAGGATTGGATAGTAAAAAGGTAATACATCTAGTACTTGATCCTTAAGTAGATCTAGGAAATGCATTGCTAGTCTGTTCTATTTGTTCTAGACTCACATTGAGCTAGGGAGATCCTGCTCGCGTCCACTCGAGCGGATTGTCCGATAACAAATCTGGAAACCATACTGGGGAGTATATAGAGTTTGGTCAGTAGTTGTCAATTTGAGAGTCATTTTCAGTTGATTACTTGACACAAGCCTTTTTTATTTTTTTTTCCATTTTCTTCTTGAGGTTGATTTCACTATCAGATCTTCGCATTGAAGACTCTGATTTGCTTCCTCTGAGTTTATACAACTCATTTTCAAGCCTGTTTTTGGTTCATGGTTGAGAGATCTGCTTGATTTTTGAACCTAGATCTTGCTTGTCGCACCTGGGTAGTGGAAATAGAGTGACACTGTGTCTTTCTGAGTCTCTGTTCTTGACCTGTTAGTCACCCGTCGCATCCTTTACATTGGTATACTGTGACATCATCGCACCTCCTGTGAAGGCAAACTACGACGTCGCACTGTGTGTAAGGGCAGAGTGCGTCGATTTGTCAAAAGTTGGCATACTGGCATCCCTTCCCTCATTTTACAGTTTGACCTTTGGTCTGATGTATGAACTCCCTTTGTGCTGCAAGATCCAGCCAGAGACCCCATTTATGATTTGTGTGTTGAGAGTTTGGTTTCGTTTGGATTGACTTTGGGTTTCGTCTTGGACAAGTTTGAGACTGGTAGTGGTGGATACTCTTTTCTCCTCCACCTTCATCCGTTCACTCTTGCATTCCCTTCCTTACATCCCTGATCTAATCATTGCATTGGATCAACCTCCAGACCTCATTTAAATTTGTTTTGAGCTTTGCTTGCTTAGTTTGCTTGCTGTTGCTTGATTTTGAGTTAAGTATGTCTTTCAGCTTGGTTGAGTGCTTGTCTTTTCTTGAGTTTTCTAGATGTACTAGTGCTGCAAGTAGTGTTTTCTTTTCAGTCATTTAGATCTGAAAGCAGAGTTGTTATCAAGTTTATTCTTTGGTGCATCCATCGAAAAGTTAAAAAGTGCTTCTTTCCCATCATTTCTTGAAAATTATTGAAGAAAAGTTGTTGTGCATTGGAAAATTCTTGTTTATGTTTTGGAAAGTTGAATGAATGTATGATCTATTATGTTTTTCTCGAATTATGAATCACTCATTTTGTTGAAAGACTCAAAGTATGCTTCGATTTTTGCAAAAATTGATTCCATGCTAAGGAAAGATAGATGCATTTTTAATTTTTGTTGCCTTTAGATCATTGAAAGTGAAATTGAAAAGCTTGCATATTCCATTTCAGAATCCTCTCTTTTCATTACCTAGTGTCATTTTGATTTGAAAAGAAAAAGGAAAAGAAAAAATTGCTTTGATTTGGATAGTAGTGTTATGATTTTTTGTGTTTCGTCGAAAAGGAAAAGAATACTTTCATTGTCAAATTTGTTTGAATTGGAATTGTGTTGCATTGAGTTTGTTTTGGAAATACTATTGGAAAAAGCTTTCTCCTTCCCATAGCTAGAATTCATTGAAAGAAAATAATATTTCATGCATGTAGCTAGGGTTTTCATTATGCTTCCGATTATGTACTCACCTCATGCATTCACCTAACTGTCCAAGATAAAATTAACGGTAGAACTAGGTAAAACTTTTAGCAACTTGTGTGTAAGTTAGAGATGTGTTCCAGCGTCGTTAAACATGGCAGCTGTCATTATTTTTCAGCATTGTATCTCGGGGGTATTGTAGTCTTCCACGTACATCGGTATATCGAGCTCCTTCACGTACCCACCAAGTACCATAATCCGTACTTGGCATATATCGAAGGGTGTATCATGTACTCGACACGTATATCAGAAGGTCTCTTGCCGAATGATTGTGCATTAGACAGCACCACTACAAATTTGAGCTCCCACGTACCTTGCATATATCAGGAGACACCATTAGGATTCTTGAAAGCAACTGAGTTAACCATTTGGCCGTCTTGGCAAAGCAATACACTGAGAACAACACTCGGGGAGATTAGCACACACATACTGTCCAGGTAATCGGGTATGCAGGCAAGGGTACGGTCCCAATCCTCCTTGTTGTGTCATATTGTTGGACCCTGCAGTATATCGCGGTTTGTGATGCCTTGATAATCTCGTAAGGTTTCAGAATTTTGAATCCACTCTGTCACGTAAGTTTGCTTGTTGCCTTAGTTTGAGTAGTTTTTTCTGGACTGCTTTTCTTTTAGCATACCCTTAGGAGAAACGTTGTTTCAGCCATCCTGGCTAATCATCCTGACACTCTGGTGAATTTTCCCTGGAGAAGGTCCCATACGATCTTAAACTTATGACCCAAATATCCCCTTAATCTGGAGGTTATTTCGAGGGTAAGAATGGATCAGTGTAATGCGGTTGTAGTCACTGAAGTGGAAAACCCCACTTTGAATGTTGGAGGACTCTTGTTTCAACAAACTCCTCTAGATTCACCTACCTCTCATCCCCCATAGGATGAAGGAGCACAAACCCCTGCTTCACAAGACCTTTCTCTCATCATCCCGGGAGAACCTGGATCGTTGGAATGGATAAACTGACCCCAGGATGACCCTACAACAGCTGTTGGTCCTTCAACAGCTTATTGGACATCTTCTACAGACCACCCAGTGGCTCATTTTGCCATCTCATCCCCACCTAACTAGACTACTCCAAAGTTCTCTAGGCCTTACTATAGGCCTGACCCCGACAAGATTTTCGGCCCCATCCATGAATGTTTGGAACAATTACGTATTAAAGGTGATGAGCTTTGAAGACAAAGTCTCGGGCAACACTTTGAAGAGTTTCGAAATCGCCATTTCCAAATAATATTTGACGACGTAGACATCCCAGTTCATCCAATATCTTTCAGATTACCTGAAGAACTCGACCATGAGACCACTAATAAGACTAGTCAACCCTCGCAAGAGTCCAGTTCTGCACCTCAAGTGAACCAACCGGTGGAAGGACAACGGTCCAACACACCCGTCACTACCACAGTTACTTTACCAGTTCCTCCCCCACCTCAGAATTCGAGGGGAGGGTATTCCATTCCCATGAATTATCTTATTGGTAATGTTATTACTATGGTAGCTAGTAAACAACCTACATTGGTTCAACCTTTGAATAGTGCTCAACCTGTTGTGGCTGGGGTGCAACTGCCATTTCCTAACCAGAACGTAGGCGGTGGAATCCCCAACGGACCTTCTGTTGGACCTTTCCAACCTGTAAACCGTCCACCATGGGATTATCTCATGTTGGGGGGCCGTCAAATGTAACTCAACCCTCATGGAGTCAAGCGTATCCAGGTTCTGTTAACCCTGTGCCGGGCCAACCTAATCCCGAAAACGCACCATACGGAAAACCTTATCCCGGGAATCCATACACTCTATGGGGGAAACAACCTGTGTTGCAACACAGACCCCAACCGATTATCCCTCAGGTACCACCACCCCCAATCAGTCCTCCCCCACCTCCTACTGGAGGCGGCAAGCCCCCACCTAACCCTAGTGTAGGTCCACCTCATTTTACCTACAACATCCCTCACCCTTCCGGTGATGGAAGGAATGGTCCACCACCCCCTCCGGGTGGAGGTGGTGGGGGACCACCCTATCATGGTGGAGGATGACATTTCCCTTCAGGCGGTGGAGGTGGTCCACCACCCCCTCCAGGAAGAGGCGGTGTAGGACCTAATTACTATGGTGGTGGTGGTGGTGGTGGAGACTCTCATCTTTTCGGCAGCAGAGGTGGTGGGGGCCCCATCCTTCTGGCGGTGCAAGTGGTCCACCACCCCCTCCAAGCAGAGGCGGTGGTGGGCCACCATATTACCGTTATGGACCCCCACCTCCTCTCGGTGGTGGCAGAACTCCACCCCCTCCCGTAGGTGGAGGCGGACCCCCACCTTATTGGAATGGACCACCTTATGGTGGCGGACCTCCTTACAGTCCGGGCGACACCCCCCCCTACGGTCAGTTTCATCCTGGTACACCTTATGGTCAGTGTGGTCCTTACACGCCCTATCCATATTTTCAATATGCGCAGCCTAATCCACAGCTTCCCTTCCTGGCTACTTTGGACCTACCTGACCTATACCGTTTAACCAACGATCCTATTTACCACAGATCTAACTGGACACCGATTCCGGTAAAACTTCCGTCTGATATCCCCAAGTTTGATGGCAAGCCAGGTGAAGACCCTAAAAACCACATGATGACATACCACTTATGGTGTTCATCTAATTCCTTAATGGACGATTCAATTCTTCTTAGATTGTTTCAAAGGACTCTCACCGGTTCGGCTTCCAAGTGGTACATTGAATTGCCACCACACTCTTTTCCTGATTTTGGTTCTCTTGCCATGAACTTTTTGACACATTTCCAGCTGCCAATACGATATGAGACTGGTACCAAACTTTTAACGTCGCTCCGTCAGAATACTGCCACTCACATTTTGAATCATATCCATGAGTGGTGAAGGAGACGATGTCTCATTAAAGCTCCCATTCCAGATCATCTCCTAGCAGACTGGTTCACAAAATCCCTCATCCCTACCATAGCAAGAGACATTGCTATGCGAGGTGCTGGCAACGAAGAACAAGCCATCGCGAGTGCCCATGTGCTAGACCTAGTCTACACTCAATCCAGCACTTTGTTTGATATTCTGCCTAATGCACCCCGTGACGTTAATGACCTTGTGAAACAACATAAGGGACTCCAAACCGATGGAATCATTGGTTCCCTTAACACCCAGCCTGCTGCTAGCACTGTTGGATCATCGAAATCGAATCCGGCTAGTCACAACACTACCAAGTCCACCACTCTTGCTGTAACTGAAGAGGTGAATTATGTCCAATCAGCTTCATCTCAGAAGTCTGGCGGTAAAAAGAAGAACAAAGGGAAACCCAAGAAGTCTTCCACCCAGCAGGAACCAAAGAGCACTCCTAATGATACCAAGCAGAAAAGGAAACTAAAGTATCCTTGCTTACTGTGTGGAGATGACCATTTCTCTAAAGAATGTCCCCATAGAGACGAAGTACAAAAGTTCCTTCGGGGAAAACCAACTCCCGCAGTCCTCAATGATCCGTTTCCTGCTCAGAACCAGCAAATGATTGCTCAACCCCCCCATCCTAGGGGGAACCATCTAATACAGTGCATGTTCTCATGCTGCGTAACGAGACGATCAATTTGAACACTCGCTCGCGATCTTACGAACCGGTCCCTTCGAAGGAATCCACTAGAATTAATGCTGAAAAATATTCCGACTCTTTGAATGATGTCACTGTACCATCAACTTCTCTCACCATTGAGAAGCCATTCTTGGATTTGATATTGTGACCACCCAAGAGTATGATTCAAAAAGCTGTTTCAATCCTAACGCTCAGGCAGCTCAAAATTACAATATTGTGGAAGACTTGGCACAAGCTCCTTGCATCATGTCTACCCTAGAAGTTTTGCAGAATTTTCCTAATCAACGCAAAACTCTCCTTGCAGCCATCGGTGCAGTTGACCCAGATTCCTCGAATACCATCATTTTCCAGCTTGACAACTTTAAGTCGAGGCTCTCACACCGGAAGAAGGTGCCTCCACTTCTGTCATGTCGATCGCCTCTTGGAGAGCCATTGGCTCCCCTGAATTGAATCGTTCTCCTACCACGTTGAAAGCATTCGACGGGCATGGCTTTCAACCTCATGGGCTCTTACAAGCTCTTGCAGTTGAGTTGGGCGAAAAGACCGTAACCATTAACGTGGAAGTGGTCTTGGCCTCGTTAGATTATAATCTCTTGCTTGGTTGCAATTGGTTTTACACCATGCAGGTGGTAGCTTCTTCAGTCTTCCACATAGTACAATTCTCCCACCACGGACAAATTGTTACTATCGACCAATTAGATTTTTGTACACCAGACGCTACTGCTCATCCTGGTGACCATGTTCCTTCCATTGGACAGATGTCAAAACAGTATGAGAGTGTAGGGGTTGGCCTTTTGAAAGATTCATCTCTCATGGGCATATTTCCAGCTGTGGACCCCCCTAATCATGTTGCTACGGTGAACATGATCTCCATGGAGATTTTATCTCATTCTACCGATGCTTGGCTTGTACCGGATGAAGCCACAACACACCTGCTTGGAGATATAATGCCTCTTTCACCTGCTGAACATATTTATGAGGCCATCCAATCAGCACCAGAGGACCATTAACCGTGGCCTCTCCATCCTGTTCTCTACGATGGAAATCCTCTCTACCTGATCTCTTACTTCAGACTTTTCATTTAGACGAGTCCATCATGGAAGTAATGAATATTGATAACAATCCGTGGGATGGTCTCCACCATATGTCATCTTTTCTTCCTCCTTTTGAGTACATAGAGGACAACATTCACACCCTCTTTTCATTAGATATCTACCCAGCCCCTCATTCCCCCATCCTTACATGTCTTACGGACACAGAGGGAAACTTGGCCAACATTGATCCAACCACCTCGGTAGACATCTCGGTGAAACCAGGTATAGTGGAACACATTTGCATAGGTTAGAAGTGTTCCCTTGAAGAAATTGCTATTAGCATGGACTTGTTCAAGCAATTTCGAGATGTATTT
Source organism: Larix kaempferi (assembly GCA_027924585.1). Taxonomy (NCBI): domain Eukaryota; kingdom Viridiplantae; phylum Streptophyta; class Pinopsida; order Pinales; family Pinaceae; genus Larix; species Larix kaempferi. The sequence goes on along the minus strand of BSBM01000188.1, from coordinate 2,469,297 downwards.
GCTTGGTCCTATGAGGAGATTCCTGGGATAGACCTTGCAATTGTTTCTCATGAAATAAAAACCTATCCCGACATCAAACCTGTACGCCAAAAGTTGCGACCGGTACACCCTCGGAAGACTGCGGCAATTAAGGCAGAAATTGAAAAGCTCTTAAAGGCTGGTTTTATTTATCCTGTCCCATTGATGGATTGGGTCTCAAACGTTGTTCTTGTGAACAAAAAGTAGGGCACCATTCGTGTCTGTGTTGATTATCGGGACCTTAACTGGGCTTGTCCAAAAGACAACTACCCAACCCTCTTCATCGACCAGATCATCGACAACTGTGCTGGAAGCATCATCTTCTCATTCATGGATGGCTTTTCTGGTTACAACCAAATTGAGATCAACACAGCTGACCAACATAAGACGACCAAATTGAGATCATCTTTCATCTACCCATGGGGTACATTTGCATATCGCAAGCTCCCATTTGGCCTTAAAAATGTTGGCGCAACGTTTCAGCGGGCTATGTCGTATGCCTTCCATGATATTAAGGACTTTGTGGAACCTTACTTGGACGATCTCCTTACTCATTCAAAGTAGTGCTAATTCCACATTGATAATCTGACGCCCATTTTCCTCAGATGCAGATAGTACAATATCCGTATGAATCCTCATAAGTGTATCTTTTGCGTTGATTCCGTACGCCTCTTAGGATTTATCATTTCGAAGGATGGGATCCGCATTGATCCATTAAAGGTGGAGGCCATCATCAACCTACCACCCCCGACTGATGTTACGAAACTCCAAAGTCTCCAAGGGAAGGCGACTTATTTAAGACATTTTGTTTTCAATTTCACGTAGAAGACTTAGGGGTATATGAGACTGCTCAAGAAGGACGTCTTGTTCATTTGGGATGACCAAGCTCAAAAATCCTTCGACAGTATCAAACATGCCATCACGCATGCTCCCGTGCTCCAACCGCCTAATTATTATCAAGATTACATCTTATATCTCGCCACTTTTACTACCACTATCGCCATGGTTTTGGTACAGGAGGATCAAAACGTCCAGGAACATGTAATATACTATGCAAATAAGGGTCTAGCCGACGCTGAAACTAGATATTCACATGTCGAAAAACTCGCATTCGCGGCGGTCATCGTTGTCCATAAGTTCTGACACTATATCTTGCTCCGCACCACTACTATCATCGCCGACTTGAACCCCATGTACCACGTATTGACACGTCAGGTGCTTGGGGGCAAGCATTCACGCTGGATCATGATACTGCAAGAATTTGATCTTCTTTTCGAGAAAGCCAATTCAAAGAAGTCTCTGGTGTTTGCTGAGCTCATTTGCGACCTTTCCCGTCCTGATGCAGAAGTTGAGCACAATGACTCCTTTCTGGACGAATCATTGTTTCTCATCAGTACAACCAACCCATGGTATGGAGGTATCTTATTGTATCTTCAAACCCAATGCTTCGATCCTCAATTGTCTCGTGACGACCGTCGTAAGATACGTCACCATGAAAAGTATTATTTGATCATCAATGATACTTTGTATCGCTGTTGCATTGATTCAATTCTTCGACGTTGTCTCACTCATGATGATGCCGAACGCATTCTCAATGACTGTCACGTTGGGGCATGTGGCGGTCACCTCTCTGGGATGGCTATAGCCCAAAATATTTTGCGTGCAGGATATTACTGGCCCACCATCTTCAAAGATTGTATTGAGGTCGTTAAGAAATGTCCTCCTTTCCAATACTTCAATACGAAGACGCGCACACATCCTACCCCGTTACATTCGGTTATTTCCGTGGGCCCCTTCGCAAAATGGGTCATTGATTTTATGCATTGTAAGCCTACCTCGGCCGGGGGGGCATAGTTACATAATTGTAGCTGTGAATTACTTTACAAAGTGGGCTGAAGCTATGCCTACATAACAGAACGATGGCAAAACCACTGCACTCTTCATGTTCAATCATGTAATAGCACGGTTCGGAGTTCCCCAAGCAATTGTTACCGATCATGTTTCCCATTTCCAGAACCATATGGTTGATGAACTAAGCGATAGGTTGGGTTTTCGCCATGAAAATTTGACACCCTACTACCCGCAGTCCAATGGACAGGTCGAGGCCATTAACAAGGTCTTGAAAACTATGGTCCAAAGGATGGTAGGGACACATAAGTCCAATTGGCATAACATGCTCTTTTCAGCATTATGGGCCTACCGAACTTCCATCAAAACTGCCACAAGCTTCACTCCTTTCCAATTGGTATATGGATTGGAGGCTGTCCTACCGATAGAGTGTGAAATTCCATCTCTACAACTCGCTGTTGAACTTCTTCCTAACACTACTGCCGAGGAAGAACGTCTCTTGCAATTAGCAAAACTTGACGAGTCTCACCAAGATGCCGCTCTTGCTAATGAAGCACACAAGAAACACATCAAATCCCAATACGATAAGTCAGTTGAACCTCGTATCTTTAATGAGGGTGACATGGTTCTCACTTATGACCAGAAGCACGACAAACTAGGAGCAGGGAAGTTCGAGTCCATGTGGCATGGACCTTACGTTATAAAACGTGTGTTGGAAAAAGGTGCTTACGAGCTTGAAGACTATGACGAAATCTCTTTGGGTGAACCCCGCAATGGGATTTACCTGAAGAGATACTATGCTTGATCTTTCATGCATAGACTTGCTTGTATATACTATACATGGCGTGTTTTTGTGTTTTTTGTGTGGTGTGACGCATTTCTTGTCAAGTGTCTTTTGATCTTGTTTCCGCTTCTTTTACCATGTTCTGTCTGTGTGTGCAGATGGCAACGTGCTATGGATTTGCGGACGGCGCCAGCTGGCATACCTGTAAACTTGCTTCGGCATCCTGGGTACTATATTCCCCAACAAGTGAGATCATTAGCTCAGGAGGAAATTTCCTAGGGTTTGCGACCAACAATGCCGCAGAATATCAGGCAGTAATTGGAACCCTAGCTAATGCCATTTCCTTAGGTATGAACCACATTGTCATCCACATGGATTCTCAATTAGTGGTTTCCCATCTTAATTGGGTCTACGCCATCCGTGATCCCACCTTACTCCATCTCTTCAGATGAGTATGTCTCCTGGAAAGGTCATTTGAATCCATTCAATACCTGCACATTCCATGAGAGTTAAACACAGTTGCTGACTCAATGGCCAACTTCATTTTGGATTGGTACATCACACACACATAATATCCATAATATGTAAAAGCATTCACAACATGTAAATACAATGTATAGAAGCAAACATGTAAACAAGATCACATCACTAATCATTTTAAAAACACATAATGTATAAATCGCCGATAATGTCTATATATATATATATATATCGCTCAAAAGTAGTGCTACTACAAGATCTGAAGCACGATGGCTTTCAGTGAGTCTCTACAAAAATTTGAAGCATTGTAGCTTTCAGTAGTACAAAATCTGAGGCCTCTAAGCTCTCAGTACAAGTATAGAAGTGTCATCAGGCCTGACGCCTCACCCGTACACCACCCCTAGCTCGAACAGCTCGCTGTCGCTGGGTGAGGAAACAGTCCACGGTCCGAGCCACCTTGCGGAGTAAGGTGTTGAAGCACAAGGACGCTCCAACCCCAAATCTCTACATGGGCCTTGGTAAGTCATCAATAGCTGGCTCCGGTACCTCCACGGTCAACTGGGATAGGTTCATGTACACCTCCTCCATCTCCTCGATGGCAGCATGAGCACCTGCAGGAACGACTGCCTCCCCGCCTCTATCTCTCCTCTCCATAAGGGAGAGACCCACTGACCGTATGGGGCCCACAACTGCACACACATATTACATACTTATCAGCACTACATCAAAAAAATGATATAATATATAAAACTAAAATTACAAGGGTAGTTTTGTTCTCACTTATGTCACCCCATGCTGCACCCTCAGGAAACACCAAGTCGGGATCCTCTCGGAAGTCCGTGCCGCTGTATGGAAAGTCCTCGACCATAAGTAACTGGCCCTTTATCCAGTTGAAGAACTCGGGACCAAAGCTAATGATGGGCCCACCACCATGACGGGTCATGACCTCAGACCATCTAAGCGTATGGGGATCCCTGGGCTCCCTGTCATCAAGTAGCAACTGCGGACGTAGAAGAGGAATCCTATCTAAGAGGAATGATACTATGATCGATCCATACCCAAACTGCTTGAGCTCCCCTCACCGACACTTGGTTAGTTGAGCTCAGATGTTTGCGAGGAGACCCTCGCACCAGTTGAAAACCATGGGGGACATACAGTCCTCCATATGCAGCATCTGGGTCCGAGTAGCTATGTGTGGGGCTTGGCTACCCGCCACCCTAGTAATGGTAAGCAATATGGTCCGCAGTGGGCGGATCACCACATCCTTGATGAGAATCTTCCCACTGGAAGGTCGAGAGCTAGCGATATCATGTTCTCAACTGTATGGTCACTGGCCCATGTTCCAGTAAGATGTACAGTGTCCCCTCTTCGGGACAAACCAGTAATAAAGTAGATATCCTCAATGTCTATCGTGAGGATATGCTCACCAAACACAAAGTATTGTTGGGCCGCATCCCAACTCTGGAGCATGTGTGTCAGTAGTGGGATCTGGGATCTCATCCCCTGGATCTCAAATAACTTGAGTAACCCGCAGTTTCTCAAAGCTTCCACGCATTGTGGATCGTTCGCAGCTTGTTCATCTTCTACTTCATGTTCTCTCTCTCACCACTCCAATACCATATTGGCTAGCTAGTAACCTGCCAAGAAGGACATTTAAACACTGTTAGGTCCTGCTTCAAACCTCAGAAGTCCATTTTTTGAATTATTTTTGATGTTTGGATTATGGTTCTCCGCCGTCGCACCGTACATTTAGGTACAGTGTGATGACATCGTACCTCTCGCATTCGAGGATTGCGACAACTCGGTCTCATCGCAGGTCCCGAAAGGATAACCTGCGACGAGCCGAGGGCGCATGAAGCCCTCCATAACACCATCAAAAACCCAAAAAATGGACCTAAAAGCAAAAACTAAACCACTAGAAAGTTGCTGCATGAAGTTTAGGCCTACTTGATCCGGACGGTTGGTGAAATGGCAGATCATAGCTCCCGAAATCAGCAAAGGAATTTTTGGCTCCAATTTGGTACTTCTCCACCCAAATTGGCAATTGAAACAATGTTTTCTATTTTTGGCCCATATTTCTATTTATAAATAGAATGGAATATTTCTTTTCAAATATTTTGATGCTCTTGGGGAATTTACTATAGTTTCGACCGTTTGTCATTATATTTGGGGCTATTTGACACTTTCTCTAGTGTACAGAAATCGTAAAGTGGTCTTTTGTGTCGTTTCTCGCATCACCAATGGTAACTACAGGTATGAACACCCCTTTGAATGTTTTGTCATTATTATTTTTGGTTAGTCGTAATTATTGCATGAGGACGAGTTTACTCTTCGTTTGTTCTCGTACTCACGAAACCATGAGAGCAAGTACCGAGTTATGATTTATCACTTTTTTGGGCTTGTTAAACTCCCATGGAAAAGGATACCCCCCAGAGTCTACCGTTAAGCTCTTTTTAGGCTCTCGAAAAATGAAAAGATTTCCAAGCGAACTTGTCGCGTTCACGCTTGGTAAAGTATTTGAATGGTCATCTTCCTGGTGAGAGTTTACCCCTTTTTCGGACCAGGAGGTACTAATTATGAAAAAGGTATACTCCATCCAATCATGACTAGAAGAGTCCTCTCCCGTGTTGTTTTACCCTTTTTCAGGCGATGAGGCTAACTTTAAGAAAAAGAACCGTTGGAGTCTTCTTTAGTTCTTTTCAAACTCTCTAAACATGAAATGACGACCGAGTTTACCTTCTATGGACTCGTTAAAATTTTCATATTGAAGGGCCCATCATGGGACGAACCCCTCCTATCCTAGGTTCAGAAAATATTTGGGATTGGACTCATCTATGAGATGAGCTATACTGAGCATCTGGTTACCCTCATCAAGCTCGTAATAAACACATGAGGCACTCATCATTCATGATGGGGAAAAAGGAAAATATTTGTGTTACATACCTTAGTGGTAGTATATAGTCCTTCTTGAACATGGCACTCATCTACATTTGCATACAATACTTGGGTCATCTGTTTGTCTACGAGTCCCCGCTTACTTTCTGAGTCTTGTTACTCCTCTGAGTCATTCAGAGAAAGCTTCCACTATCAATTGCATTAGAAGTTTGCATCATTCTCATTATGTCAATACTGCCAATTTATGCCATGCCCATGTTCAAGAACACGTTCACCATTCACCATCTACAGTCAGTACACACGTCGTCATGTCGTTGTTACTTTGAGTCAGTCTCACATGTTACTGTACCATCCAATCCACTCTATACATCTTTTGTTGTGTTTCATGTCGATTGATGAGGGATTCATTATGGCCCTCCTTCGACGGATTCATCCTTGTCGACTTCAACACATCATCCGAGGATTGAATCTAGAAACCAACCAAGTACCTTGGTTCTGCATGCCTCAATGGCAGGTTACCTTGATTTCATCATGAGTCTACATCATTGACTCTTGATTGAAATATTTCATCTTGCATTCTACTTCAAATCATTTATTCACGCTCGATGATATGTACTGTGATACCTTGGGAATCATTGACATCAACGGTGATCTCCCTCGCACTTGTTAATGGTTTTCATCAATGATCGGTAATCAAGTGGTTTTTACCATGTTCAACGTCAAGACATTTGTAATCACATGGATAGATTCGTATCATTACGGGTTCGGCTTGAAGACCCCGGGGAGTCATGTTTTACCTAGGTTGCGATGGAGTTTGTATTGAGTCATATTACACGGATCCACTTTTGTATTGGTCATGGTTGTGTTATCATCTCATCATGGATCTATGCTTGTGTCTAGTAGCCATGATTATGTTCAGTCGGTCATTACTATCATGGATCTGCAATGTATTGGTCGACAACCATGTTGTACTTCATATGAGATTTCTAGTTCAGAGTCAGTTGTACTGCAGCAGTGTCCTTCGTCCGACGAGTCTATTTCCATTACTTATTTCAAAACACTTCACCTGTACATCCTTAATAGCTTCATGCTTTGGGGGCATTCTATTACACCCAAAATCTACTCATCATAAGATTCAGTGTATACACCCCTAAAGATACTTGGGTTAAGTAATCATCCTGGGAGGATTTGCACCCCATTGTGCTAGGTTTTGAAGGGTCATCGCAAGTTGCACACTAGCAACATGCGACGTCGCAGATTGCTCCACTGCAAGGTGCGACGAGGTTAGTTAATGGGAAAAAATAGCTTATTCGAGATCCTTCTCGAAACTTGATCATGTAGGGGCTTATCCCTGACCTCTAGGGGAGCTGGTACTCGACCCCTAACTCTTTGGGAGGATCCCCTATCTCTCTCCTACCATCTCTCAACCTATCCTATCCACTTAGTCCTATATAAGTGAAGCTCAGTCCCATCCCAAAGGGAGGAAGACTATGGTATCTACATGCTGGTGAAATCTCTCTTAGAACACCTCCACTCACCTCTTGGAGAACTCATACTTCCTTGGAAGGATATGGGAATTGACTTCATCGGAGAAGGGCTACAACATTAAGCCTTGGTTGTGGTTCTATATCTCTATCATGTACTCTTCTATTTACAGTAATACAAATGCTTTCCACCAATATTGTTCATGTGTGCAATGATATTGAGTAGTTTACCTGCTTAACTATTTACTTAGATCGCTTATTGTATAGATGTCTTTTACTGCTTTCTCTTGTTTCTTGTCTTGACAGGTCTTGCATCTTGGATCTGACGACTATGGGACATGGAGTAGCATTCAGGAGAAAGGATTGCGTAGTAAAAAGGTAAGACATCTAGTACTTGATCCTTAAGTAGATCTAGGAAATGCATTGGTAGTTTGTTCTATTTGTTCTAGACTCACATTGATCTAGGGAGATCCTGCTCGCGTTCGCTCGAGTGGTTTGTTCGATAACAACTGGTTTGGGAAGCAAACCCTGTTGATGGGTTGGTTACATCCAGGCAGGCATATACAAAGATTCTGGAGTCTATTCAGAATTTGGTGGCTGGGTAGAGGACAAATAAACTATGGAATGACAAGGTGAAATTGAAGATAAACTGTTTTGGATGGCTGTGCAGACATAATAAAATACTTACTTGGGAAAAATTACATAAACAAGGTTTTGCAAGCCCTGGGATTTGTCTACTTTTCCGCAATGCTCAGGAGGATACCCACCATCTTTTCGGTGGATGTAGATTTATTCGGGAGGTTTGGAGTTTATTAAATTTTGAAGTGTCGGTACTCCCTTTGTTGGATCGATCACTTCTGGTTGAAAATTTGGATCTTGGATTGAACTTACCCATGAAGGTTGTATCCATCATTCTACATACCCTCTGGGAGATTTGGCTCATTTGAAATAGGCTGATTTTCAACAATCAAAAGCCTTCGGTGATGAGGGAATTTGGCAATATTCTAGCAGGAGCGGATCGTTTTGGCCACTGAAAAGGAAGAGACATAAAGTTGGGGCCCCTTTTGATGAGAGACATTTTACTTATCCACTTGGATACTTCGATGGAGCCTCGCAGGGTGGTATTTGCTGTGCGGGTTCGGTTCTAAAACTCTCGACTGATCACTTATATCACCTGATGTTTAAGGCTGGCACAGAGACAAACACTCGAGCAGAGCTTTTGGATTTTTGGGGCTTATTAAGTTTTGCCAGGAATCTTGATCTTCTACATAGTAGTATTCTGGGCGATTCCCATGTTATTATTGACTGGGTTAGTGATCGGTCTCGACTACAATATCTTACGCTGCAGCACTAGTGCATGAGGACCCAGACACTGATTACAACATTCTCTTACATTGATTTTAATCATATTTATCGCTGTCGTAATTATGTGGCCGACGATTTATCAAAATTGGCTCTGGGAATACCTTCGGGGCTGTTGATGTACAAGGAATTTAGAGCTAACACGTTGGTTGTTGAAGGGAATTTAGAAATGGACCCCCTATAACTATTACTGTCAGCATCCATCCGGGTATGGTAGCTCTGCTATAGTATACCGGTTTATTCAGATTGTAACCTCATAGTTAGTAGTTTTGGGAGTTTTTTTTCCTTCTGTAGTTTCAGTTTTTTGGAGTTAAGAGTTCAGCTCTGTAATCGGTTAAACGTATTTGCAATTGTTATTAGTAATTACCCTTTTGTAGCTCGTTTGAGCATCACACAGAGGTCATGGAGTTCATGGATCTGGTAAAGGATTCGACTTTTGTACAGAGAAGAACCTTCGTCTTCTCACTGATCTGGCAATTGTATCATTTGACACATCTTTTAAATAAATAAAAGGATGCCTTTTTTGGATAAAAAAAATGAATAGTTGGCTATGACCTGTAGTAATCCTACTATGAATTCTTTTTGCATACCTATTACTTTTAATTTTCTATGAACATATATATTTAAATTATTCATCAGCCCCATACCAAGGGTCTCTTATCAATGGATTTATTTAATAACCTTAAAGGCATATGTTAATCCCCACAATAAAACTTTTTAAATAGCAAATCTAAGTCTGATATTAAGGTTTGTGTCTTTTATGAGCAACACCATTATTTCCCTAACACAATTTGGTCTACTTTACCATATGTTTGTTTGATTAGCCATAAACCTTTACTCGTCTCTATGGTAGTTTGATTATTGGTTATATTTAAAATGGAAATATGTGTAAACTAATGAGTCTATGGACTTCCATCGTCCTACGCATAATTTTTTGACCTCTTTTCTTTATATTTCCACATTGTTTGAATTAATGTTTGTTCAAGCTTTAGCTTGATTTTTGTAACATAAGCTTGATTAGTCTTCTTTGGGTGTTAAAGGGTCAGGCGAAGGGTGGCTTACTTAGTTGTGCTAATGCATAACTTATATCTACAGGTGTGAACGTGGTCTAAATTTCATGGTTCAATCCCCTAGACATTCGTAACTAATGTTTCATGGGATCAACACTCCTTATCCATCTTAACACTAGTCTTGAATCATGGCATTTATGAGAATCCAACTCACTGAAAAGAATTGAGCACGTACTGTGCATGTACTGAGCTAACACATGGAGTTCATATTTGTTACAATGTATTATTTTTTGTGGAAAGTGAAAAAGGGTTTATTCTTAGAGAACAATGTCTCGAAGCATCATTTTCCTTTTGATATTGGCTCAACTTTGGGAAAGTTAGGTTTGGCTCTGTGCAGCTATGATAGGGCTCAATTATCTTATAAAAATGTATCTCTTGTACTCTACTCGAGTTCTTTATCACCTTTAAGACAATTTCAATAGTTGTTTGCACTATGCATTTGATGTTTACTGACATGCATTATTGCTGGTTACAACCAAAGTTCTTGGAACCCTCGTTACTCCTTTGGATTATCCTTGCAAAATAATGTCATCTTAATTTAAACTTTGCCTTGTTTCTGTAATATTTTTATCCTTATGTTTGTTTATATGACTCATGTATTCAAATACTAATGCTATGGTGCTCTACTGTAGGTTAACGCCATTACCATTGGTCATGGGGATAAACCTATCTGAGGAAGAACTATGGTGTTTCCCCTAGGTAAGCCTCTTTCCTCGACTCATTTTCTCCATGGAAGAGATTCACAAGATTTTAAGCTTCGTTCGAGTTGCACAGAGTCTTATTGATCTTAAGAAGTTTGTCTAGTAAGACCTCGTGACTTCAGTCTGGTAGGGGTGTATTTAGTATGATATTCTTTTAGGGTTTGTAAACCCCTATAGACCACGCGTATGTTTTATTCGAGGCCTATATTTGCATGTGGTGATTAATAATATTATGAAATGGGATATCTATCCCATTTTGTGGAGTCCTGTAAACATGTTTTATTTATTCCACTTGTGTATTATTTCGTACGGGTTCAACCTGAAGCACTCCATTGTATACATTTTAACCTTGAGTTGTATTTACTTTTCTATGTGTATCTCTGATTTTATGAGCCTCTGTGTATTATGGAGAAGCCCTATTTTGTTTTGGTTTAATGTGTGCATAGAGCCTTCGAGCTCTTAATGATTTTAGCTTCTGGATCAATGTAAAAGCTTTCAACATTTTGTTATTTATTTATGAGCCTAAAATCTCGTTTGTAACTCATAAAAATAATTCTTCCATAGATGGGAGGATTCGTTTCTAGCATTTGACTGTCAAGGCTATGCGTAAATAGTTTAATGGTTATTCTATCATTGCAACAACTAGGTATAAATCTGTTCGTCTATATATGCCAATCCTGTTATGAATCTTATACTTTTTTTGTGATTGTGTAACAAGTGGTGATCTCTACAGGCTCGCGTTTATTCCCTTTGTATTGTATCATTATCTACAACTGATTCTTGCATAAGTGTAATCATATAAAAGCAATGAATTTTAAGGCCCCTTTGACTCGACCTTAACTGTTTTATTTATATGGATATTTGGCTCCTCTGTTCTACATAGGCCTGTGAAGAAAAAATGAATTTTACTTTTACTCTGTGAATCTTGTTCTTTCTTGATTCTATTATGTCTTTAACTTGTATTAATATTCGAGGTGCTTTCATATTATTTGTTTGTTTATACCCTTTCATAGGGACTGTTTTCATTCTTGTTCTATGTATATGATTTCGTAAAACTATAAGTTGATAGCCTAGGAGCTCGCAAGCTTATGGTTTATATGTTGCATGTTTAAATATTTAAGTTCTCCATTTGTTTTATTATAAAATTCTGTATAATGATGGTTTTATAGTAGTACACCATGCTGCCTTTATTTGTGTCAACACTAGTTTTTCTTAGTGAACTCCTCATGTGATTTTGCTGAACTAGTTGTATAAGGTTTTTTTTTCAATATAGTTATCTTAGTAATTCAATATAATTATATATGTATATTTTATACATGTCCATGTACATAAGGATTTATGGCATAGACGAGGGCTTTGCTCTTTCCCTATCATGGATAGGTTACCTTATAAGAGCTTTCTCCTCGATTATTTATTGGTATTGCTTATATAATATAGACAATTCTAGTTCATAATAAATTATCGCGTTTTAACAATACAAAACTAATTAACCATTTCTAATTTATAAACGCATAGTCATAATAAAATATTTCCATTTCATCTATGTTTATGTAACATCAATATTAAACCTTTTCAAGGGAAGAAACATTCAACGGAACAATCATATATCAATATTATTTAGAGCAGGTCAAGCTTAAAATGAAATAACTATTACTAATTCTTACAAATAAATCTAATACTTAAACCATAACTATATTCTTCGAAAAAGAGAATTAATAACAGTCCTGTATAGTCTATCCTTCTAGTTTTTCAATTAAGGAAGAATTAAATACTAACTATATAATATAATTTTGCAATAAAACTTGATAAAGGACTAACAACATATTTCTCTTGATTTCATTCTAAACCCTAGAATATTCAATCAATATTAAATTAACATACACAGTATTAGTACATGAATAATAAAACTATAAATAAATAACAAATTCTCAAATGAACTCATTTGTGCTTCCTTCCAACTTGCTATGGAACAAACATGTTCCTCTCAACCATAGATTTTTGCAATAGTTCATAACCTCTCAACTTTTGCAGAGATCACCCCTGAGCCAGGCCAAGCTTACTAGAAAATTAAGACTTAGGGTTGTTTGATGTGAAATAGCCAGGCCAAGCTTACTAGAAAATTAATACTTAGGGTTGTTTGATGTGAAATATTTCTTAAGTAGACTTTCCAATAGGATCACTTTAATCAAATTCTAGTTGCTATAAAACTTTTCCTTTTCCTCTGAGGAGTTCACATTCCAAGTCTCACAAACTAGAATAAATAAACTGAGCGTTCAATAAGGAAAACTAGGCTGGACCTGTACTGTGGCAATGGGAAGACTTTCCTTTGCAATCTCCCTTATCTATTGTTCATTCTTAACTATTTATCCATTATAAAATGTCTTTTCTCTCTATTTTAGCTTCAAAAACTGTTAGCAAAGTTAGAGAATATTATAGGAAAATAAAGTAAGAGCAACATCTCCCTTTTCTATCTTTCCTTTTATCTTTTATTGGTTAAAAGAGCAGTTTTGGTTTGTTTTAATTCCTCACATTTATTGAAATTCATAATTATTATTCTTCTCATCTTATTTATCTTCCCCCTTTTTAAATTTAATTATTCACACAAGTCATAATTCCCTAGTAAGCTTGGTATCTCTTTCAACAAGTTGTCCCATATCAAGTAGGTATAAACATTTCATAAATAAAGTACCACTTTAATCGCATAAAGTGTTATTTTCCATTATTCCTCGCATCATACATAGGTCCAAGTATTTGAATTAATAAAAACATAATTATTTCCAAGTCATTTTACTTATTTAAATAGGGGTAAAATCTTAGTATTTCACACCCCACCCCTTAAAGAAACACCGTCCCGGTGTTAACATTCACAAACAGGAAAGGATAGGATTCCTTCATAGCCTCCTCCTTTTCCCAAGTAGCTTCTTCAAGTTTGTAGTGCTTCCATTTCACCTTCACCTGAGTGATGGTTCTGTTCATGAGCTGTGTTTCCCTCCAGTCCAGTATACATTGTGGTTCTAGCAGGAATTCTCCCCCTGGTTCTACCCACAATAAATTCCAGTCAATAACATGCTTGGGATCATAGATATATTTCTTTAAAAGAGATACATGAAACACATTATGGACTTTAATATGAACTGGTAGGGCCAATGGATAAGCAATAGGGCCTATTCTTGTTAGGATCTCAAAAGGTGCACAGTATTTTGGAGCCAATTTGGTGCACTTTCCTAACTTGAGTTTGCTTCTTTTTTCTTTGACCTTCAAGTACACATGATCACCCACCCGATACTCTTTATCTTTGCGAAAATTATCTGCATAAATTTTTTGTCGATCTTGGGCTTCCTTTAAATTCTGTTTTACCTTGTCTACTAAATTTTACAATTCGTTTAGTAGATCTGGTCCTAACATTAAACTGTCCACTGGGTCATCCCATGTGACCGATGTTCTACATTTTCTGCTATACAATATCTCAAAAGGAGACATCTTAGTAGAAGTTTGACATCCGTTGTCATAGGAAAACTCAACTAAATGTAAATAGTCCTCCCAATGTGAGGGATTATGCATATAACATGCATCCTTAACATATCTTCAAGGATTTGGTTAGTACGTTCTATTTGTCCATCAGTTTGTGGGTGATAAGAAGTACTAAAATTCAACTAAGTGTTTAAACCATAAAACAAACCCTCCAAAAGTTACCTGTGAATTTGGAATCCCTGTTTGATATGATTGCTTTTGGAATCGTATGCAACCTGAAAATTTCTCGCAAAACTATTTCAGTGATGTTAACAACTTTGTAAGTTGATTTCACTAGAATAAAATGTGTATAATTTGATAGTTTATCCAAAACTACCATTATGGAATCATTATGTTTTCTTCTTTTAGATAAACTTGTAATAAATTCCATGCTAATTACCACCCATTTCCACTCAGGTACAAGTAAGGGTTGTAGTAAACTAGCAAGATGTTGATGTTTAGTTTTTATTTGTTGACATTCCAAACATCTTGCTATGAAATTTGTTATATCTATTCTCATTTTTGGCCAAAACTAATGCTTTTTAATTGTTGTTATCATTTTCTAATAACTGGGATTCCATGAATAAGGATTTTTATGAAATTCTGTTAGAATTTGACGTCTAATATTTGTTGCTTCAGGAAAACAACCTACCTTTCGACCAAAGAAAACCCTTTTCACCAATATTATAACCTTGGTGTTGCTTTTCCAAACTGTTTTTTCTACAATTTTCCACTAATTTTAGAGTAAAATAGGTCATTTTCCAGCGCTGTGCTAATTTCCTTTTTCAAATTTTCTTCCGGTTTGTTTAAATAAATTGATTTTCTTTACCTTTTATATGCTTTACTTCAAACTCATACTCACTAATAAAGGCCAACCAATGTGCATGTCTAGCATTTAAGTTAGGTTGTTCAAAATATATTTAGGATCATATTATCATTTTTCAGCATAAATTTATTTCCCATAAGGTAGTGTCTCCACATTCTTAAAGCATGTATGATTGCAACTAGTTCAAGTTCATGCGTAGCATAATTTTTCTCATTATATTTAAGTTTTGATTATTCATAAGCAATCACATGATCTTCTTGTAACAAGACACCTCCCAATCCTTCCTTGCACACATCTGTGCAAACTATAAAGTCTTTATCTGGATCAACAATTTTCAACACTGGTTCACTTGTCAACAATTTCTTAATATTTTGGAAACTAACCTCGTACTTATCATCCAAATAAATTTAAATTCTTTCTTTTGTAAAGAAGTAATGGGGTAGGATATTCTAGAATTTTTTTTTATGAATTTTCAGTAGTATCTTGCTAATCCCATGAAGGATCTTACATCAGAAACATTTTGCGGGGTAGGCCAATCCATAATTTCCTTAATCTTTTATGGATCCACTGCTATGCCTTCTTTAATATTCCCAAGGTATTGGATTTCCTTTTTGAAAAAGTCACATTTTGAAAACTTGGCATAAAGTTGGTGTTCTCGTAATGTTTGCAATACTATCCTCAAATATTATTCATGTTCTTGTTCGTTCTTTGAATAGATCAAAATTTCATCGATGAATACAAGAAGAAATTTATCCAAGTATTGATTAAAAATAGTATTCATCATGCACATAAAATTTGTAGGTGCATTTGTCAATCCAAAAGGCATTACCACAAACTCATAGTGTCCATACCTATCCCTGAAAGCAATTTTATAGATGTCCTCTTCTCGAATCCTCACTTGGTGATATCCCGATCTTAGGTTGATCTCGGAGAAGACTTTATCTCCCCCTACTTGATCAAACAAGTCATCAATTCTAGGTAGTGGGTATTTATTTTTGACAGTCAATTTGTTAAGTTGACGATAATCAATGCACATCCACATAGTTCCATATTTATTTTTCACAAATATGATAGGTTCTCCCCAGGGTGATACACTTGGCCTAATGTACCCTTTCACAATCAAATCATGTAACTGAATTTTTAGTTCTACCAATTCCGGAGTACTCATTCGATAGGGTGCTTTTGCGACATGTACTGCCCCTGGAAATAAGTTTATAAAGAAATCTAGATCCATTTTAGGTGGTAGCCCCGATATTTCATCCAGAAATACATCTTTAAATTCTGTCAAGATAGGAAAATATTTTATTTTTAGTTGTGTTTCTTCATTATAGTTTTGAATACTTACTGCATAGAGTTTACAATCTTTTCGATCAGACATTTATTTTAAGTTGTAATGCATAAATTTGTCCCACATAATTCTTTCTAAGTTTCCCCTTTACCAAGATGGGATTTCCTTCATCATAAATACAAGTGATGGTATTCTATAAACAGTTTAGTATTGCAAGATGTTTTTCTAGCCAATCCATCCCAATCAAAACATCATAGGAACCAAGGGGTAAAATGTTCAAATCTGTGGTAGTTTTCAAATCGTTTAAGTTCAACAAATTGTCTTTGGTTAATTCAAAAATCCTTATTTTAGTACCGATAGCTAATTGTACTAACCATGGTTTAGTGTGTTTGTTTTCTTGTAAACCATATTTCTCTACTATTACTGGGGAGATGTAACTATGAAAAGCTCCAGGATCAATTAAAATTGAAATAGAATGCATAGATATTTTACCTTCTATCTCTATCATAGATTGCTGGAAATATGCTTGATGATCCTCTAATGTTGTGCAAATTCGAGGAATCCTTTCCATGCCATTCACTGTAGGTTCTCCATGCAAATTGTTTCGAACTTTTCCTTTCCGATTGGGGCAATCTCTAAAGAAGTGAGGTCCTTGGCACTCCCAATACTACACTGTTCTAGGTACTATTTGATTTCTCGAGTGAGGAGCTGGTTTAGTACCACTTTGGGATAGAATATTTGACTGATACTCACTCTTAGTAATAGTTTTTGTATTCTGAAAATTCTTATTAATTGGAAATTTGATGTGTCGATTTCGATAAGCATCTAGTTTGTAGCCCTTTTTCCTCCATTCTAAAAATGCTCTTTTAACACTTCAAGTTCTTTCTTTGTATTCTAATATGCTCATAGAACACTCTTTCCTTATGCAAAGCTTCATCCGAGGTGTTAGGGGAATCAAATTCTATTTTATTTGCAAAGTGAATTGACAAACAACTCAGAAACCTTTGAATTTTAATTTTCTCCCTTTTTATATGGGGAATGCAGTGCAACAATTCTATAAATTTAGTATTTAGTTCGTCCATTGTCATGGAACCCATTTTCAGCTGATGAAAATCCTTGATTTTCTTGTCATAAAATCTTTCTAATAAGTATTTTTATTTGAACAATATTTTAAATTCCGACCATTCAATCTTACCTTATTTTATTCCCTTGGTAAGTTTTAAATCCCTCCACCAACGTGCATCCTTTCCACTGATATTATATATTGTTAGACAAGATTTTAACTCACGTGGGTAAGCATAAACATGAAATTATTTAGACATCCCAAGCAACCATTCCTCAACTTTTTCACCCGAATCATGTTTGCCCTCAAAGATTGGTGCCTTAATCTTTTTAAATTCTCCCTTTAATTATGAAATATGTGAACATTTAGAATTCTTTCTAAAAAGGGGTTGAGATGAAGATTCATAAGTGCTAGTGTTGTAGCTTCTTCTTTTTTATTTATAGGAGGGACTAGATTCAGATGTTCCCTTCCTTTTAATTTCTTCTTGTTTATGGGATCCTCCCAATACATTACTAGAGGTTTGTACTGGATTTTGTTTAATCTCGGTTAAATTCTGTAGCAAAACTGCATTCAGTTCTTGTTGAGCTTGTCTATATTTCAAGTTGTCTACCTTAAAACTCTGTAATTCAGATTTTAGAATTTGCATGGTTTTTAGCAGTTCCAAGGGTGTAACATTTTGTTGTTCACAATTCAAACTAGCCCATATTTCCCCTTCCTGTTGGGGTGGTTCTAAATGTCCCTATTGGCTGGAATTTACTTCTACATTCATGATTTTATTTAAAAAATTTAATGCAACTGTCTTTGATTCTCTATTTGATTTGCCAATTCTTCTTGTCTTACTGCAGCTTCCCAAGCCCTTTTCAATTCATCTCTATCCCTAGTTGATTTTCAAATCAAATTATAAAGATGCCTCGATATTGAATTCTAATTTCCCAATTGAACATGCAGATTTTGTTGCGCCGCTTCTAGTAATGTCATTGACTACCTTATTGTGCAAAATAATTTTTTATTAGTTTATATAGGAAGAAAAACCAATCTCCAACATAAATGGACAAGCCCATAGGTCGCACAGTGTTGCAACCTAGCTCTGATACCAATTATAGCAACCTAGATTTAACCCCATAATTAGATATGGAATTTTTTTTTAAGGAATAAATGATGAACATGGCTATCAACATATTTGTCGTAACTTCAATTATATGGAATGAATGGTTATGTAGGATTTTACTCCCATAGTAATCCTACTATGAATTCTTTTTGCATGCCTATTACCTTTAATTTTTTGTGAACATATATACTTAAATTATTTATTAGCCCCATACCAAAGGTCTCCTGTCAATGGAATTATTTAAAAACCTTAAAGGCATATATTAATCCCACCAATAATACTTTTTAAATAATAACTCTAAGTCTAATATTAAGGTATGTGTCTTTTAAGATAAAAAACATTATTTCCCTAACACAAATTGGTCTACTTTATCATATGTTTGTTTGATTAACCATAAACCTTTACTCGTCTCTATGGTAGTTTGATTGCTGGTTATTTAAAATGGAAATTCTTGTAAACTAATGAGTCTATGAACTTCCATTGTCCTACACATAATTTTTTGACCTCTTTTCTTTTTATTTCCACATTGTTTGAATTAATGTTTGTTCGAGCTTTAGCTTGATTTTGGTAACATAAGATTGATTAGTCTTCTTTTCGATTTAAAGGGCCATGCGAAGGGTGGATTACTTAGCACCTTTCATTAATGCATAACTTGTATCTACAGGTGTGAACGTGGTCTAAAATGCATGGTTCAATCCCCTATAAATTCGTACTAATGTTTCATGGGGTCAACATTCCCTATCCATCTTACCACCAGTCCTGAATCATGGCATTTATGATCAACCAACTCACTGACAAGAATTGAGCACATAATGTGCATGCACTAAGCTAACACCTGGAGTTCATCTTTATTACAATGTACTATTCATCGTGAAAAGTGAAAGAGGGGTTATTCTTGGAGAAAAAGGTCTCTAAACATAATTTTCCTTTTGAGATTGGCTAAGCTTTGTGAAAGTTAGGCTCGGCTCTGTGCAGCTATGGAAGGCCTCAAGCACCTTATAAAAATGTAGCTCTTTCCCTTTGCTCAAGTATTTTATCACTTTTAATCCAGTTTCATGAGTTGTTTGCACTATGCATTCAATTTTTACTGAAATGCATTATTGTTGGTTACAACCAGAGTTCATGGAACCCTCATTACTCCTTTGGATTATTGTTAAAAGGTAATGTCATCTTACTTTAAACTCTACCTTGTTTTTGGAATATTTTTAGCCTTCTATTTGTTTATATTACTCATGTATTTAAATTCTAACGCTATGGTTCTCTCCTGTAGGTGAAGGCCATTCCTGTTGGTCGTGGGGATAAACTTTTCCAAGCAATAACTATGGTGTTTCCTCCGGGTAAGCCTCCTTCCTCTACTCATCTACTCCATGGAATAACTGATTCTTGCATAAGTGTAATCGTATAAAAACAGTGAAGTTTCTGGCCCCTTTGACTCGGCCTTAGCTATTTTATTTATATGGATATTTGTCTCCTCTGTTCTATACATGTCTGAAGAAAAATCGATTTTTCCTTTTACTCAGTGAGATTTTTCCTTTTACTCAGTGAATCTTGTTCTTGATTCTATTATCTCTTTAAGTTGTATTAATATTCCAGGTGCTTGCATATGATATTTTTTTTATTCCATTTCATAGGGACCATTTTTATTCTTGTTCTATGTATACGATGTCCTACAACTATACGTTGATAACCTAGGAGCTCGCAAGGGGTTTCAAACTCGCAATATTATGGTTTATATGTTGCGTGTTTAAAGGTTTAAGTTCTCTATTTGTTTTATTATAAAAGTCTGTATAATGATGGTTTTATAGCAACATACCATGCTGCCTTTATTTGTGTTACACTAGTTTTTCTTGGTGAACTCCTCATGTAATCCTGTTGAACTAGTTGTTTAAGGTTTGTTTTTCAATATAGTTATCTTAGTAATTCAATATAATTATATATCTATATTTTATACTTGTCCATGCACATAGGGATTTATGGAAGCCAAGGGATTTTCCCTTTCCCTATCGTGGATAGGTTACCTTACAAGAGCTTTCTCCTCGATTATTTATTGGTATTGCTAATATAATATAGATAATTTTAGTAAATAATAACTTACCTATGTTTTAAACAATACAAAACTAATTGATCATTACTAATTATATTTCCAATATAAACCCATAGTCATATTAAAAGATTTCCAGTTCATCTAGGGTTATTTAATATCAATATTAAACTTTTTCAAGGGAAGAAACATTCAGCAGAACAATCATATATCAATATTATTTAGAGAAGGTCAAGCTTAAAGTAAAAGAATGATTAGTAATTCTTACAAATAAATATAATACTTAAACCAAAACTATATTCTTTGAAAAATAAAATTAATAACAGTATTGTATAGTCTACCTTTCGAGTTTTCAATTAAAGGAACAATTAAATACTAACTGTATAATATAAGTTTCCAATAAAACTTGATAAAAGGATAACAACAGATTGCTCTTTATTTTGTTCTAGACCCTAGATTATTCAATCAAATAGTAAATGGACATACAATATTAGTACATGAATAATAAAAGTGTAAATAAATCACAAATTATCAAATTAACTTATCTATGCTTCTTGCCAACTTGCTATGGAAAAAACCTGTTCCTCCCAACCATAGATTTCTGTAGCAGTTCACTCAACCTCTCAACTTTTCCAAAGATCACCCTCGAGCTAGACCAAGCTTACTAGATAATTAAGACTTAGGGTTGCTTGATGTGAAATATTCATTAAGTAGACTTTCCAATAGGATCACTTTGATCAGATTTTGGTTCCTATAAAACTTTTCCTTCTCCTTCAAGGAGTTCACAATCCAAGTCTCACAAACTAGAATAAATACATTAGGTGCTCAGTAATGAAAACCATGATGGACCTATACTATGGCAATGGGTATAATTTCCTTTAAAATATCTCGTATCTAATGTTCATTCTTAACTCTTTATCCATTTTACAGAATGGATTTTCTCTCTATCTTGGCTTCGGAAAATGTTAGCAGAATTAGAGAATCTTGTAGGAAAAGAAAGTAAGAGCAACCTCTCCCTTTTATTTCTTTCCTTTTATCTTTTCTTGGCTAGAAGAGTAGTTAGGGTTTATTTTAATTCTTCACATTCCTTGAAATTCATAACTATTATTCTTCTCATATTATTTATCTCCCCCTTGTTTAAATTTAATTACTCACACGAGTCATAATTCCCTAGTAATCTTGGTCTCTCTTTCACCAAGTTGTCCCAAAGAAAGTAGGTAGAAACATTTCATAAATAAAATATCACTTTAATAACATAAAGTGTTATTTTTCCATGATGCCTCGCATCATACATAGGTCCAAGTATTTGAATGAATCAAAACATAATTATTTCCAAGACCTTTGACTTATTTAAATAGGGTTAAACTCTTAGGATGTCACACAAATACACTTGTCTAATCCTCCTTCGATCCAGGAAAAGCATAGATGGTAGTCCACCCCAAATTCTAAGATATATACACCTATGGGTGTAAATATTTGAGCATGCACATCGAACCCCTACAATCCCAATCCTATGTGATGTTGAGGGCTTTTCCGAATGAGATTTTATCCTCTGCTCATGGTTACATGGTGGTCAAGGGAACTACACAGCTCTGATACCAAATCAAGGGAACACCTCACAGCTTGAGGTTACTGCGCAGTCTTCGTAATTTCTTCTACACGAATTAGGAAATTGCGCATATTCTCTTTGATGTGAGTTGTGCAGTAAATACTGTGACAAAAAATAGCTGCATAGTAAACTCTTGAAACTTTCTGTGCAATAAGACTTAACATGAACTGTGCAGTAAAATACATGGGTGGAACTATGTGCAAAAATTAACTTGAATTGCGCATAAAATACTTAAATTTAACTACATAGTAAAACTTGTTTAACTTGAGCTCCAAAACAAATGTTTCAACAAAATTCACTTTGACATGCCCACAATATTAAAAGATTATTCACTACGACAATGATTACTTTGTTGCAAAGTAATTTTTCCTTGAGAACTTCGCGCAATAACAAGTTACTTTAATAATTATATTGTAGAGCTTTACTCCACTTTTGAAATATAAGATATTTACCACGCAAACATAAAAGTAAATGCCTTTTGTGAATTTTTGTGCACGATATGTTAGGACAATGTCCTGAATTTGTGCGTGGTGATTTCAAACTTCACTTTTCACGTAGTAAACTTAAACTTAACTAAAGTATTTTTCCATTCTTTATGAAGGAGAATGTTAATACATTCATGCTCCAAAAAATATGCGTGACATGAAATTTACTTTTGCGGAATAAAACCAAGTATGAGAAAATATATATTGCCAAACTAAAATAATAGTGACGACTATAGAGATTTACACAGAGCTTGTGCTCCCAAGCTATTTTTCTGCTTAACACGCTTCCTCTTAAACTACAGAGCTTGGGCTCTTGGAATTATTCTATATCAACGTTAGGAACCCATGTCTTTACTTTGTTAGTATATTGTTGTTGGACGCATATGCTTTGTAAGACATCCCATAGTATTTGTTGATCCATAGTTTGTGTTATTTTTGTTGAGCGCATATGATTTGTAAGTCGCCCGTAGTATTTTTTGATCCATAGTTTGTATTGGCCCATGGTTTTGACCCATAGTATTGGCACCTAGACTTAGTATATAAGTGTGTGTTCAGGCCAATGAAGGCATCGAGAAGTTATTTGTATTGAACTTGCTCAAAAAAGGCTACCCCCTCGAAGTGGTTTGTGATCAATAAAGTGATTCTGAGTTTTGTTATCACTGCTATCTCGTGTATTTTCATTAATTAATTGTTGCAGGTTCCTCACATCTGGTATCAGAGCACTTTCTTGGGCTCGTTGGGTGAAATGTTTGGCAAAAAAAAAATTTCACATTTGTTGCAGGTTCGGATCTGGGAATAATCCCTATCTGCTTAACTATGGGAAGTACTTGGGCATAATCCCTAAAAATCATTGTGAGAAGTACCACAGGAACCCCAAAGTAGTTGGCCCATTGAGATGACCTACCAGCAAAAAGGGAAACGACCCCTACCTGATTGACTAGTTTCCACCCATGAGGTAAACCAAGAGTTATTGTTTGTGGCAAAGCGATTATCAGTTTTACCTGAGCCATGGAGTGAGGGGTACTGCCCCAATACGCAAGTCATCAGACAGCATTGGTGGCCGAGTGAATCCACTGAACCATTAGGAAGCTGAACATATGGGGTCCATATCTATTTTTAGCTGATAAATCACAGATTTCCTCTGTCCAGAACTATTACTAATCACTTCCGCACCGTTTCAGATCCATCTATTTTCGATCCCTTTTGCACCATTTCAGATCCATCTATTTCTGATCCCTTCCGCATCATTGTAGATCCATCTGTTTCCGATCCCTTCTGTGCAATTAAATAAATCTATTTTTTCGCCATATCTCCCTTGTTTTCACTCCGTTTCCCTTGAAGCTTCCCCGACACCCCTATCATCCCATTCAGAATCTTTCATTCATGAGGACCCTATCCCAAATTCCACTTCCCAAAGCTAGAAATCCCACATTTGTTTATTTTTAGGGTTTGCCATAACTTCTTAAATTTTCACCCAATCGCCTTCAAAGTTTGCCACCGTGTTCATTCCCTATTTCTGCTTCTTTGTCCCTCTCTAACAAATTTTCCCATTCTTTCACCTTGCTTATGAAATCCTCATTTTCTGCTTCCCTGTCCATTTGAAAGTGTCTAAAACCTAGTCAAACCCCAATTACCCATCAGAGTTTTCCCCCAATCCAAATTTCCCTTTACTAAATAAGCCTTTGTTTATGTTTTTCTACCCATTCAAAAAAAAAAAAAAACTCCTGGTTATGGTTGTCACCCGCGCAGGAGCAAAAACCATGGAGGAAGCACTTGCAACCATCTAAACCAAAATCCAGGATCTGGACAAAAAATTTCTTGGCCTCTATCTTGAGCATTCAACCATGAACAACAAACGACAGTTCGAGTCTTCATGAGACAATGGGTTCTCTTCTTCCAACAATTTTCGTGGTCCGAAGCTTGATTTTCCTCGCTTCAATGGTACTGATCTGACTGGCTGGATCTATCATGCAGAACAATATTTTAGTCTGCATAATACTTTTGATGTCACCAAATTTCTACTTGCATCCTTTAATTTGGAACAAGAATCTCTTCAATGGTACCGTTGGTACATCAAGGATCATGAAGAGCCAAAATGGACATATTTTTTTCAGCTCCTTTTGCAACGATTTGGTCCTAGTGATTTTGATGACTTCACAGGATCCCTCACTAAAATTCTCCAAATTGGAACTGTGAGAGAGTATCATATAGAATTTAAGAAACTAGCCAATCACACAGAAAGATTGTCTGATGAATTCTACAGGAGTTGTTTTATCAGTGGTCTTAAGGATAAAATCCTCTTAGAGGTTAAAATGTTCTGTCCCAACACAATGATGGAAGCCCTGGGGTTGGCTAAGTTGGCAGAAGACAAGATTGCAGCCCAACAGCGCTCCAAACCCACTTTGTTCCCTTCCCAAATATGGGTTCTCAATGAACTCCCATCTCGCCAGCTCCTCGACCAACTCCTATCAAGCATTTGTCAGAAACAGAGATGCAGGCACGCAGAGAAAAAGGGCTTTGTTATAATTGTGATGAGAAATTCACTCGGGGACATAGATGTGTTCAGTAAAAGATCTATCTCTTGGATGTGGATTCTCCACCTGTCTCTGAAATTGGTGAAGCAGCTCCAAATACAATGGATGATTAGGTCGAAATTCAAGAGCCACCTCTTGACCCTCCGTCTTAGGAAGACTACCTAGAGATATCTCTCCATGTGTTAGCCAGAATCACCACCCCCCAAACAATGTAGGTCAGGGGTTACTTCAAGAATCTCCCTCTTACCATATTCATTGATTCTAGTAGCACTCATAACTTCATTGACCCTCGGATCGCCAAACAGGATGATTGTTTTATCCATCCTTGCTCCAACTTTGAAGTCATGGTTTTCAATGGGGGAACCTTACCTTTCAAGGGGAAGTGTCACAATGTGCGTATCTCTATGGAATATTATAACTTGCATTCTGACATGTTTTCCTTGGTCTTAGGAATATGTGATGTGGTTTTGGTTGTTCAATGGTTACACACACTTCGACCCATCTTATGGGATTTTGTTGAACTTTGGATGTAGTTTTCAGTCAATGGGAAAAAACAAAAATTTGCAGGCTTACAACTAGGGTCTCTCTGCATCATCAGTTCACATCGCCTGGAAAAAATCCTTAAGACGAATTCACATGGTGTCATCGCTTAGCTCCATTCCATTCAGATGCACCCATCAATGGTCTCCACTACTCCCTTGGATCTCCAACCAATTTTGGATAGATATGCTGGTTCCTTTGTTGAACCAGTGGGATTGCTGCCTTCACGAGACCTTTCTGGTAAGAATTTAGCCACCTCTACATCTGCGAAGGAAATGATGGCTATTTTGCATGCAGTACAGATGTGGCAACCATACCTATTAGGGAATTCTTTCTGCATCATGACTTCTCACCAGAGACTGAAATATTTCTTGGAACAACGGATCTCCACACCTGCACAACTAAAATGGATTTGCCAACTCTTGGGTTATGCCAATGAGATCACTTACATGAAGGGTCAAGACAATTTGGTGGCATATGCTCCTTCTCGCACAATTGATGCCCCAGTTTCTCTTGCAGCTATTTCTCTGCTTGTTCCAAATTGGTTGCAATCTGTTCAACAGGGTTATGTCTTTTCTAAACTCCATGCGTCTACATTGGTCAGGCACTCCGGGTTCCTCCAAACGTATGAGCAGGCACAACATACCTTCTTTTGTCAGGGAATGAAAAGGACAATTCAATAGATGGTGGCCAAATATGATACCTTCCAGCTCCTTCTGGGATTGTTCGAACCCGTACCCATTGTTCCATAGATCTGGACAGATATGTCTCTGGAATTCATTGAAGGCCTCCCTAAATCTGGAGGGCAGGCTGACATTACCAATAAATGTTTGGAAACTTATCTTCGTTGCTTCACCTCCGAACAACAACCTCCGTGGGAGAAGTGGCTCCCTCTCACTGAATGGTGGTACCCTATTGCATCTAAAATTACTCCATATGAAGGAATCTATGGTCAGGCACTGCCATTTCTTCTTCCATACACCCTCAACAGTGCACCAATTCTGGAAATTGACATGGTTCTTCGAAATTGCGATCAGATTCTTCGCATTTTGCAAGACACTCTTCACAAGCCAGAATTCAAATGAAACAACAAGCCGATCAGCACCGTTCTGAGCACACTTTTAAAGTAGTTGATATGGTTTTTCTTTGTCTACTTCCTTCCAAGCAATCCTCCATGAAAATCAAAGGGCGTTGGCTTATCTCTTGCTCTATAATTGAGGTATTCATTCAGTGGCACGACATGCAACCAACTGCTACTACATGGGCACCACTCCTTCAGATTCATCATCAATTTCCACATCTAAAGCTTTGAGGACAAAGCTTTTCTAAGGGAGAGGGGATGTTTGGAACCCATGTCTTTACTTTGTTAGTATATTTTTGTTGGACGCATATGCTTTGTAAGATGTCCCATAGTATTTGATGATCCATAGTTTGTGTTATTGTTGTTGAGCGCATATGCTTTGTAAGTCACCCATAGTTTGTATAGGCCCATGGTTTTGACCCATAGTATTGGTGCCTAGACTTAGTATATACGTGTGTGTTGAGGCCAATGAAGGCACCGTGAAGTTATTTGTATTGAGCTTGCTCAAAGGAGGTTGCCCCCTCAAAGTGGCCAGTGATCAATAAAGTGATTATGAGTTCTGTTCTCACTGCTATCTCATGTATTTTCATTAATTAATTGTTGCATGTTCCTCACAATTATAATACTTTTTTGTTATACTGAGCTTGAGCTCCTTATGTCTTTGAAAATATTTTACATGTAGAGCTTTTGATCGAACCTTCTATTCTACCTCTCTTACTCTGGCTTTGTCTCTACTCTATTCTCCTCTCTTCTCCTACGTATTTCACTAATGCACATCTACATATACATAAACTTGATATTGGATTCTCTCGGAAGCTACCGAGTAACATTAAAGACATAACAATAATTTTTTTATGAAATATACCTAATAAATTTACTTGGAGAATACTACACGGTTAATTAAATACAAGGAGATGTGCACAAGAGTGCTGACAGGCTGACTGACTAACTGTCTGATAAAATTGTAGACTGACTTAAGTGGTGGAGAATTGATAGACATCAAATTGTAATTAATATTTCCATCACTCCCCCTTGATTATGAGTAGATGGGGATCATTAAACAAAAATTAACAAAACATTTAAGAGCTAGAACTTTGTTGTGTGCTTAATAAAATTTACTTGTGTCAATATGCTTGGTTTTCTTCCAAACAATGCAATGGCTGAATTGTTGTTGCAATATATTAGTGTAGGTTTTGTCTAACTCTGTGACAAATATTTTAACATCTTGCACATCCTCGCTGCAACTATATTCTTCTGCTATGGCACATCTTCATCACCTACAAGTGGCATGCTTTCAAAATCAACAATGGCTTCTAAGGCCATTTCATCTTTATTCAAACTAACTCTCAAAACTATCTCTGCTTGTGCATATTGTTACAACATAATTTTTTATGTCTCCACAAGATGTTTAGACCTGATTTTACCATCATCCATAATACTTGGCATATCTTCGTGATTCCATTCATTAGCTACAACTTCATTTCTACAAACCATCAAGGTTTTTTCTCTCTGTATCTTCAATGCAAAATCCAAAATTAATCTTACATTTGATAGGTTATTTTCTTCAATCGAGAGCCTTTGATGGCATCTCTTACTTCAAATCAACGTTCTTTGTTTCCAATGAGATGCTTCTCTCCCTTGTTTATTTTCTCTCCTTCTTGTCA
Source organism: Larix kaempferi (assembly GCA_027924585.1). Classification (NCBI taxonomy): domain Eukaryota; kingdom Viridiplantae; phylum Streptophyta; class Pinopsida; order Pinales; family Pinaceae; genus Larix; species Larix kaempferi. The sequence continues at coordinate 2,440,906 of BSBM01000188.1, read as the reverse complement.
TAATCAAAACCTTGCAAATATCTCTAGTATTAAATCGGTAGCACCAACTGCAAAAACAATCTTATGTACGAAACAAATAGATAAATAGAATTTAAATTCATTTCTTCCTTATTCGGTGATGCCACACTTTAAAATCTTAATTCTTCTTTTTCTTCCTCGGATTCATCTTCTATTACTTCTTCTCCTTCAATATTTTCTCATGTTGCTTGAATCTACTATCAACAACTTCAACTGCAAATTTTTCTTCAATCTTCTAGTCATTATCCAAAATTTGAATGTTCTCCATGCCAAGGACTCTTATCCAGATCATTTTCTTCAAACATTGTAATGTAGGTATACATCAATCCCAAAATATACCTTCTACTTCACCAACACTGATCTGTGCAGTGTCATTCTTTGAACACATTGACTGATAGTAATACCTAATTTCCTGAGGATTCCCTGAGAAGAAAATCTTCTCAACCGATTCTTCAATCACTATATCTTGAGGGAAACTTTCTTCAAACTTAAAATTTGCAAATTCATCTTCAATAGCTTCTTCTTTAACTTCAACTGGCTGCTCACCTACACACTCAAAAATTTTGTCAAAATTGTATAAAACATTATAATAAGAACCATATTGATTCTTTTCACTTTTCTCTTCTAAGAGAGCATTCTTTATCTCTTCATTCAAATCTTCCTTTGCTTCTACAACAAGGAAATCAAACTTCTCCATCTCTGCTTCCATAGAAAGACTAGCATCTACATCATCATATCTTGGATTTTCAAGCCATTCTTCTAAGAATTTTAACTCTTTATCAAGAACATCATTCAGTGCTTCAATTGATCTATCTGCTACAAAACATACAACATCTTGAGTGTTTTCTATTACATTGTAATCTTCCACCTTGTGAGCATCAGCATTCTTTGTCCTGTAGGATCCATTTCAGTGACTCAAATCCATTTATATCCTTCAGTGATACTATTTTTGTTCCTACCCGCATGTTGCATCCTTATAGCATTCGTACCCGCGAGTTGCATCACTATAGCCCGCGGGTATCAAGTAAAATGGTAAAAACCACTATTAATTACTTTTTACTCCCAAAAAGTGGTCATTGGGTGACCTTTGGCTCTCCATCTACCCGAGTAACGTCTCGATGTGTCCTTTTACCTACCTTTGAGAGGACTATATATTGAGTACATATGGCGTATGGACGGGGGGAAGAAGAGAATAGTAAGAGAACTCTAGTGGATTTTTGCCCGATCTTGAGTTTGCACTCATTGATCCTTGTAGTCGTGAACCCCTTATGTTCACCTTCCAAACTCCTTCTAGTTTGAGTTTGCCATTCATGGAGGATTGAAGTGGTGGAGGCACAAGTGGATTGATCTAGATCTTGGTTCAGATTGGTTGCTGGCAAGAGGTCGTATCACTTTGTACTTCTTCTTGTTCATTAATAGAAATACTCATATTATTGTCCATTCATGGTGTAAATGTTGTTTATTATACATTGGGTTACATTTTATTGTGATATTATGGACCATTGTTATTGATAATGTTAATGCCATTTATATATTATATGTACTTGTTGGATATTGGCTGTCAAGACTAAATTGCAGATTATAAGTGCGTGGATTGAAATCTCCAATGGGGTTCTACATCAAACATTGGATCGAGGTTGGTTACATTTCTCCATTATCTTAACATTGTCATTTATAATAGCATTGTTTTGAGAATTGAGTTGATTTCTGGTAGTCATCTGTCTGTTATGGTATTCCCAAGCCATAGTGAGTTTTCTCCAATACACTCTCATCATGCAATTTTTTCTCTACCACTACTTCTGCAGTCACCAAATCATCTAACTCTTTATCTTTAGCATCATCGTAGATTCCTTTTTCTTGTACTTTATATGTTCCAATTGCTACAACTTCTATGTATTCTGCAACAATCTTATCAAATTCTTCAACAAAATTGAAATCATCAATATTTTCAAAATCCTCACAAACCCATGTCTGACACACAGGTTCAAACACTTTGACGTAGTGCTATTTATATTTCCCATCTTTTGATGTTTCTTCATATACTACTACTATCATCGGTTTTCATTCCATCATAGGTGAAGCATTAAGAGATGAAAAATTCATCCATAAGATCCAACAATTCCATTTACAAGTACAAGGTGGTCAAATTCAATTCTTACTACAATATTGATTCCATAATTTTTTACTTCATCCAATTTTGACAGATGTATCATGAGCTGCTTCTCATATTCAACATCAAACACATTATCATCATCGAATTTTGTATCAACACAGTGGGGTTCATGGACAATTTGATTATCTTTTGTTGCTTCTTCAAGTTTGTTTGCTGATATATTAATAGGTTGTGACATGTGTTGATGTATATGTAACTTCGGAATGTATTTCATATATGTATAATGTATCACTACAAAGAGGTTATTATTCCTCTGTACAAAAGCTTCGTCATTTATATTTACAAGTGTCTCAAGTGTCGTAACTTATACAAGATGGGTTATTAGACCACCAAGTGTGGGGTCGGCCCTGAGTTGGGTTACCATGGGTTATTAGACTCTCCTAGAGAAGTCGGCCCTGTTAGTTTATTAGGCAAGTCAAGTTGTGTATAAATAGAGTGAGGGTGTCACTCTATTTGATCATTCACTTACTCATATATCTCTCTCATTGAGTGATGCGCACTAGTGGAGGAGGAGAAGCTACTAAGGAGACTATCTCTTGTACTTGGGTTTTGTATCATTGCTCTTTCTATCTCCGAGGAAGTTGCGGGGTTTTTCACCTTCTTGGTTTTCCCCGAGGAAACTCTGTGTCTATTGTCTCTTGTGCTTGTCACTTATGATTGATATGATGTTCTTGTTATTATCTCAGATAAGATCATAGATCATATTGAATTAATGCTCAAAATCTAACATGGTATCAGAGCTAACCTGAGAAGAAGACACTGTGCAGCTGCAGAAGCTAGGGATTCTTGATTTTTGGGTTTCTCTCCACATATCTTCAAAGTCAGGAGGCTAGTTTGACTCTCCTTTCAAGGGAGCATCTTTCTGTCGAAACAGAATTCAATTCTGAGCACTTTCAGTTTTTGACCTAAAAATTAGGGTTTCTGCACAAATTGGAATTTCTAAAATATGAGACCACGGCTGGACGCTCCTCTAAAAAATCAAATTTTAGAACTTTGGATTGAAATTTTTGGTTTGGTGAAGCTCTGGGAAAGTCAAACCCTAATTCAGGGTCCTGCCTAGTGAATCTGGAAGTTTCAAAAGCAATTTTGAGGGGTGAAACTTTGCAGTTTTCAAATTCTAAGTATACTAGCTTGATCAGCTCAGCAAGGCGCATCTTTCTATCCTTTCAAAAGTTTGAAATTCAAAGTTTGAATTCTTAGGGTTTCTCTAACAAACCCTAATCTAGCTCTAGATCCAGTTTTCAGCAAATCAAGTGGTAAGACCTAAATCTTTTATTTCCATTTGAGTTTCTCATTAAGATGTCTCACGACGCCAAGCTTGAGGATAAGCTTGAAGGGGCTGATAACTTCCGAGCATGGAAGTATAGGATTGGGTTAATCCTGGAAGAAAATGAATTGGACACCTACATAAGTGAAGAGGTCCCTGTCCCAGAGGGAGAAGAGGCTAAGGCCTTGCACAAGAGGAACTTGGTCAAGGCTAAGAGGATCATTGTTGATTCTATCAAAGACCATCTCATACCACATGTGTCATCTATGAAGACACCCAAGGAGATGTTTGATTTCTTGATCAAGCTATTTGAAGGGAAGAACATCAATTGGAAGATGACCTTAAGAAATCAATTGAAGAATATCAAGATCCAGAATGTGGATACCATGCAGTCTTATTTCTCAAGGGTCTCCCAAATAAAAGAACAACTTGAAGCTATGGGAGAAGATATAAAGAATGGAAAAGTGGTAATGACCACTCTTAATGGCCTTCCTAGGTCATGGGATTCCTTCATCCAAGGAATTTGTGCTAGGAGGAAACTTATCACATTTAGTAGGCTATGGGAAGAATGCTCACAAGAAAAAGCTCGAATTATAGCTCGAGAAGAAAAGATGGGGAATGAAGACCAAGCTCTCACAGCACACTCCAAGAAGTATGATGATAAGAAGGGACACCATCACAGTAAGAAAGAATAGCACCACCTTCAAAACCAAAGGGGTAGCTTCAGATCTCGAAGAAACACATCTAGTGACCGATGCTTTACATGTGATGAAAAGGGGCACTATGCCAGGGATTGTCCCAGAAAAAATAAAGATGGCCCCCACAAGAAAAAGAAGAACATCAAAAGAAAACATCATGCTCACACTATAGAGGATGATGAACATCCCAAGAAGAGGGCTAGGGAAGAAAGTGAAGATTCTTCAAGTGATGAAGACTATGTTTTGATTTCTGCCCTCATTGGTACTATTGTTCATGGAAGCAATGATTGGCTTATAGATAGTGGGGCTTCCAAACATATGACAAGATTCAAGGGATCCTTTGTGAAACTATCTGAACATGAATCACCCCATAAGGTGAAACTTGGGGATGACTACCAGTATCCAATAAAAGGAAGTGGTGAATCCTCCTATAAGATAGACTCTGGAAAACCTATGGAGATGAAAGAGGTACTTTATGTTCCAGGTCTCAAGAAAAATATTCTCTCCATATTTGCTTTGGATGCAAAGGGGATAAGAGTTGCATTTGTAGATGGACAAGTACTCATGTGGCCAAAAGGTAAAACCATTGATGATGCAGTGGTGATTGGAGAGCAAGAGGGAGGATTGTAAAAATTAAAGGGGCAACCTAAACATGCCATGGTACATGAATCCATGGAGCCAAGTGAACTTAGGCATAGAAGACTTGCTCATGTGCACTATAGAGCACTTCCAATAGAAAGCAAAGCAGTAGAAGGTCTTCCTGAAATCCAGGAAAAGCATGAAGGCATTTGCAAAGGTTGTGCAAAGGGGAAGAACACAAAGAAGACATTTCCAAGTAGTGAAAGCAAGGAAAAAGGAATCTTGGAAACCATCCATTCCGATGTATGCGGTCCGATGTCATCCATCTCTCTGAGTGGGTATGTATACTATGTTTCCTTCATTGATGATTTCTCTAGGAATACGTGGGTTTACTTCTTGAAGAACAAAGATGAAGTGTTTGACAAGTTCAAGGAATTCAAAGCCTTGATATAAAATCAAACTGATATGAAGATCAAGATCTTCAGATCTGACAATGGCGGAGAATTTACCTCATGAGACTTTAAGAAGCTATACAGTGATTTAGGGATTAAGAGGGAGTTGACTACTCCTTACAATCCACAACAAAATGGGGTTGCAAAAAGAAAGAATAGAATCATCATGGAAGCAGCTAGGGTAATGCTTCATGACCAACATATACCTATGCACCTATGGGAAGAAGCAGCAAGGACAACTGTATATGTGCAAAAAAGAACACCTCATAAGATACTTGACAACAAAACACCAGAAGAAGTGTTCACTGGAAAGAAGCCAGAGGTTAGCCATCTCAAAATATTTGGCTTTCCAGTGTACACACACATTCTAAAAGAAAAGAGGACAAAGTTAGATCCTTCAGGAAATAAGGGCATAATCGTGGGTTATAGTGAAAGATCAAAGGTTTACAGAATCTACTTTCCAAGATTCAAGAAGATTGACATCAGCAAGGATGTAACATTTGATGAAGGCTCATCATACATCAAATCAAGGAAGACACATGTTGAAGACAATGAAGAACCCAGAATATCAAGAACACAAGACACCACAATGAATGAAGCAGTTCCTGAAGAAGATTGTGAGATGGAAGATCCACAAGAACCTGTAGATCCACCCCGTGAGAAGAACTCTCACAAGAGGAAACCAACATGGGCTAGAGAGCTCATCCAAGATGCAGAAAGGTATGGAATTCCAGAGGAAGAACACAGAGAAATAAAAAGGACTAGGTCACATACCAGCTATGTTGCCTTACTCTGTGATATTATGAACAAAGAGCCTTCCAGTTATTAAGAAGCAGTGGAAAAGAAAGAATGGAAGGATTCCATGGTCGAGGAACACCAGTCAATCATGAAGAATGATGTTTGGGATGTGTTCCCAAGACCAGAAGGGAAGTCTGTGGTGACCTCCAAGTGGATCTATAAGATCAAGCATGCTGCAGATGGTAGCATAGAGAAATACAAGGCAAGGTTTGTAGCTTGTGGCTTCTCCCAGAAAGAAGGGATTGACTATGAAGAGACATTTGCTCCTGTATCCAGATACACTTCCATAAGGACAGTACTTGCTCTAGCTATAGTGATTAAGTGGAAGATACACCAGATGGATGTCAAGACAACTTTCTTGAATGGTGTAGTTGAAGAGGAAGTGTATGTGGAGCAGCCACTTGATTTTGAGACACATGACAGGAAGTCATATGTGTGCAGATTGAACAAAGCCTTCTGTGGCTTGAAGCAAGCTCCAATAACTTGGTATGGTAGGATAGAGAGCTTCCTATCCAGTTTGGTATTTACTAAGAGTAAAGCGGATTCCAACCTTTACTACAAGGTTGAGGAAGGAAATCCAGTTATACTTCTATTGTATGTGGATGACCTGTTTGTTACAGGTGAGGATAGGTTGATTGCCGACACGAAGAGGAAGTTTGCTGCCTAGTTTGAGATAAAGGAATTGGGGATGATGCACTACTTTCTTGGCATGGAGGTGTGGCAGAGTGTAGATGGGATCTTCCTTGGACAATGGAAGTATGCATTAGAGATCCTGACGAGGTTCGGGATGATGGACTGCAAGGCCATGGCCACACCTATGGAATCAAACCCGAAGCTTCTGTGTGATGCTTCATATGAGCCGGTTGCTGTCACGGTGTATCATCAGATGATTGGGTCCTTGATGTACCTGACAAACATGAGACCGAATATTTGCTTTGCTGTGAAACATTAAGCCAGTTCCTGATGGATCCGAGAAGTGTTCACCTGGTTGTTGTAAAGCATATTCTGAGGTACCTAAAGGGCATGGTTGACTATGGGCTCAATTATGATGCGAATCAAATGTTTAACCTAGAGGGTTATGTTGATTCGGATTGGACAGGCAGTGCTATAGATAGGAAGAGCACATCTGGGTGCTGCTTTAGTATGGGATCAGGTGTGATCTCTTGGTTTAGCAGGAAGCAGTCCTGCTTAGCATTGAGTATAGTCGAAGCAGAGTATGTTGCAGCTTGTTCGGCCAATTGTGAGACAGTATGTCTTAGGAAGCTACTGTCTGAGTTATTTGATCTCCCGTTGGATGGTATTGGTATCTTTTGTGACAACCAGATTTGTGTGAAGCTGTCTGAGAACCCGGTGTTCCATGACAGGTCGAAGCACATAGAGATCAAATATCACTATATCATGGATATGGTGCAAAGAGGAGTAGTGAAGCTCCTGTATGTTGTGACGAACGAGCAGATGGCCGATGTGTTGACCAAGCCGTTGGCCATAATGAAATTTGAATACTTCAGAGAGAGACTTGGTGTACTTCAGATCGAGATTCCTTACAAGGGGAAGTGATGAGTCTGGAGACACAGATGCACATGAACCATTCTCACATAGTGGTAGGTAGGTCCTTCTATGGTGCAGATGTAAGGGCTGGGGCCATTCTCACATGGTGGTAGGTATGTCCTCCCATGGTGCAGATGTAAGGGCTGGGCCATTCTCACATGGTGGTAGGTATGTCCTCCCATAGTGAGATGTAAGGGCTGGGAAGGATTTTTCGACATGATGGTAGATAGGTCCTCCCATGGTGACATGGTGGTAGGTAAGTCCTCTCATGGTTGTTGATGTAATTGCTGGGATTTTCCGACATGATGGTAGGTAGGTCCTCCCATTGTAATGTCCCCTCCCACCTTCCAAATGCAGGGGAGAGAACATGACCAATCATACGGGGCTTTTGGCAGACTTAGCCCCAATATTTTTACTCCAAAAATATGTAAGAATTAAAAACTTCTGTGTGCAGATTCAACTCAATATAAACACAGCGGAATTAAACATAATAATACATAGAAGCATAGATTCGCATCAGCATATTTATCTCAAGCAATCAACAGGAAGAGAACTCAATCCCCTTCTTATGCTACTTCATATCGATTTCATTAACATGTAGAATAATCATTCAAATACCACTTTGCAGAACACAGATTGTATATAATTTAATCCACAAAGAATACTTATCTTGCAACACAAATGTCCAACGACTGGCTACGTGAGAGCAACGTTCCACCCAACCATAGATCTCTGTTCAGCCTGTGTTCTTTCAGCTGAGAGATCACCCCCGAGCTGGGCTGTGTATCCACTAAGGAGGAACTAGATGGCTCATTCACGGTGAGGGTTTCACTCATACAACCATGCTAAGCCAACACACAGTTGGGTTTTTCAAGCATGCAATGGGAAATGGAGGAGGATGCTAGTCCCCTGAGCTCAATCCCAGAGCCACATACACTTCAAGCTGGACTCAGCAATCCCATCCCCTGTTCATACATCCACACTTGGATTTCTCACAACTCTGTCACGAATAACCCCAAATCCGTCACTGATTTTTCTGGGCTGTTAAAACTGAGTTTTCCCATGGATTTTTGGGTAGCTATTGCTCCCAAATTCGCCCCAAGGTTCATACCAATGGATCCCCCATTGGATTTCACTGTCCAATACCAACTCTGGGCGTTTTTGGCTCTTCAAAACGTGGGTTCTTTCAAAGTTGTGATTTCTGGTTTTTCTCTCTGTTGGAAATTCGTTTTTGGATGGAAAATGGTGCCGGTAAGTTTCACAATGGAATGGGGATGAGGAATAAGCAACCTCCCATGATTTTGAGTGACTTGTGGTACAAGAAAACAGAGCCCATACTCTGACATACGAATTTCTGGGTTGCCCATGCTCCATTGAAGCCATGGACTGAAATCCTCAACCACTTCCTTACAACATAAATAAATGTCAGCAAGGTAAGTCAAATGGGTTCTCAAGGTGACATATGGAAGCCTATGGTTCAATCCCACAACCCCCTCACCACTCCCTAGTGGATACACGTGGCCCCTTCTCATTCGTTGCCTCCATAGCCAGTTTTGGTATTTTATATTGCATGATGTTTATTTACATCCTTTTTACAATTTCCATGGCTTAAGAGCACATGGGCATCAAAATATCAATGCTTGCCTTTTAATAAAAATTCAGGCTTTTACTAGTGGGGCCTTGGCCTTGAGCTCCATGCTAGGAAAAGATTCATCACATGTACACATTATTTACATTAAATGCTAATACATCCTAAGAGTTAGAATGGGGTATTACAATCCCCTTCCCCTTAGAATAACACCATCCTCGGTGTTCCAAGACTTATGCTTACATATACAATTTACACATGTCCAAAACTTCAAAAACTTTGCAGATCTGCCCTGCATTATGTTCTTTACTTTGAACTTTCAGGACCAAGTCCTTTGATTTTCACGAACTGCTCCTGCTGATTCGGATCTTCCAGCTCATCCATAAGTCTGAAAAATTTATGGCTGCTACCCTCCTGAGGTTCTCTTGTTGGGAAGTTGCGGAGGCAATGATCCCCTCCACAGTTTCAACACTTCACTGGTTGCTTCATCTTTACCTACTCAATTTTCTTTGAGTCTTCCCACCTGGATCGTTTCTTAATCAGACGATTGGATGAATTCTTCTTCATTGATCCACTTTTCTTTCCCTTGTTGATTGCTCTCATAATGCTTTTTACCTCTTTCTGCAGACGAATAGAGTCCTGCAAGACCTTGTAGTTCATCTCGTTCTGCTGCTTTTGCATCTTAAGCATCTCTCCAAGATTTTCTTGGGTCTTGGCAATTGTTTGAAGAAGACTTCCAGCCAATTCTAATAGCCCTTGGTCTGCCGCCATGGTCAATGGAAACAACTGACCACACTTTGCTCACTAGCAACACTTGCCTGCACCGGCTGCAACCAATTGATTCAATTTTCACCTGTGAAATTCATCATTACAATTCTCGTTAGGCCAAGCATAACCCAAACATTTAAAAAAAATCAGTCAATGGTTTTTCCCCCAGTTGACATGGATAGTCCATGCTTTACTCATGAGACTTCCACACTTTTTATGCTTTCCCAACATACACATGAATTCCTTCATGTTCATCTATTCACAGGAAATTCATTAATTGGCATTCACAATTCACTTTAATCAAATAAACACACTTTTACTTTTAGTCATGCATGCATTCAACAATTTTCTAATTCTATAAATGCATCAATAAAAAGGAAAGAGAGAGAGCAGTAAGAGTTTTCTCCTCTTAGTCTTGTTCCATTCTGGAACCCACACCACCACTGTGGTTTTCATGCTCCTGTCCTCTTTCACTTCACGTGAATGCTCGACCTGCCCTTCTTGGCTATGACACATAGTGTCTATGGTCTATTCCAGATCTCTCAACCATGGAGTTCCTCCACTTGGTTGGTCTAACTCTTGGCTTCTAGGACTCACACAGTTCCACTAGCCCCATCTTTCATTACTGCTCATGCTGATCTCTTTAGGGTGGTCACATGTCCACACGCATCCTTGAGATGCTTTCATAGTCATTGCTTCCAGCAATACCTACACTCAAACATTGAATTAATCCACATGTTTAGTTTATTTTCATAGGAAATCATAACCAAATCATATACACATATATATTCATAAGCAAGAAATTACAAGATAACCAAATACTTATCTGCATTAGATGTCTTCACTTTATTCCATAGGGTCCTTCTTTGATTTACAAACCTTGGAATCGCCTATGGATTTGGGTGTTTGGCCAGCGCGCAGGCTGCCCCTCAACATCAAATAACCTTGTATGTTTGGCCAACACGTAGGCTGCTCCTAATCACCAATAATCTTGCATGTTTGGCCAGCACGCAGGCTGCTCCAAATCGTCAATAGTCTCACATGTTTGGCCAGCACGCAGGCTGCTCCAAATCATTAATAGTCTTGCATGTTTGGCCAGCTCGCAGGCTGCTCCAAATCATCAATAATCTTACCCAACCAACCACTCTCTGGATTTACCAAGCAATTTATAGTTCTTTCAGGGTCCTTGCTTCCTGTATGACCAAGGTTTCCAACAAAGAAACAATAGTGCATCAACTTAACTATTACAAGACTTATACTTGTAATCTTCATTATTCCAAACAAGAAATAAATGAAATTGAATACTTATCTGTATTGTGCATTTCTTCTCTGGTCCACAGGGTCTTGCTTTTACTTTATAAGCCTTGGGATCCTCCTGCGGACTAGAATGTTTGGCCAGCACGCAAGCTGCTCGAAATCATCAAATAATCAACACCTTACCAGTACACCTTCACGCTGACTGGAAGAAAACTTCACTACGACCATTTCTAGGTCAAGGCTCTACTATGGAGCCATAGGCACATGATAGCCCTTTCATCAATACTTCACAACCCTTCATCAAAACCCCCACAACCTCCACAACATCCTTTTATTTATATTAACCCTTCCACCACAACCCCTCACAACATCCTTTTATTTAGATTCTTTAGTGTGTAACATCAATTACAATCTGTTGAGGCTGTCAACACAAGATGGATAAGCAAGTTCATTAGTATTGATGCTCTAAACTGTAAACATATTTCATAACATTCACTATCCAACCTTGAAACACCAGGAATGAGTCCATTCCCTTAAGGCGTAGTCAATATTGGCATCCCTAACATAACTCAGCACTAGAAAGGTGTGCACTCCTTACTGATGTGAACTATGAAGGTCCTAATCATACTTCAAGCAGTATGCCATAATGGAAATAAAATCAAAACATGCTCTGCATACTAACTCTAATAATTAGACATGCATGTATGTATACATATATATATCAATCAGGGTTTATGGAACACTTATCCATTTGCAGATGTTATTTCTCTTCTTTAATGAGAAATGGGGGCTCCTTCTCTGAGTTGATAGTCCCTCGGTTTTCCATCCCAATTCCTTTTGATGTTACATAACCTTCATATGTCTTACTGACATAATCTTCACCATCCCACTCATATTGTTTACCAATCATGTAGTGCAGATGAGACATTAATAATGTCTTATGGCATTTCACTTGAAACCCATTTTCAAATCATGGAATCCCTTCCCATGAAGTTTGGCTTCTGCAGGACCTCTCTCTCTTGGTCTTACTGCAATGTGTCTCCCTTGCACACTTATTAAATAGCCAAACAGTCAACAACATTCAACAGTACCATTCAAATCTGATTGTTCCATAACCAATCCATGACACTAATAATTAAATTCAGCATGAATTTGCAACTCTGTCTACTACAGAAATTGGTTTTCTTATCCATGAGGCTATCCTCATATTGTTTGGCTCCTGTAAGGGACACCACTCTGCCCATTATGGTCTTATGCCCGCTGCCATACATGAGCATCTACTTACAGCATGTCCTCCTGACACATTTTTTTTTTCATAAGCCCAACAATCATTAGCAATTATAAGCAAAATTTCAAATCTGAGATTTACAATTCTTCTTTCTAACAGAGCTTAGATTTTTCAACCATGAGATTCCTTCTCATAAGCTCTAAATCGAATTTGCAAACCTGCTCCCTACAGAATTAGACTTGCAGCCATGATATTATTCTCATAAACTTAAATCGGAACATTTTCAGATCTGTTTCATGCATAAATTAAATTCCACAACCATGAGAACCTTCTCATAACCTTTGGCCTTTGCACATGGTAGAGCTCAGTCTTTACTATGGTCTTATCCCCATTTCCATACGCAAGACATTTATACCTGGAGTCTGAAACTTTCAATCAGCCAAACATGTTGTGAGTCCCCATGCATATAATATTTCATTGCTGCAATAGTCACTGAAGCATTTCCAGAATTATAACATTCCATAATTCAAACACTTCTAGCTGTTAACATATCCATATCACCAAACTCATTTACTTCACGTAAATCATTATCATACTAAAATTGCAAGGTACAGTCACATCATTTATGCAATTAACTTAAAGCTTTTAAATGCTCATTAATTCATAGCCATATCATTTATACAACTCTATCATTCCAACAGAGCACTCTGGAAGTATGTCAATCATAACTACCTTCATGCAATTTCTTCCCCTACATTCATCGCAGCTCATGAAATGATCTCAGAATTATCATTAGGTCATCATCTAATCTATTGCTCAATTATAATGAGACATATACATATATCACAATCATGCATGCGCACAATACATCTCCTCAGGTGTAGGTACCCACATGCATGCATATTCACAACATTTACTCACGTTTTTCATATGCATTCACTCAATGCTTAACTACAAGATTTATAAAATCTCTTAATGCACATCCACTCAATGCCACCTTGCATTGTTTCATGAGTACTATGCATTTAAGCATATTATGATCGAAACATGACTATCTCATATAACTTGCATTACCATAATCAAGACCACCAGTCCTCACTTGCTTTGGTTATTAAGCACATAACCAACATACACCTGGCATGATATAAATTCATATGAATGCATTGAGATTTCTAAACAGTCATAGGGTGTAAGGATCATTTCCTTCACTTACCCACACCTCACCAAGCTTGGTAGGTTAACAGTCCCAATCGGTATTCAATATCACATGCAAACTAACTCAACATAGCTCAAACATAGTTGAAGAGATCTCACCAAATCCTCTTTCAACATTCATGCAATTTGGCACCAATAATCATTACCTACATGGTTACCATAAACATCGCCTGATGTTACTTGATCAGTTAGCCTCTTACCAAGGTTGCTCAGTCCTTTTTCCAACTTTATGATCATAGATTTGTTGCACCATCCTTTCTGCATAAGGTTGTTGGCTTCATGCAACAACATCCTTAGCACATTTAGCCATGCTCTTTGTTATCTTTGGTCCTACAACCAATACCAACATCAATAGTGATTATCAACCACAATATTCTCCATTAGTGGTTCATTGCATATGCAGACTTCATTATTCTACCAATACGCAATATCTCATTTATGCACAAGCATTTCCATATGCACTATGCAATGTTTGTTAAGATGCCATCTAGTGCATATATATATCTATGTAATCCCTTACATTTTTAACATTTTTATGCCATATGACAATTTCATAATTGTAAGTCTGATAACAAACAGGGGTTTAAGGGATTCTTCCCTTTTCGATCCCCCATCGTAACATGGAATTCCTCTTCCATATCATGCAATTGTAGAAATTGCCCCTATTGAAAACAAAATTTGTTTGTCAAAACAGTCTCTGTCAGTCTTCTGCACTAAATATCTATGATATATGTAGACCCCATTCAAAATCTGGTCATGCATCATTGTTCCCTGCTGGACAAGATTTCCAATGCCTGTCCCCGTGCTCCATTCCGACATCGGGTGTGGAAACAACGTTGTTTCAAAAATGACAACTCTTACCAATAATTCTGCACATTTTACACAGTTGTATTTGGTCCAAAATGCCAACTTCATCCACCTGTGGAAGAAAATCTATGAAGAATCACAAAAACTTTTATATCGGGCAAAGTTAGTTCATATAACAAGGAACACTCATCAATTCGCGGATCTCAATTTCGATGCACCATTCATCTTCTAGGAAATTATGGGTTTAACTACTTTTCCTTTTTAACTTCCTTTACAACCTGTGCTCCACCTGTGCACCACCTGCGTACAACCTGTGCACAACCTACGCGCAATCCGCGCACTATCTGTGCGCAACCTGTGCGCGACTGGCACGCAATCCACGCGCAATCTGTGCGCGACCTGCACGCAGTCCACGCGCAATCCGCATGCAATATGCGCGCAATCTGTGCACGACCCGCACGCAATCCACGTACAATCTATGCGCGACCTGCGTGCAATCCGCGCACAACCCGCACGCAATCTGCGCACAATCCGCGCGCTATCCACGCGCAACCTGCACGCAATCCGCACACAATTCACGCGCAATCTGTGCGTGACCTGCGCGCAATCCGCACACAACCCGCACGCAATCTGCGTGCAATCCACGCGCTATCCACGCGCAACCTATACGCAATCCATGCGCATCGCGCGCAATCCGCACGCAATCCGTGCGCAATCTGTGCGCGACCCGCGCGCAACCCGCACGCAATCTACGCGCGCAACCCGCACACAATCCGCGCGCAATCTGTGTGCGACCTGCGAGCAACCCTCATGCAATATGTGTGCAACCCGCACACAATCTGCGCGCAATCTGTGTGCAACCTACGCGCAATCCGCGCACAACCCTCACGCAATCTGCGCACAATCCGCGCGCAATCTGTGCACAACCTGCGCGCTTGCGGGGTCATATCTCCCTCGTCCCTTAACCAAATAAGGAAAGTTTGGTACCGTTGGAAAGATCTTGGAGAGTTCTATGCAATGGTGTGATCCTCTACTACATCTGAGAAACCTGACCCTATCATTTTTTCCAATAAAAATGCCACCCCCAACTTTCCAATTTTACATTAAAACCATTCTGTCTCTTGCCTTGCAACTGCAACTTTTCACAACAGTTAGAAAATTTTCTAGAATGTGCCTTTTCGTCCCTTTACAGAGGTGAACTACCATAGATCAGACTTACATTAAACTTGCATAAAAACAGTAAGAGAATGACAAGAAACTGCATCTCTAATAAGGGATTTTCTTTTCATTTCACAT
This sequence comes from Larix kaempferi, assembly GCA_027924585.1. Classification (NCBI taxonomy): domain Eukaryota; kingdom Viridiplantae; phylum Streptophyta; class Pinopsida; order Pinales; family Pinaceae; genus Larix; species Larix kaempferi. Next base: position 2,425,214 of record BSBM01000188.1, on the reverse strand, counting down.
TCAACAATCCAACCAATGGATTCACAATTAATCTCCAAGCAACCAACAAGCATGGGGAAGGAAACTCATGAGTATAAGGGCATAATTTGCAGGCTTTCCTCACTTCCGAAAACCATCAATCGGCCACACAATGTGGGTTCATTGTAAGTCAAAATCATCATTGAGATATGGGGCTGTAACAGCAGACTGTTTATGCTTTTACTCAGGAATTTAACAAACATAAATCATATTTGCAACAAAACCAGTATTTCAAGAAAAGAAATTGCACCTCTTCATGTTAAGCATGAAAAATCAGAACAACAAAAACAGTATAAGATGGCAGAGGTTGCTCCTCCTTTCTCTCCTCCATGGAGGCAAATAGACAAATACAAAATTGAATGCTACAGCATTGGGGACAAATTAGAGCAAGCATTGAACCTGAAAATGAATTTTCTCGCTCATTCCTCTATTTCATAGAATGCAATCAATGGAAGCAGCTTGCAAAAATCCCCAAACAGTCATGGAAATGATTTCTCATTCCAACAAATAGAAGCCATGCGATCTTGAGGTTTCTTTAATGCATCTTAGTTCCAAATACAAAATGCATGTACACACAATGATTTATATCTCTGTGAAGGGCCCAACAGCCGTAGTGTTGAACCTAAAGCTCTGATACCACTCTGTAACGTCCCCTCCCGCCTTCCAAATGCAGGGGCGAGAACATGACCAATCATACGGGGCTTTTGGCAGACTTAGCCCCAATATTTTTACTCCAAAAATATGTAAGAATTAAAAACTTCTGTGTGCAGATTCAACTCAATATAAACACAACAGAATTAAACATAATAATACACAGAAGCATAGATTCGCATCAGCATATTTATCTCAAGCAATCAACAGGCAGAGAACTCAATCCCCTTCTTATGCTACTTCATATCGATTTCATTAACATGCAGAATAATCATTCAAATACCACTTTGCAGAACACAGATTGTATATAATTTAATCCACAAAGAATACTTATCTTGCAATGCAAATGTCCAACGACTGGCTATGTGAGAGAAACGTTCCACCCAACCATAGATCTTTGTCCAGCCTGTGTTCTTTCAGCTGAGAGATCACCCGCGAGATGGGCTGTGTATCCACTAAGGAGGAACTAGATGGCTCACTCACGGTCAGGGTTTCACTCAGACAGCCATGCTAAGCCAACACACAGTTGGGTTTTTCAAGCATGCAATGGGAAATGGAGGAGGATGCTAGTCCCCTGAGCTCAATCCCAGAGCCACATACACTTCAAGCTGGACTCAGCAATCACATCCCCTGTTCATACATCCACACTTGGATTTCTCACAACTCTGTCATGAATAACCCCAAATCCGTCACTGATTTTCTAGGCTGTTAAAATTGAGTTTTCCCATGGATTTTGGGGTAGCTATTGCTCCCAAATTCGCCCCAAGGTTCATACCAATGGATCCCCCATTGGATTTCACTGTCCAATACCAACTCTGGGCGTTTTTGGCTCTTCAAAATGTGGGTTCTTTCAAAGTCGCGATTTCTAATTTTTCTCTCTGCTGGCAATTCGTTTTTGGATGGAAAATGGTGCTGGTAAGTTTCACAATGGAATGGGGATGAGGAAGAAGCAACCTCCCATGAGTTTGAGTGATTTGTGGTACAAGAAAATAGAGCCCATACTCTGCCATACGAATTTCTGAGCTGCCCATGCTCCATTGAAGCCATAGACTGAAATCCTCAACCACTTCCTTACAACAGAAATAAATGTCAGCAAGGTAAGTCAAATGGGTTCTCAAGGTGACATATGGAAGCCTATGGTTCAATCCCACAACCCCCTCACCACTCCCTAGTGGATACACGTGGCCCTTTCTCATTCGTTGCTTCCGTAGCCAGTTTTGGTATTTTATATTGCATGATATTTATTTACATCCTTTTTACAATTTCCATGGCTTAAGAGCACATGGGCATCAAAATATCAATGCTTGCATTTTAATCAAAATTCAGGCTTTCACTAGCGGGGCCTTGGCCTTGAGCTCCACGCTAGGAAAACATTCATCACATGTACACATTATTTACATTAAATGCTAATACATCCTAAGAGTCAAAATGGGGTATTACACCCATGGTGACATGGTGGTAGGTAATTCCTCTCATGATAGTTGATGTAATTGATGTGCCTTTTTGACATGATGGTAGGTAGGTCCTCCCATGGTGACATGGTGGTAGGTAAGTCCTCTCATGGTCGTGATGTAAGTGCTAAGCCATTCCCGTATGGTGGTAGGTAGGTCCTCCCATGCTGGTGTATATAAGTGTTGTGTGATGTGCATCTGGGTTGTGCTCCATGGACGATGACGGTGATCTGAATATTATGAGGTGATAGTATGGTACACAAGTTTTGCATAGGCATATAATTGGTCCTGAGATGCTCTTGCAGGTTTTGTAGAGGTAGTGTAATCAATTATGGGAGATCTTGCAAGTTTTGCAGAGGTAGTGTAATCAATCCTGAGGTGTACTTACTCGATGCATTGCTCGCAGAGATGATGAAGACCTACATGGAGGCTAGGCCTACAACCAGCATGAAAAAGGGTTGGCTCTGCAGAGCTTCCTATGAAAAGTAGATTGGAGATTGATTGAGATAGCAGCAGTGACGATGACAATGATCCAATGTTCTGATGATCCAAAGAAGAAGACTTGTGCTAGAAGACCTATGTCGAGAAATACCTTCCTAGTTAAGAGGGAGTGTTGATGTATATGTAGCTTCGGAATGTATTTCATATATGTATATTGTACCTTCTTGGTTTTCCCCGAGGAAACTCTGTGTCTATTGTCTCTTGTGTTTGTCTCTTATGATTGATATGCTGTGCTTGTTATTCTCTCAGATAAGATCCTAGATCATATTGAATTAATGCTCAAAATATAACAACTTGGCCATATATCTCCCCCTTACATCAAACTCTCTCTTCAGACTTTCCCATGCTTCTGTAACCATTTTTGCTTCAGCAATTACATCAGAAATATTAACATCCATAGCTCACTGGATGAAGGAGAAAGCTAATGAATCATCGTCAGGATCAACACATCTATTTTCTATGCAATTTTGCAAACCATTGTAATGAATAAATGTCTACATATTGGCAGAAAAAAAATTCATAATCTTTACTAGTAAAAAGAGGATAAGATACCAAACTAACACTTCTTAAATAAATTATTGGTTCTTTAGCTTTATCTGAGATTTCACAAAAAAAAATTGCATATTTCTCGGCTTTTGCCCGATTGTTCATTTTTTTAGTTTGCTTGATTCTTTTCTGATGACCCATTTCTTCTTTACACAAAGGATATTTTCTTAAAATGAGATTTCACAAAAATAGGCTAATACCTAAGGGAACACGTAACTTCGACTGACTCCCTTCTCTTGATGGCTCGACCTCAGCTCATACTTATGACTACTCTTTCCTCTGTAGCAATGGAAGATACTATCTTCGACATTAATGCTCTTCTATATTTATGTGAATTTCAGCTCCATTGAAAATACTGACTTTGCCTCTAAAAATACTGTGAGCTTGAGCTCAACAGCTTCTCCAACAACCTCAACTCCTTTTTTTTAATCAAGCTTCTACTCCTGCTCCTTAACTAGCACTTATACAAGTTTCCCTTCTTCTTAACTTGTTCTGATACGAGATCAACGAAACTGTGTAGCTTTGATACCAGATCAAGGGAACACCTCATAGCTTGAGGTTACTGTGTGGTCGTCGTATTTGCTTCTACACAAATTGGGAAACTGCACATCTTTCCTTTGATGTGATCTACGTAGTAAATACTGTGACACAAAATAGTTGCACAGTAAACTCTTGAAACTATCTGCGCAATAAGACTTAACATGAACTGCGTAGTAAAATACATGGGTGGAATTGTATGGTAAACTTAACTTGAATTGCACATAAAATACCTAAATTTAACTACACAGTAAAACATTTTTAACTTGCAATGCGTAGAAATGTTTCAACAAAATTCCCTTTGACATGCCCACAATATTAAAAGATTATTCACCACGACAATGATTACTTTGTTGCAAAGTAAATTTTCCGTGAGAACTTCACGCAATAATAAGGTACTTTAATAATTATATTGTAAAGCTTTACTCCACTTTTGAAATATAATATATTTACCACGCAAACATAAAAGTAAATACCTTTTGTGAATTTTTATGAACCCACAAACATAGAACTTAATTTATGCACGATATGTTAGGGCAATGTCCTAAATTTGTGCCTGGTGATTTCAAACTTCACTTTTCACGCAGTAAAATTATACTTAACTAAAGTATTTTTCCATTCTTTATAAAGGATAATGTTAAGACATTCACACTCGAGAAAATATGTGCAACATGAAATTCACTTTTGTGGAATAATACCGAGTATGAGAAAATATATATTATCGAACTAAAAAAACAACGCCGGCTATAGAGATTTACATAGAGATTGTGATTCCAAGTTATTTCTCCACTTAACACACTTCCTCTTCAACTATAGAGCTTGTGCACTTGGACTTCTTCTATATTAGCAAACTTCTATGTTATACTGAGCTTGATCTCCTTATACTTTTGTAAATATTTCACATGCAGAGCTTGTGCTCCAACCTTTTATTCTACCTCTGCTACTCTGTCTATTGCTCTACTTTATTATCCTCTCTTCTCCTACATATTTCACTCATGCACATATACATATACAAAAACTTGATATTGGCTTCTCTCGGAAGCTACCGAGTAACAATAAAGACAAATAATTAATTTTTGTCTGAAATGTACCTAATAACTTGACTTGGAAAATACTACAAGGTTAATTAAATACAAGGAGACATGCACCAGATTGCTGACAAGCTGACTCACTGACTATTTGACAAAACTGGAGACCGAATTAAGTGACGGAGACTTGATAGACATCAACTCGTAGTTAATATTTCCAATAGGTGGTAGGAAATGACACCGGTAATTCCAATTCCAATTCTACATTTTGCGAGCAGTGTTGGCTAGTGAAGGAGGGATCCGTTCCATTCCATTGTTGTGTATATGATGCAGTCACCTCGAGCTTCAAGGGACTATCTCCTGTTGGTCCAATTAAGAAACCCATGAAAGCCATTGCAGGAGCTTGGGTGACCCATTTTAATTTTTTTCTATTTATTTATTTGCGAAGACATAAATGCTATCTGTGTTGGTATTTTATTTTATGTGGGGGGGTGATTATTTTAAGATGTGATTATTCTGTGAAATTTATTCAAGCCTCAAGAAGGATACCGTCGAATCATTGCTAGCTACATGGAGGAAGGAAAAGTCTGTTCTACATATACAAGGGACACACACACACACACACACACATTGAGATGGAGAAGTGAATAAGCCAAATCATGCAAGAAAATATTGTAATGGATTTGCCTACTCAAATTAACACATTTTTTTTCCATTTTGTTTATGTTCCTGATTTTCTTAGACATTGAGAAGAAAAGGTCATAATTTCTGTGAAAAAGTTACAAAAAAATTGCTCTAAAACACACACACACACACATATTGAGATAGAGAAGTGAATAAGCCAAATCTACAAGAAAAGATTGTAATGGATTTGCCTGCTCAGATTAACACATTTTTCTTCCATTTTGTTTATGCTCCTGATTTTCTTCGGCATTGAGAAGAAAAGGTCATAATTTATGTGAACAAATTGAAAACAATTGCTCTAATTTTGATTTTTCTTCAAATAATATAGGAATTCAAGGAAATTTGTTTCAATTTCATGTTTCTATTACTGTAATAGTGATAAAATGAGCGATTTCTTGCATTATCAGTCAAATATCTTGCAATTTACAAGGTTATTTGATGTCTGACATATGAAAATGGATCGTTCGAGTCACGTGTCTTTTCGAAATAATTTACAGCAAGTGTAAATCAGCATAAATCAAGATAATTAAATCTTAAGTAAGTGTAAATGAGCGTAAATCAAGATAAGCAAATCATAAAGCATGTCAAAATACATTTCTTAGAAACCTAAAATAAAATACATAGAATACATACCTATTGCTATCCATTGAGGACAACATACGTTCTCAAGTCATCCCTTTGATTTTCTTTTTTTTCCACTAATTAATCTTAAGAAAGACATCAACAATAGGAAATTGAAAGCTAAATACCTTGCAGGCTCATTTCATTTCACTTTCAATACCTTGTGCATTGAGCATGGAGATGCCTTAGATCACTTTTAACTAGATCTTGTTCAGACCCTTGAGGGTTGAGCATAGAGATGTCACCCACAAATCTCCTAGTTTGATATTAATCGTCACGACAATGAAAGACAATTGGTGACATGTAAATTGGAAGTAATATTATGGTTTACTTTTGGTCCATATATCATTTATAAGTGTTACCCTCTAGATACTTTGTAGTGTGCCATAACATATTTCCATGGAGGAGGGGTCCTTTTTTGTATGTAAAGGCCAAGTTTGGGCATGATTTATGTAGAGTGTTGGTTTGGAGAGGCTCAAGACTCGTGGTTTGGTCATGGAAAGTCCTCTTGGTTTTCATTCTAGGAAGTATTAGCTTAGTGGCATTGCTGACTACATCTTAATGGGAATAAATCCCCCATCATGTTGGACCATTTGTGCCCTATTTTGGTGTCTCGTGCTTCTTCGGATGACTCCATTTGGACACATGGTTTAGGGGCTCCCAGCCACACTCATGTTTATGCTCTGTAGAAGGTTTGCATGTGTAACGATTTTCATACATGTTTCAGCACACCTCATTATTCCCACATGGACCTACTTTTATTATGTATTGACCCTCCTCTTGGATCAAGCAATCCAAATTGATGATGATGCCATCCTTTGAAGAGGATGTACCTCCTAAAGGAGGAGGGAAAAATCATGGGGTTAGATGGAGCATGGGACCCTCCTCACAGACTCAACATTTCATCCAATTTTTAACAATTCATCATATGCTATCCTTATTTTATGTTGTATGAGGTTTAGTTCCCAACTTGTGGATGACAAATCCTAAAAAATTCATTAAAAAACATTTTAAGTTATTTTATACATTATAGGTTGGTCGGCTTGTAAAAGAGGTTAATTTAGTCTAAGTCACATTTAAATAAGGCAACTCCTCCTCATTTTAACGAAAGATCACATGATCAAATAAAGTCACTTCTCTTTTCATACTTGTTTAATTGGCATAGTGGTGTGCACTCTCTTCTTGTCACTCTTGAAGCTTCAATGTGGCATTTTATTGGTTTTTAAGGTTGATACTTAACCTTGCAAGGCTTGTTTAAGGAAAGGGATTCCTAGGATATTACTCTTTTCTCCCTTTTTCTTTATTTGTGGTAAGATCTCTAGTTCTCTTTCTCTTGCACTGTCAAAGACATCCAAGGTAAGAGTAAAATATGGTTTTTATGCATAAAATATTTGTCTTGTAGGTGAGACATCCCTTCCTATAGGGCCTCTCTTGTTGTGCCTTTGGAACCTCTTTTTCCCTAATTAGGTTAACACCAACACAACTTAGGGTTTCTTGGTTTTTCCCTAATTCATTAAAATAGGATTGCCAATTCTTGAGCAGATGCTAACCACAATTCCTTCGTCGCCTTGTAGGGAAGATAATTAGGTCTTTATATTCCTCATCTTCACTCAAAATATATTTTCTATCAAAATTATGTACTATGTATTGTTAAAAATACAAAAAAAAATCATATATTGTGAAAAACCCTAAAAATTGTATATTCTTGCAAAATTCCAAAAATATTTATTTTGTGTCTTAGATTATTTTAACTATGATTTTCTAAAATATTCAATTGCATAAATAAATTTCAAATATAGATAAAATATTAAAAAATCCAAAAAAGTTGAAAAATATTGCAAAAAGGTGATTTTTATGTGTTAAAAGTGCCCTAAAGGAGGTGCCATCATAATAGGGTTAGGTGACGATAGCCCTAAGGGTTTGTTGCAGATTGGTTTATTAAGTTAATGCAAGTCCATCTCGAAATAAAATTCAAACCCTAGGGGTTTGAGGAAATTCGGGTGAAATTCTAGGTTACTTGAGAGGACCTTGGGGGGATTTGAGGCTAAGTAATTTTCTGATTTGATTTTACTACAGTAAATTGCATACCTATATCTTAAATGAATGCTAAATCATATATTCCATCCACAAAAATAGGTGCACCTTAGGGGGGATAGGCTCCCTCCTCCTTCTTGGTGGTCGGGAGGTCAATTTCACGCCATTTCGACAGTTGGTTTGGAAGATACATCCATTTTTTGTTGCCGGTTTTTACTTCAGAAAATAGTAGCAGTAAGCTACATATTCATTATTGCCCCTAAAATTAATCCAAATTAAAGGGTTTATTGTAGATATATATCATTGAGTCCATTAGGAACTGGTCTACTAACAATGGAAAGATGTTGTAGGGATAGAAGTACTTGTTGTCATGTCTATTATAGGCCTATCCTCACCTCATTTTGAGGAGCCTCTCATGCCCCAAGGAACATGTTTTAAAGAGGAAGGGGGTTACATCGAGTTGACAGTGGGTGTACTTCTTTGAGTAGTTTTTTATCATAACACTTGGTACACATATTATCACAACTGGTCCACATATAATAGTTAGGTCCACACATTGTTGAACTTTGGTTGTCATTGATGTCAACTAATGTCAAAGAGGATTTCAATTGATTCAGTATGAGTCATTGATATCAATTGATGTCAAAGTGGATACAACATTCCTACAGCAGTGTGAAGAAATATATGGAAGCCACTTTGAAGAAGAATATACGCAAGATAAAGAAGAACATGAATGCCAGAAGTACATGCACAAGATGGTGAAGGTGACATACATGGATGTTAGTTTAATGAAGTATATACAAAAGTGCATTCAGTCTAAAGAAGTGTTTCCAAGGATACATTATGTATGATGAGCTTGAATAAATACATAAGGAAGATACATTATGCAGATCCAATTCAAATAAGAACACAAGTAATGTATCCTTCTGCATGTGGTCCTTGTGTAGATATCAAGTCCACCAAGTCATACTCTCTCATTGTAGCAATCAAAGGAGTTGGTTGGATAGTGGTACAGGTGCACAAGCATCCAAGGATTTGGTTGGACAATGGTACATTTGCACAAGCATCCAAGGAGTTGGTTGAACAAATTCTATGACTGTGCAAGCAAGTCTAAGCATTGCTTAGTTGATGATCGAAAGTGCACATGCACTAAGAACCAACAAATGGTTGGACAATCATGAAAGAAAGCAAGCCTATCCAATGAGAAGATGCTTTCAGTTAGTGGAATGTGATCAAGTTCCTAGAAAGGTACAGTGGTTGAAGCAAGTCTATGAGGAAATTCTACCGTCGACAGTACAATAGGCGCGTAAGTTTCACAAGTGATGACAAGGAAATGGTCCTAATCCCACCAAGTATAAGTTGGATTATGCGCAGAATCTGCAAAGAATTAATATTGAAAGGGTGTAATACCCATAAGGGATGGAACAACAAAGGTTATATACTCATCAAGATAAAGAGTATGAATGCGCACATACCTCAAAGGAAATAGTACATCGAGGGTGCAGAGGTATACCACCAAGGCGTAAATCCCCACTATGTTGTGGACAATGAAGGCGCTTGACACCTAACATATGACACATCAACAATGCAGAAGATGACATGTGGCATATGCACAATCTGTGAAGTATGGAAGAAGGGATGCCATGACCAACTTGTGAACATACAATCCATGCAAGACATGTATAAATAGAGATGCAAGTTGGAGAATTGTAGTAAGCTTGATGGTGAGAGCATAAGAGCTTCAAGTGTTTGTTGAAGTTTGATATTAAAGGAATCAAAGGGCTCAAGGAAAAAATAGTATGATATAGTGATGATATGAATGTGCTCATCCAGCTAAACAAAGTTTTGATGGTGCACATAAAGATGTTGTAGATCCGTGACAAATGCGCTAGTACTGAAAGGAAGAAAAATTGAAGTATGCGCAAGTGCTTGATGTTTCAAAGGACATCATTACAATCATCACGATGTTAGTCACAAATGTTGTAAAGACATAAGTGTAGAGATAGAATCGAATTTTATCAAATAATGTGTAGATGTCTTGCTGATGCATATGAATAGAAGTGAAAGTGCACGGAGTTGAGAATACCATATGATATGCGATGACAGAACATCAGCAGGATACAACATGCACATCGTGATGCAGATGATTTGAGACAAGTGCATTAAATGGAACAGATGAGTCATTTGATGCATAGGACATCGCATGTTGTCTAAGAGACTCTAGAACTTAAACAAAATGGACCCATCAGTAAGTGCACAGTTCCATATGTTACTAGTGCTTTATTTCATAACAACAAACTATCAATTGAAAGCACATTATCAGTTGGTCATTGTAGTCACGCAAGTAGCAAAACAATGAGATAATCAGTGACGTAGACTACAATATCAACGAGCACATAGAACATGAAGTAAGTAATCAACAAAAGTGTGATTTGAGAGGTATGAGAAGTTAAGTGTTGTATGCATCTCAGTGATAGAGTATCGACTGCATACGAAGGTAGCACACAACAAACTTATTATCAGAAGATCATAAGGGTGTACGAGGTTGAAGTTCGAAATAATCATACATTGAACATCAGGGCAGTTGGACGGGGAAAGGAGACAGGGATTTGGAGCTTCCATCAGGTTGGTTCCTGTAAAACAACAAGGATACAAGGGGGTCAGTGCATCCTTCCAGTTGGTGTTGGAGAATTACAGGGAGTTGTAGTTCCCTTCAAGTTGGAGCCTGTAAAACTAGGGGGTTGGTGCCTCCTTCCAGTTGGTACTGGTAAACACAGGAAGTTGGTGCTTCCATAAATGTATTCTAAATTTTCATTATAAAGAAGCATTCCATGGTTTTCTCTCATTTGGGTTTCCATGTAAAATTCCTGTGTGCTATGAGTTGTTTATGTTGGTGCATATATGTGTGGATGTTTATTTACTGATAGATAACTGAAGATAAATATTAAGTAAAGGCTAATATGTTAAAGAAGTTAAAAACTGTTGATAACTATGCTAATACTGATTCACCCCCCCTGTCAGTAATAAATCGATTCCAATGCACACTACATTTGGGTCCACGCATCTAAATTGGATCCACTTATCTTCTATCGTGGAAGAGTGTTATTTTTTGAGGTAACACTAAGCATATGAGTTCACCAAGGAAGTAGAATCCTACCTGTTAAACACTAGTAGTCACTGGGTTGAAGTGGAATGATGTAGATAGATCCTAGATCCTGTATCCGAAGATCTTATTCAATTAATTTTCTTCCTTCACTTTGAACACTAGAAATTGAATCTTATCCCAAGATTGTATTCAATTAATATTGTATAAATCATTCTCTAGCATATCCCTCTCTCTGTGAAAAATATTAATGCCTTATCCTTGATCCTTTAGTTGTATCCCAAGATTCGGTATCCCTCTCTGCAACAAATAGTAACGCAAATATTTATGATATCTAGGGTTTCTAGCAATTTGTGACAATTTTGAAATTTACTTATTTTATTTTATATAAAAGAAAATCACCCTGTTAGTTAAATCAAGCTCCTCTACCCATTAAAGAAATATTGATTTTTAAAAATTCAAATATTTTTTTATCCATTTTTAAAAATTATAAATTAATAACTAAAATAATGAAAACTTGGGAAAACTATTGAAAAAATTTGTTTAAAAAATATAAAGTCAAAGCATTATGGCGACTAACAATTGCTAGCGTCATACATGGAAAGTACTAATAATAGCTAAACCCAATGTTATAGTGATCTATAATATATGCTTTAATTTATTTAAGGAATATTGAGCTACAAGGCAATGGAATAATAAATTGAGGAATCTGAGCTAAAAAGTAATTAAATAATAAATTGAGGATTAATGTTCTACAATGTAATGAAATTATATATATATATATTCATGTTTGCTTTATAATTAGAATGAGATAGGGAAAACGTGTTATTACAAAGAGAAATGGGAAAGTGAGAGATCATAAAGAGGTTAAGAGTGTGAGAGTTTGAAAACAATTGGAAAAAAATGTTTAAACGATATAAAGTCAAAGCATTATGGCAACGAATTGAATCTATATTCCATGTATGGCATGGATTAATAATAGTTAAACCTAATGTTATGGTTATCTATAACATTAGCTTTAATTTATTTAAGGAATATTGAACTACAAAGCAATGAAATAATAACCATAACATTAGCTTTAATTTATTTAAGGAATATTGAACTACAAAGCAATGAAATAATAAATTGAGGAATATGAGCTACAAAATAATTAAAGTGAAATTAGTAGCAAAGCTACTTATATCTGCCTTTTAGAATATTTTAATGTAATAGTAGTACATAATTAAAAATTAAAAGTTAAAATAATTATGTAACATTTTAGCAATGTGGATAGTTTGAAAGCAAAAAAAAAGTGACATGTCTTACTCTATGCTTTTAAAAGTTGAAATATATTTTCAGATATCTAAGTGTTAGCAACTATTGATAAAGTATTGATTATGGCATTATGAAATGTAAGACTAGTAGCTTAAATTTGTTTGTTTGTATAAAAATAAATATGATCTTTTTTAGATTTGTGTTACCTAGTTTAAGATATTTGAGGTGATATGACTACTAGATGGAAGTTATCCAATTAGAAAATTGGATCCCTATTCTTTAAGTAAAATTAGTAATTCTTTTGATTTGTAAAATAATAAATAAATGACATGTGAATAAGTTGAAATATTTAATGTGTCATATATGCAATAGAGAAAGTATTAAATATGTAACAATTAGTTTGGATATTTATTTTTCATTTTCATTTTAATAGATTTTTACTAAAAAAAAATAGATTAGCATTATAATTTTGACAATTATAAGTTATTATAATTATAATAATTATAAGTTATTTTATTAATTGTAATGTAAAACAAATAGAGATTCAATGCAATGCAATTTTGGAAGCTTCCCATCTAAAATTTGAGTTTATAATCTAATCACCAGGGAATTTGGAGGCCACTTCAGAAAATGATGGTACATGAAACAGAAAGAAACAAAATTCTATATGCTATATTTGTCGCTCTGAAATTTCATTCTACGTCTTCGAATCTCATCACTGCTATACAATATAACGTTAGTATGAGAATGGCAGGGACTAATTAGTTCACAAGTAATTTTAGCGATTTAGTTGCTCGTCCTTGCAGACCAGTAATACTCCTTGTGCTGCTTTTTATTTTGCTTTCAAATGTCCATAACAACTGTGTCGTTGCAAAGGATCCACAAACAAAGGTGTTGGTGGTGAAGATGTTGTTACACTAGGTTGGTGGTTAGCTTTTTCATTGTTTATATTATTTTAAAAATGATTGATATACCTTAATTTCAATCAACTATAGATAAACATTAAAAGTAACTGATACAAGTAGATCCACATATATAACACTTTATGTTTTTAATTATTGATATAACATTTTAAATTTCTCAATTCATAACAAAGCTACCGCAGCAATAGCAGTATAACTATAACTTTGTGAGGACTAATTGACCTTAACTTGTGCATTTGCAGGTCTGTTATCTACACCCGTTGGTCACAATAATGTGGATAAATATCACTTTAACCCTAGTTGTTTGTGTTGTGTAGCCTGCTTCGATTTATGTAGTTGTTGCAAAAAGTGTTGGCCTAGTTCACAGTGTTAATATGTTTACGGCTACCAGAAAATAACATACTCTTATAAATAAAATAGCCAGATTGTATTTGTGGCTACTAAATAATGCTAGCCAGATTGTATTAGTGGCTACTAAATTTTGTTGATTGTCCTGCATAGGTTATGAAATCAAGCGTTGAATATCTATTTCCTATTTGAGCTTCTTATTTCCAATATTACAAGGAAAGGTCATTTACATGTAAATGTCATTTTTCTCAAATGTTTTTTTTTTAAATGTATTTATAAATTTGTAAATGGAATAGTTTAAAATATAAACAAAATTGTGAATGGCGCAATTTAAAATAATTTATAATATAAGATTGTAACATAAGTTTTAAAAATATTAAACTTTGCGGCATAATATTTTTATATTTTATGCCACTGATCTTAAGAACACGGATATACCTTTATATCTGATCTTATTTCCAATATAACCTACCTGACTTATTCTAGCTACATACATATCATATCTTAAACTAATTAAATTACGAATTTTAGATATTCGTAATTGCGGTAAAAAGTCAAACTCAGTTTAACGAGAAGCAGCACATGATAGCCACCTTGATTTCAAAATGTGAGTTTGTGAAACGTGGTAAAGCATGCAAGTTACAGTTTGTAACGTGGACAATAACATGGAAAACAATTTTTCATTGCTTGCCACTACAGATTACCAAATTATATACTATTTAATTTTTCCCAAAACCAAACATAACGTAAATCTCCAGAGCTGCAAGCATTAATCAAAGTGCAGTCGAGGGAGTCTATGATAAGAGAAGCTTGTCATCTACAGCCAGAAAATTCATTGAATCTGAAAGGCAAGGAGTCTTCATCTTCAGTAGGAATCTCGTTGGATACATTCCAGGAATCTCGTTGGATATATTCCTGTTAAATTTTGTTGGTAGGTTTTGATAGTAATAAAGTAACTAGCCATGAACTCAAAGCATGGAGGCAGTTGATGGAGAGGAGAAAATTGGCAACTAAGCATGATGGAAACATGTTATATAGGGATGCTGAGAGGAGATAAAGTTATGGGGATTTTGCAGTATTTTGCTGGTGAAATCTGTGGTGGTATTTGGCATTACATGTAGGAAATTATGTTTGGGCGTGGATTTGCAGACGGGAATGGGGACACTGGGATGTAGATGTAGTCATGGACAGAATTTTTAAATTTGAGGATGAGTCATGAAAACAGAAATTCAGAGTTCTTGAGCAAAATCTCTCCTTAGATTCTAGAATCAGGGATGGATGGAAATAAACTTTTCTAATGATTAATTTCTTGGATGCTGCGGTTGACAATTAATGAATTGACAGTCCTGTTGTTGATTTTCGGGGATTTTGATACTAAACCTCTTAATAGACAAAACATGCAAATCTGAGATAGAATCCGGCTAACACGCAAAAATACTCTAGAATCCTAAGAGAATACACTACTGAAGAACATGTGAAGCGAAAAAGGTTTCTCAAGTATGAATCAGTATGAAAGCTTCCTTGCGCAGTGGTTCTCGATGAACACCAGCACATACCAGGCATGTTAATTAGTTTCATTTTGAAGCAATGATACATTACATGTATGTTAGTTGGTTTCATTTTCATATTATGTAGAGGAGATGTAAAAGCTCTGAAAATATACATTAAACAAAAATACATGGGTTGATATTTTTTCAACAAAAATACATGGGTTGGGTTTTCATAGTATTAGGTTAAATTCCTTTCATTTCCTAGAACCGATCATAAGGGTCAGCATTTCCTAAACAAGCAGGCCTGCAAATTGATGAAGGAAGATAGAACATTCAACTATAAAAAAAATACTTTATTTTCAGGGACATTTTACCAATTGGTATACAAATAATTAGACCAGGTTTCTTAGTGTAGGTGGCATAGTTTCTCTTCACTATAGCAAGTCTTGCAATTTGGCCAAAATTTAATGTCTCTCAATCTGGAAAAAATTCCATATCTTAATTGAATGAAGGCCAGTGCATTCTTAGGCAAAAGAAAGACATCATTTTTCTAGTTAGTTAAGCCCCAAGTGGAGAGGATGAAATGCTTTGAATTTTTCATTGAAATTAGGAGGATATGATGCCAAGAAATGTGACTTATACACTACCTCTATTTCTACATGATAGATTGCAATTATCTTTCAAATTAGTCAATCCACCTACTTGAGTGGACCTTCTGGAATATGGAATGCAGCCCTGCACTAAACGTGTTGCTCTCAGAACCAACAAAAAATCACAAATTTGGTCAAAGCTCTTCCTTGAGGCTGGCGAGCCTTATAATATGATGTCGAATTCCCTGCTCGGCTTACACTACGATCCTTAGTGCTCTATGAAACCGGCGATTTTAGGGCTAGACCCTCTTTATGAACACCAATTCAATCAGGAACCTTATTTGAATGAAAACTCCACATACGACACCCGCATTGAGGAGAAACATCGTTCCTTCAGGCTGGGTCAGCTCTAACGGTTAGTTGTGTTATAGCTTGTACATACTTGGATAGGTTCCATTGATCATTATCTTCATCTATGAAATGCAGCCCTGCACTAAACGTGTTGCTCTCAGAACCAACAAAAAATCACAAATTTGGCTTAAAACTAAAGAAAATAAACTGAGAGCATGTGATTTCTTCTCGTATTGGTTTTTAATGCTTTAATTTTGTTGAAGTCCAGTTTGGCTAGATTTGAACGGTCACGATTATCACCTGGTTGCTATGAAAAAAACGGTGGCATTGCCGGATATGAAATCCACCATGTCGTTGATCCTGCACCAAGGGACGAAAATTGGATTAATAAATCATTCAAAATACTTCATACAAGAAAGAAATGAAATGCTAAATACTGCATTTTGGAATAGTAAGGTCTCTGTCATGTTGCCCAATAGGTTGAAGCATATTTACCAGTACGATTCTGGCTGCCCATCTCCAGTGGCAGAAGAGATATAAGCATCTAATCCAATTCAAGTTTTATAGACAACGACATTTCTTTGCTGTGATCCAAATTCATATGCCTTTCAGTGTATCTTGTGAACCCTATATTTTGCTCAATTTTCTTTATGTGGAGTCTTTGTGGAATGGCTAAACCTTTCATTAACTACAACATTGGCCAGGTCTCTCTCAGGTTAAGGTGTTTTTTATTAAAAATTAAAAAAATTGCCATGAGTCATGCCTTCAACAGAAAATACCGTCACTACATACGTCGTGTTGAACACGTGAGAAAAGATGTCGAGCTTTCTAGATTGCCAGCTCTACACATCGCCTACTTCTACTTTCACCGATTGACACATTTCCATTGAAATATCAATAAATTGTTAATCATTACTTTTTTCCATTGATTTGCTCGAAATTTTCCTAAATTTATCCCGCATAAAGGTAGTATAAAAGCTAATTTTCATTATTCTCCAAAGCACCGGCATAATTCCACATCGGGAGGCGTGCTAGGTGGTTTCCTTCACTATATATAACAGATGGATTAAGATGAGCAGTAAAAATTAAAACCAGATAAGTTAAAGTTTACGAACATTCCTCCTCCACCTGGGCAAATCCGTTTCATGTTCATTAGTTGAAGTCATAGATTTTGAACAGATTGTGTTTGTTAGCTATCATATTAATAATGTTGCAATGTAATGATTATTTAAAAGACACTTGGCAATATTAGAGTTGGGTTAAATATTTTTATTTTAAAATTATTTAATTATATCCTATCAATGATAAATTGATATTAATTTAAATTTATTACGCTTTTTTCTTAAGGAAAAAAAAAAAATTGATATTAATTTAGAGGACACTTGGCAAAATTGATATTAATTTAGAGGACACTTGGCAGAATGATATATTTTTTTATGATTATTATTTTTAATTGATTTTTTAAATCTGATAATTTTATTGCACACTAGGGCAAATTAGTCAAATCATTAAAATAAACCAATAACAAAACAGAAAAATGTATTTTAAAAAATAAATAAAAAAATATATTTTAAATTTTACAAAAAATAATTTAATATATGAATTTTACAAAACTTAAGCCAAACTTTAGAAAAAACATATAATCTAATTAAAGTCAAAGCTTTTAGCATACCAAACGATTGCTATATAACCTGCCGGAGGCAGGTATAATAACACGGTAGGCAGTGGTATCATGCCCAATCACCCCAATGGGTAGGTTTAAGTTCCGTTATCTTTGTAGCACTTCAATATAATGATAGGGTCTATGCACACCCCCTCTATTATATTGAAAGGCCAATAGTCCAGTAACAAGGTAAGATATTAAATCTTTCACTTAAACTTTTTATTTTTCAACACAATTACAAACTCTTTTTCCATAAACAATGTGTCATAATTTCTTAATTAACAAGTAAAATTAGCAACAAAGTTGCTTATACCTACCATTTAGATGCTTTAATGTAATTGTTATATATCATCCAAAATTAAAAGTTAAAATAGTTATGAAACAGTTGAAATTCATATCAATGTATTGTTTATATATAGCTCAGAGAAAATTCGCAACAATATATTATTTATATCTAGCTCAAGTACACGTCTATTTTTGTTATACATTGTCCAAAGTTAATCCTAAAAGCTACATGAGTATAAATTTCCTTTACCTCTCCACTTGCGTCAACTAAATTCATAAATTAAATTAAATTAAATTTGTATTTGTAGACATTTAAATAGTTAATTTCCTTAGATACTTCTAAAGCATGTTTACTTCTATCAATAATAAAAACAAAATGATAAATATTAAAAATAAATGAAAAATGATTAAAATATGAATAAAACTATTAGCTACAACATGATCATTTATTTCAGCAAGAATACACCATATTTACTTTTATTAATGATAAATGTTAAAAATAAAAACAAAATGATAAATACTAAAAATAAATAAGTATAAATATAAAAGTGGGATTATTATTATTATATCAACGTTAGTTATTCCGCACTTCCAAAATAATATCTTGACATTCTCACATAATGTCAAAAAGACACACGACTATAGGGAATATATAATATATGTTAGTTATGTGACGTGACTTCGAGAATTGTAATGTGTTGAAAATTCCCAACGAACCTACCACCACGCTACTTGGGTCCCACCAAATAATAACTGCCTTCATTATAGGAAAAGGCTAGGCCAAACGCGTAGCAACAGCTCACGCGGAATCCCCAAAGTTGGAGGGACGCGAAAATGGACGATATCGCTTCCACTAATTTTAGCGGCATGTGAAATAATTTAATAGCATTTGCTTGTACAAGTCTGTCGGCACCGTCTGTCGGAGGTGCATTTCTTATCTTGGTTGGCAAAAACAATGTCGGTTTTCCAAAAATAAAAACAATATCGATGTTTTGAGTGTTGGTGCGTGTGAAGTCATGATGTGTCAGTAAATTAGTTGGGTTAAATATTTTTATTTTAAAATTATTTAATTATATCCTATCAATGATAAATTGATATTAATTTAGAGGACATTTGGTTGAATTGATATTAATTTAGAGGACACTTGACAGAATGATATTTTTTTTATAATTATTATTTTTAATTGATTTTTAAAATCTGATAATTTTATTGCACACCAGAACAAATTAGTCAAATCATTAAAATAAACCAATAACAAAACAGAAAAAATGTATTTTAAAAAATAAAAAAATATATTTTAAATTTTACAAAAAATAATTTAATATATGAATTTTACAAAACTTAAGCCAAATTTTAGATAAAACATATAATTTAATTAAGGTCAAAGCTTTTAGCATACCAAACGATTGCTATATAACCCGGAGGCAGGTATAATAATAATTTGTGGAATAATGATATACAATGTAATGAAGTAATAAATTTATGTATGTTTTTCAGGTTTGTTTTTTTTTTTCAGCAGAACAAAAACGTACGATGTTTTTATGTTTGCTTTATAATTACAAAGAGATATGGAAAACGTGTAATTACGAAAATACATAGAAAACTGAGGGACATTAAAGAGGTGAAGTGTGACCGTTGATTAATTTTTTCAAATTATTTGAAAAAGTTAAAATTTATTATAAAATTAAATATTATTTTTGTTATTATGGAAAATTACACAATATAATCTGCCAAGGATGCTCTTCGATAAGGGAAAACTCTAAATGTATTCACTTTTACACTAAGAGTTTTTGAAGGTTATTGTTAAAATTACATAATCTATTTAATCATTACATAGTCAATACATAAAGGTTCAATAAGAACATCATATTACTTGTAAGGATTGAATTTGGGTGGAGAGGGTACCAATCATTTCTCTCAATCACGTAAACTACATTTAATAAACATATTAATTTTTGAATTTAATAATAATTTTATAAAACGTATAAATTTATTTAATTGATAAAAACTTTAAATATATATGTAATGGTTTTTTTAATTAAGAAAACCATTCCCATTCCCATAAAGTGATGACCAAATACCTTCGATTGTGTTTTTATTTGGTTTAAAGAACCATATGCATGTATTGTATTGGCTCTACTTTGTTATCCAATTTTACTTTTAACTTTTTGATAATCTTCTATTAATCATAAGTGGTTTTGAATGTTTTCTTAAAAAAAACCGTACCTTCGCTATTCCTTAAGAATAAAAAAGTACATCCTCAATACAAGTTTGCATACTTCAAAAATCTTATGATACGAGTATAAACACATGTAACTCTTTCTAGAACTATTAAGGTCATCTTAACTATAATTCAAGAGACTCCATCCTATACTTAAGGAAAAAAACCAGAGAAGGCATCTAAAGCTTAATCCTAAAAGGTTCAAAAAAAGACATATATATCAAGATAGACTGATCCAAACTTATAAGAAATCACTGCTAGTCAGCTAAGATATATTCAGAACCTCTATGGATCATTGCTCCAACAATCCATTCCTCCCAAAAGAGATAACCTTCCTCTTCAATAAGATCCTCTTTGGATAGTGCATCTGCCACTGAGTTAAGTTGACGATAAATGTGATCTATAGTCCAATCATAGAAAGAGTCCAAGAGTGACTGAACTGTCAGACACCAGTGATGTAGAGATAAAACTTGAAAATCATACAACCTCTTAGCCCAATTAACTACCACAAGAGAATCCCCAAATATCTTGATGCAATCAATTCCAAAATATGATGCAATTTTGTTTAAGCACCAAAGAGCCAACAATTCTTTCCTTGGAATTGGATCCTGGGCCACAGTTCATTTTCATCCTGAAAAAATGATCCTTGTTGATAATCAATTGAATACCAACTGCACACCTACCATCCTGTATGTAACACCCTGATTTTGACCTTGTTGCATTAAACTTGTAAATGATGTAATATTGTTATAAAAATCGTGGTGAGGAGCTCAAGGCCAAGGCCCCACCATCAATTTAGCATTTTATGTATCGGCAATCAAAAATAGATGCATGTGGATCACGTGCCAGCCTATCACAATAGAAATTACAAATATCATGTAAATATGTATTTTAATAAAATACCCACAACTAGCTATGCAATGCAACAAGAGTACGGGGGAATGATTTTTACAAGGAATAGGGAGGGAAAATATTCAAACCCTTGAACCAATAGTGTCAAGCCAAGTGTTAATGAGAGAACCCATAAACCATTAACTACCCATTTTGACTTATGCACCCAATCATTTAATTCTTCCAAAAGTTGGTTGAGGTAGTTATTATTTTGAGAAATGGAGAGCATGGATGTCTCAATTTTGTGTATGGGAAATCCATCATCTTGGAAAAATGTGTTTGTATTGTTGGGAAAGAAAACATCCACGAAATTGCTTCCCAACCCATTATTCATCCATCATTTTTTCTCTCTCACGAGTTATGGGCATGCTGGGTGTTTTTCTCCGCGTTTTTCCCCGTGTTTCCTTCATTTTTAGTTGGGAGAATGGCGTTTTTGTGTTCTAGAATAGTGGGGAAGAAGGTAATTCATTTTGGCGGTCCATAGAGGCCATTTTTTTCCATTTCAATGCTCATATACTTGTGAGATAAATCGCTTTATTCCCTATGGTTTATTTTCCCCTCTCACAACTTGTTTTTGGGTGCCAGGATTTGGGAAAACCATGGACATCTTGTTTTGTGCATCCCAAAATTGAAATTGTTTTTGCCATTCCCAACTTTTGTATTTGTTGTGTGTGTATGGTTATTGTTGTGAATTGGGTTATTTGTATCCCTTGTTTTGGCTTGAACTGTTTGTAAGGAACTAGGAGTAAGTGTTAAAAAAACAGGATCGCAGAGCAATAACAATAAACAGAAATGCAAATATATTCACACATACACATTACAAGAGAGACACAGATATATCGTGGTTCACACAACTTGAGCTATGTCCACACTGAAGTTGTCAGTCCTTATTATTATTCCGTCGAGCAAAGTGAAGGGATACAACCGCTGCACTTCCTCTTCACTGTCTCACAGTCTCTCTTCTTGATCTTAGAGATCTTTACAATGCATAATACCTAATACATCAACCCTAGCCGTATTACAATGTCTTTATTTTATAAGGGAGATACAATGGGAAAATACCATGGGTTACCCAAAACCATGGGCCCGAAAACTATTGGCGAAAACAACCCCAAATTTTTTTCTCAGGGCCTACGCCACTAAACCCTAATTTTCTTGAGGGCATTTCCCCTGATCCCCCTTCTCGGGGGCTCTACCCCCGAACCCCCGTAATTTGTGGGAGCTTCCCCCAAACCCCCTTTCTTGGGGGCGCTGCCCCCGAACCCCCAACGGGGGTCCACTGGCCCCCGCACCCCCCAGCCGGGGGAGTGACATCACTCCCTCAGACCCCCTAGGGATCGTGTCGGGATCATAACCAAACCTGGGCTACGAACACGGTTGAATAATAATATCTCTGAATCTAGAGACCAGGCTCCACAACCAACAAGAAGAGGATTAGAATTGGCTTGATAAACCTAGTGAAGAGTGTAACCTCACGAAAGATCAAAGAGATTTGGATACTTTTCTATGCACACCCTGAAGAGCACTAGAAGGGAAGGTATGGCCTAAGGGACTATGGATTAGTGAAGGGAATACTTCCTTGTGTTGAGTGTGTAGGTATTGTGGGTGCCAAGCTAGTTGAATCTTGTGGAGGTGCCAATAGCTCTGTGGGTGAGCTCACTAGCTTATCAATTCTTCCTTTATGCTACCTTAACAGCTTGATAAACCCAAATCTGTACTGGCTTGGTTGAGATGTGTATATAATTGGCTATGTGTTATTTGTTGTTCCCTTTTCCTTGTGGAAATCATGCCCAGCCCAGGGGTGGAAGTTGTGTTGAGAGATTGATGAGAAAAACTGGCCTATGGTTGGGTGGAACGTTGCAGTTGCATAGCCAGTTGCTCGAGACTACTTCCTTTTAAGATAAGTACTCTCTTGTATTTCATATATGCAATTTTTTTTAATTGTTTCATGTTTTATTTATGATTATGCTGGAAATTGCATATAAATGTGAGGAGTAGAATTTATTTCCGCTGTGTCAAATTTGATTATGCATCTGCACACATAGGTATTTTATTTTCCTTGAATTTGTTAACGATGAATGGGGCCGAGTTTTTGAAAATCCCTTATGTATATTCATGTTCCCTTCCTTGAGTGGGATTGATGGAAGGGGATGTGACACTGTGCCAACCCATCAAAGTACCCTATGGAAATACCTGGAACAAAAAAATCTTCAAGATGACGGGTTCTTCTGGGAATATATTTCACACAATTGTAATCCTTGTGCATATTAATAATTATAAGGGTACTAGCATAAGCATTCATATGTTTCCTTTCAAATATGGCATAGTTCCTATTTTTCCAAATATGCCAACATATGAATGTTGGAAGAGTCCTAAAGTTCTTGCAAGAAATATTCCATTTTTTAAAACTGGCTTCAAAAGAACCAATCCCCAAGTTTGAGAGACATTCAAATAGCTACAGACCGGTTCCCATACCTTCTTAGAGTACTTACAATAAAAAAATATGTGATCGATTGATTCCACATCCCACCTGTATAGAGCACAAATATTTGGACCATGCCATCCTTTGCGCACTAAGTTGTTCCAAGACAGTAAACAGTCTTTGAAGGAAAGCCAAATCAAGCACTTAATCTTTTGAGGAATATGACATTTCTACAATTTGGAGTACCACCATTTTGGTACACAATAAGAGCCAAATTGGGCAATTGCTGAGTATGTTGATTTAGCAGTTACTTTACTAGATTCTTGATTTTGTGACCAAACCAATTCATCATCACTATTTGTTAATCTAATGCCAACAAAATTGAGATAGGAAATGTAATGGTTCCATTCATCTACTCAAATGCTATGCAAACCCAGATCTCAAGTAGTCATCCAATATGAATATGGTCCTATTAACCATTGAGGACGTTTAATATGAGCCAGAGTTAAGAATCCCATCTTTGCAAGGTAATCCTAAATATATGAAGATAGGTGGAATTTTTCTTCATTTCCTATGTAAGGATAAATCCCAATCAATATGTTATTTCTTTTTCCCATCCTCCATGCTAGATCTTTACTAAACCATGGAAATATTTTTAAGAATCCACTCCAAAAGTTTGATGAATTCCTAGAATTTTTTATGGGATTTCTAATCCACTGCAATAAATTCCCTTTTAAGTATTTTCCATGTAGAGCCTCAAACCATAAACTTGCTCCAAATATTCCACATCACATGCTCTTCATGCTCAGAGTTGCACTAAACCATAATATATCTTTAATGTCCCAGCCACCAATATGTTTTGGCTTTGATAATTTCCCAACTAACCATATCATATTTTCCTCCACTAACATTCCAAGACCGTGCCTAGACCAAAGGAAATTGAACATCAATCTTCTTATCCCATTTAATATAGACTGAGGAATCTGATACTGGCAAACCAACAAGAAAATATGTTAGGAGAGTAAGCCTACCCCCAAGAGAAAATACATGTACATCCATAAACCAATTCTTTTCTCATACCTTCACACCAACCATAGCCAATCATTAACCTTGTAGCAATTGGGTTTTCATAAATAACCATGATATTTGAAGCCATTAGCAATGTTTGTAACATGATATGGAAGAACCATTGAGATATGAGAAAGAGTATTTAAGTCCACTTTATGACTGATAGAAGCAGATTTATTTAAGCTCACTTCCATCCTCAAGGCAACAGACAAAATATTAATGATCTCAACAAATTCATTCCATTCTTACATTGTTCCCCTACCAAAAAGGACCACATCATCAACAGAGAGTATATGTGTGATAATAATAGAGGATGAAATTTTAATTCCTTTCAACTTCCCTTCATTTTTTGCAACACAAATCATTCTACTCAGACCTTTGATGACCAGTGAAAAGAGTAATAGAGATAAATGGAAGCCCTACCTAAGGCCTCTATTAATGCTTAAAAAGGAAGCAGGGACCCATTTATGAGAACCAAGAATTGAGCAGAAGTCACACATGCCATTATCCAATTAGTGACCTGACAGGGTATGCCAATTTGGAGGAGAAGAAGTCTCAGATAAACCCAATTAAATATGTCATAGTCCTTTACCAAATCCATTTTTAATATCAGATGATTCATATCTTAAGTTTTAAATCAGTGTAGATACTCTTGAGTAACACCCACTGCATCCAATATTTGTCTATTTGCCAAAAACTCAAATTGTTCTTTTGACATCATTTCTGCAATTTTGGGTTTGATCCCGTTTGATAAGATTTTTGTGATAATCTTCTAGACAAGATTACACACATCAATTGGACTATAATCATTAGACATGGAAGGATTATTGCACTTAGGGATGAGGGAAATAAAGGTTAATTGAGTCCTCCAGAAACAAAACCTTCCACTCAAGACTGTTAAACCATTTGTAATAGATCCCCTCCCATAATGTCAAAAAAGGTCAATAAGAGTTCCACTGGCCAGCCATATGGACCATGTCTCTTATCCTTAGCAAACCTTTTCAACACCTTTTCAATTTCTTCCAGAGACATAGGCCTCCCTAATGATCTTCCCTCCTCCTAAGAGAAAAAAGTAAGAAAATATCTAACGACCTGCAACTGGGCCTCAATTTTATTTGAGCCTTAATCTTTGAAGTGCTTAGTGAAATATATTTTTGCATAAGCTTCCAAATCCTTTTGATATTTGGCAATATTCCCATCCTCATCTTTCAAGTCCCAAATGGAATTTATATTCCTACGATAGGTAGCATACTTATGGAAGAGTTTTGTGTTTTCATCACCAAGAGATACCCATATAGATCTACTTTTCAACCTCCAGGCAGTCTCCTCTTGCTTGAGTAATCTATTCTTCCGATCCTCCAATTCCTGCAATTCAAATTTCTATTATTTTGTTAGAATCCCCTATGTATTTGTCTCAAAGAAAATATTCAACCTATTTTCAATCTTTCTAACATCTTCATTAGCTGCTTCTTTTTTTGTTTTCTCCCATTTAACAATTTCCTTCTTCAAGCATTTGATTTTATCAACCAAGGAATCCATCGGATTAGCATCTTTTGGAGTAGAGAAGATATTCCACTTATTCCTCACCAATGAACAAAAATCCAAGTCCCATAACCAAATATTGTTGAATTTGAAAGGGTAATTCCTTTTTTATTTTAGCCCATCGATATGAAGGATGATAGGGAGATGATCTGATATATTAGAATAGTCAACCCAGGATCTATACCTCTATAGAGCAATTGCAAAATATTCCACCAAAAGAAAATGATATAACCTCTGGTTTTGAATGTTTAGTATAAGAGGTGGTATTTTTGAAAGTTGATATTGTTATTAATTAGTTATATTAGATAGTAAAATAAACAAATTTGACTTATGGAAGCAGTTATAAACATTTATTATAAGTAGTTGTGAACATTTATTGCGAACATTTATTATAAGAGGTGGTGTGCTTCTTTATTGTGATCAAATTTGATATTATCATTAGTTATATTATAAAATAAAATTAATTTAATTTAATTTTGTTAGTTCTAAATATTTATTAGAAATAGTTGTGATTATTTATTATGAAATGATTTATTAAGTAGTGTTGGTAGGGACTTTATGAATCGGTTTGCAGTTTTTTCATTAAAACGACACATAGTTCAAATATTTTAAAATGTTTTCAAATATAAGTTTTTATTCAAAAGAAATTTTGTAGTTTTGCTCAACCAATAATATGAACACCGTAGTTTTATCACCCAACCAAGAATCTGGACCTCTTATTTGGCCTCATCCCAAGGAAAAACACGGTGGTTGTTTTAGACAAAGTATGTGGTTTTTTTATTGCATTTGTTTCAAATGGATTAATGCTATGACGACTTAGAATTAGTTTGGAACATTTTATGTTTTTTTGGGCAATGTTTGGATAACAACTACACTCAAACAACCACCTCCCTTTCCACCATCCTCAGCACCACCACCATCATTTCTAATGAGGGCACCATCCTCACCATCACCACCTCCATAAACAATGGCCACAGTCAAAAGACTAATAAGAAGGATTGCTACATATCTATATATTCTATCTAATCCTTGATGAAAAGACTAATATGAAGGATTGTTATAGATCTAGATATTCTATCTAATTTCTATTGGATGACCAATAAAATAAAGAAGAACAAGAGAATGGTAAGAAAAGGAAGTGAAACACGGCCTACAAATAAATCTTGTCTCGGAGATGGTTTCCAACTATAGTTGATAATGTGCGCACTACATTAGTGTTAGAATGCACCATTGTTCAACACTAGCTACATGGCTACCTTCTTGGGTGCTTCAATGGGTTTTGATTCAGGGTAAAAAAAATTGAAACTCTTCATGCCCCTAGGAATACACTACCTATTCAGTCTTTTATCACAATTATTTGAGGTTAATATTGTCCTATTTAAGATCCCACATAAAACAATTCTAGTGTAGTTGGGTTTGTGCTAACTCTGGTTATGGTGTTGTAGCTACAAGAAAGAATGTGTCCATAGATATCACTTTTGAGGATGGATATTAGAGAAGCATGAAAAGGAATACTACAAGGAACACTCATGGAAATTAAACATATTTTGAAGCTAAGGGGAGCAAGAATACTCATGGAATTAAAACTAATGTTGAAGCCAAGGAGAGCAGGATGCAAAGGCATCAAATTTACAGGTTATGAAATAGTTTTGAAATATTTGGTTGTGGATTATATATAGATAGAATATTGAAATTATACTAACCTTCTTAGATGTTAATCTATGTACAATACTCTCCCTAATATTCCTTAACTAAATTGACGGGAGTGAGACAAATCACAATATAAACTCGATAGAACGAATATTAATTGCATAGAATGATTGTTGAATAGAGAGGGGCATTCAATTGGCTTGCTATAGGGGCTACCACCATATCTAGTAGGGATGGTGTTTGATGACATGTAGTTAGTACACTACTAGAAAGAGAAGGGGGAAATAAGCTCTATACTAGACAGGAAATAAAGCTACAGCTCAATAGCTTGTTATTTTTCACCTGGAGAAGCGATTTCCGATTTCTGACTTCCGACAAGAAGGATTGGCCACCCCTTCTATGATGATCGATTCGATATCAAATGACTATATAAAATGTGCATTCGATCTCTCATGGATAATGCTAGCATATTTGTTCTTAATCAATAAATTGATTTTTAAAATGAGCGGTCATTCCTTCTCCATCGATCATTAGCCTGAACATTTCAAGTATACATATAATATTAAAACACTAATTGATAATTATAAACATTGTATGCATTATTATATTAAATAGGCAATATTTATTGTTTTTTGTAGATAAAACATGTTTGTGTTGTTGAGCCTTAGTCAATACCAGGAAATCCCATTCCTTGATTTGTTAAAAGATCACAACCTTGGTTTATTCAAGCATGGATGGTATGTTGAGATGGATGAACCAGATAATATTCACCTGGATTTATATCTATTCGTCTTGTATGAGGAAGGAGATCCAACTCGAGCTGGAATATTGACATTTGCATATTCGATTACTGACGATTTATTGTGTGTTCAAGTTGAAGTGACCGAGAGAGACCAGTGTTTCCTTCTACAGGTTGATCTTATGGTTTGTAATTTTCAACCAGATCTAATGACGAGTGGTCCCGATTAATATTTGGTTTCCTGTGAGAAGTAAGGGTGGGTTTTTCCCTCGTATGATGCTTCTAATCGGTCCAGAATTAATACCGCATCATCTTTGAAGAAAGGAATTTTGTCGGTATGGAAGAAAAGAATCATGGCTATGAAAAATTCGTCTGTATTGCATTACATGAATATTGAAAAGAAGTTTACAAATGTAGGCCATGAAAATATTCTTATATACCTTAGAAGAACATTTCTCAATCATATTGAAAAAGATGTGACCAAATCTTGCTTCAAAGCACTCAAATTAAGTCCTTCTATTGCGATGATGTGGATAGAGACTAAGAGCTTCGAAAGTTCAAAAGAAATTCAACAAGAACAGATCAAATACTTTTTGTTCAATGAGAAAGTTTTTTCTATTGATGTAACAAGATGTGTTGTTGCGCCTTCGCATTTGCAATATCAAAAAGTTGATGAGGAGGTCATCGAAAACATGGTTTTATCTCTTCTCTCAACTTTTAAAACAATATTGAGAGATGATATTCTATTTCCTTTCGATAAAGAGACCACATTGGGATTTGTTCCTAGAAATGAAGATGAAATTAATTTTCCTTCAGTAAATTTGTATATATTGGATGGGCATCATACTATTTCCGCACAGAAAAAAATCATTGAAACTAATAAATATTAATCGGTCCATTCAAGGTATCGGCATCGAACAACTCATCTTCTACATAAAGATGTTCCTCAGCACATTATCAACAAATTATGCAAACAACAAAATTTATCAAACAAGGATTTTGTAAACACTGCATTCATTTCTCAAGTTGTAAAAGCAAGGGAGAAATGGATATCCTACGGTAGGCCATCCCACATAGGAAAGGGAAACACTTCCAGTGATGATTGACAGGTACACAATTTTTCTTCTTATCAATCAAAGTCTTTAGATTGTTGATTGCGTTATGAAATTAGCAAATTAAATATTATCTTTAATTTTATATGTTTGTAGCCTTTCCAAGGTGAGTGTATGGATATATTTGTTTAAACAAAGGACAACCTTAAAGACAAGCTAACTCTTGTTTTAACATCAGATCCACTGTGGAGTAAATGGATGTCTATATTCGAGCTTTACAAAAGTGGTTCCTTTCCATGCTCACCCAAGAGCATCACTCAGGTTGGTTTTGTTCAAAATAAAATAAAGAATCATGGATCTAACATTTTTAGACCATTGCATGATCTTGATGAAGACGAATTGACCATTTTGGCGGACAATATAATCAACGGATCGGTTTGGCTGAGCACATCAGTTGCCAAAAATGTTTTCGCAGAGACTTTATATCAATATTGCAAGCGAATCAAGGATGAGAGGTCAACCAGGCATTCAATATTTGAATATTTCAAAGTTCATTATGTTCAAACTTTTCGATCACAGATTATCACTTTTGATAATGTCATTGAAATCTATAATATTGCACCAAATCATCTCCAACAACTGTGCAGTATTTTATGCTCCGAAAAACAAGCAAAATCTCCGGGTAAGAAGAGAGAAAGAATATGAAGAGGATAATGGTACCAAATTACCAAATGATGCTGAGAAAATATTGAACATATATATCAATAAAGAGGGGATGGGTATGTCCATTGATGTCATCAAAGATAGTTCACAGTTTGCTTATCAATTTTGTTATCCTGCATCTTTGGTCAACACACTAAGATCCATTGCATTATTTGGTGCGGCAATCAGCTGTGAATTTGTTGTTGTTGATATGTGTAATTGTGATAGTCCCTAGACAAAAGAAGATATGCTTGCATTGTTGTACTACTTAGAATCAAATGAAGTGGCTTGTACTTGTATTTTTTTAGCCGATATGGAAAAATCTTGTATGACACTATAGCAAATCCTGGAATTAGTGTCCCATTTAGCGTCCCTTTTTAGTGTACATTTTTTTATCATTGAGTGGTCGAAGTAGACACTAAATGGGACGCGTCATGGACAAAACTTAAAGAGTCTAAAATAGCGTCTTTTTTTGCTTCCTAAATAGCATCATTTCTTATGTCTAAAATAGTGCCCATTTTTAAGCTTCCAAAAGAGCGTCCAATTTTGCTTCCTAAACGATGTTGAGGTTTGCTTCCTAAATAACATCCTATTTTGCTTCCTAGAGATCGTACTCTTTTACTTCCTAAATGACGTCCCCATTAGCACCCTATTTTCATCCTTAAAAGCGCCATGTTAGCATTTATTTTTGCATCTACATTTGCGCCATATTTGCATCCAAATTAGCATCCAATATTACATCCATATGTGCTACCACTTTAGCATCCCATTTTGCACCACGTTTTACTTCCAATATGCACCAATTTTTGCTTCTAATTCTGCACCAATTTTTGCTTCCTTTTGCATCATGTTTTGCTACCAAAATGGTGCCATTTTTTCTTCTATTGTTGCACCATATTTTGCTTCCTATGTAGCGCCATGTTTTGCATCCAAAGTAACATCTTATTTTGCTACCATATCAACGCCATGTTTGCCTTCCTCATTTGCTTCAAGTGTTGCATCATTTTTAATGCCTAGTCTTGCATCTCTATTTATGTCAACATTAGCACCATGTTTTGCTACCAATTTAGCGTCAATTTTTACTCCCACACTAGCGCCACATTTTGCTTCCCATTTAGCTTCTTGAATTTCTTCTTGTTTTGCTTCCTCATGAACACCGCATTTAGCTTCCCATTAAGCATCTAATTTTGCTTCTTTGTTGGCCACTAGTTTAGCTTCTAGTTTGGATTCTACTTTAGCATCCAAAATAGCATAAAAAATGACTTCCAACTTAACGCTAGGTATTCAATCCAATGTTGCTTCTAGATCTATGAGATAATGAACTTCCATTTTAGCTCCTAGTTTTTCTTCGTATTTTGCTTCCTTATTAGCACCACATTAGACTTGTTATTTAACACCTACAACTATATCCAATTGTGTGCTAATATATTTATTATATCAAATTATTATAATTATTTCATTCATTTCAATAGTTCTCATATATCATTTACTTCATAGTTCTGAAATAACATAATGAAACATTCAAATTAATTGTAGATACAATTATTGAAATTAATTGCATAGCATTTGTGAAGAAAATTTAACACAAACATACAACATTTATCCAAAGTAGTAACATCATCATATATATTAAATTTCCATGAAAAGATCATCGACAATTTCCAATATAGATAAATTTACAATATAATAACAATAACATCACCATTATCTTTCATCAAAATAAGTGAAATTATAAAACATCATCACATCAATAACCTATCATACAGATCATCAT
The DNA here is from genome assembly GCA_027924585.1 of Larix kaempferi. Classification (NCBI taxonomy): domain Eukaryota; kingdom Viridiplantae; phylum Streptophyta; class Pinopsida; order Pinales; family Pinaceae; genus Larix; species Larix kaempferi. The sequence goes on along the minus strand of BSBM01000188.1, from coordinate 2,393,075 downwards.
ATTAAGGTTAAAATAACAATTGAACGATATATATAGTGAAAATACCAATATCGCAATAAATATATTTTTTAATATCCATATCTAGAAATGTCAAAATGATCAAGGATAATCGAAGTTTATATGTCAACATAAATCCACCATACAAATCAAAATGACCCAGAATTTAATATGAACTTGTATCATCACAAAAATAAGAATACGTGTCTAGTAGCATCGAGAAATCAATAAACATCCACAATCTCAACAGTAGCATCAATGGCTACCATCATCGTCATCATCACCACCATTATCGTCATCATCCTCATCCTCGTCCTCATCTATCCCAACATCATATTCATCATCGTTTTCATCTGATCCATTTGCATCATTATCGACAATAACTTTTTCTGGTACATTGGTGACAACATAATCTAGATCATCTGAGTCATCTTCAACATTTTTTTGCAAACAACAAGAAATAATCAATTTAAAACATTAGTATTAGTTTCATTACATAATATACATATTTTGTGTTATATTGCAAATATTAGTGTGATAATTTATGCATTCTCACAAGTTTTCCAACCATGAATATAAACATCACCTCATCAATAGATAGTAACCACACATATAAAGTGTATCCACAACCGTGCACACACTCACACATACACACACATGCACACCATAAATTTTCATATCACAACAGAACAAGACATAGAGGCAAGGAAAAATAGACATCTCGGTGATTATATATAAAGTGAAGAAGAATATGATATCACATATACTATTTGCTTCGACCATTTTTTGCCTAAAGTTGGTATATCATTAAATCTCTATATATAACATGTTATTCAGTCTATATCTTTTAGAGGTAAGTTTTCTTTATTTCCTTGTTTTTTCATTCAATTTTTTTAAATTTTGAATCCATTTATTATTATGTTTTTTTACATAATAATATTGTGATTTGCAGATGCCACCCAATCTCAAAGACTTGAAATTAGATGGAAATATACATTCCAAGGATTCCTTCAAAATATCTTCAAGTGATCTTGGAAAACTCCAAAATTTGTGAACACTTGGATTGATCAACTTTGCAGGGTTGAAACAATTTGCTAAAAGAGTTGGGTGATCTAATGCAAATCTACAAGAACTAACTCTATCAAATTGCACCTCTATAGAAAAACTACCAAGATATTTCAAAGCTTCAAACTTTAAAAGTATTGAGAATGCATAATTGTTCCAGTTTAAAAAGGTTGTCAAAATATTTCCAAACATTGATTTCTTTGCAAGAATTCAAATTGCACGGTCGTGCCACTGTCCAGTCTAAAAGTTTTGGGAGAGGATTTTGTATCATTGACTATCGAATGATATTGGCTTAATTGCATCATCGACTATCCATATCCCATCAGAAAGTATTCAATTGGGATTAAAATTGCATGAGGTTGTTCCTCTGTCACAAGTGATTGAGAGCCCATGCATGACAGGAAGAAGGCCCAAAAAAGACGCATGGCATAGATGGGTAGATGATGCAAGTGAAAGGAAATAAAGATCTCACATGTAAACTATCCAGTTTCATCTGCAGTGCCAAACATCTTCTTATTCAAATCACGAGGTTTAGAGTTTTGCTTTTGATTACTGTGGGAAAAAAAAATAGTCACAATAATAGAGACTCTAACTCCCAACACTAACTAATTGATTGCTCGCATTACTTCAATTAATTCATCCAAAACCAACTATTTTCCAACCAACCCCAGCGAGAAGAGAGAGTTTGAATCACATGCCGAGGGTGAATCCTTTAAAATCTCTCAATAATAATGCTGTTGTGGATGGGATGGTTAGTTAAATTGCCCATGAACGGGTTATAGCTTGGTAATTAGAAGATCTAAAACAACGACGAACATTCTTTCTATTCAAGATTTGAATCTCAAATGTGAAATATTCTGGACAATCATCATTAAAAATAGCAGTTTAATCCCATGTGATTTTGATTGCTAGAGGTGGATCAGCTCTCCCAACTCAACAATGGTGTAAATAACAGTGCAAATTGCCCATATCATGCAATTTTTTTTCAACAAGTATTGTTGTGTCATCTTTAATCGTAGAATCTGTGCTTACAAAGTAAAATCGTGTGTTTATTGAACTCATGAAACACAATAAAAGAGACATTAGTATGCTGCCTTTAGTTTTTGTGATGCGTTAGAAATAAAAAATAAAAATTGACATTGCTCTGAAACTGATATTGTGGCACATACTATTTTTGTAATAAGGATTAATAACGAAATCACTCCCGATTGCTTTCATTTTTTGGAAATATCTACATGAAAATGAAGAGTTAATAATCAGTAGTAAGTTATTCTTTCAGATCATAATAGTAGGTTGAAACCTAACACCAACATGCTCTGACCTAGACTGCTCTGACCCTGTGATGAAAATCTGAAAAAAAAAAATGCATTTATGAAATCTGAAAAAAAATGCATTTATGAAATTTGGCAAGATGCTAGTTTTGGTGCATGACAAAGTACTGAATAGCTTGAACATTTACATGTCCCCAAATCTAGGGCCATTTCTAAGCGGAAGTAGTCCTATTCGCTCATTCAAATGGGGTCTTGACTTGGTAGTTATGTGTGAGTGAGAGAGAGGGCGAGTGATGCCCTATTGTGTAATATGGGTGGATGAAATTCCTTAACAAGTAATAAATACTAAAAATAGCAAAACCCAGTTGTAATGTCCCTATGTTGACATGAGCTTCTTATGAGTTAAGTGATGGAACAATCTGGTGATGACTTCCGCTAAACACTGGTAATAGTTGTGTTTGTAGTACTGTGTGACTTTGTATAGTGTAGGGACTGATTTTGATTGATTGATTGGACTTGGTGTAATTATGAGGATTATATCTCAGTCTTGTTTCAATACATGAAATTAAATACTTAGAATGCCAAACTAAGTTATTTCAGACTTGTATATTTTTTCAGATTTGTATTACGATCACACCAACATTCAAATAAGATTTGTAGTTTCTATACAATCTTGTAGGTGACTGTTTTATATATCTCTACTACCAAAGACACATGAATCTCAGCCTAATGAAGCACCTTCATTAACAAACACAATATAGAAAATACCTGATGTCTGTAGATGAATACCACTAAGAGAATTTGTGTACAGCAGTAAGTAGATTCAGGAAATTCGTCTTTGGATCACGATTCGATGTTCTAGCAAGGAAATATATTAACAATTGATCCCTGGAAGCAACAACCTCACCACATGGTCAGTTTATTATCCTATAATTAAAATGTGTAAATGTTCCTAGAGAAGCTATATATGGAATCAGGAGAAGTCAAATCAAGAAAGCATTTAAAAAAATCGAGATGCAATTGTGCTAGTTATGAATCTATGTTGTTCTTACATGAACTACCTTTCTGCTTCCTTTTTATCATTTGGAAATGGGAATTCCAACCCTTTAAAAAGGATTGAGGACCATCTTCCTAAGGAAAACTGTGAGGATAGATCAACCCCTCTTTCTCTAGTTTTCTTACAAGTTGCGGGTATCTCCGTTCCATTCTTTGGTTGATGTTATGGGTTAATATGATTGTTGTATTCCCTCCTTCCGGAGGAGCAATTCGACAGAAGAACATTATTTTGTTAGGAAACTCAGGAAACTGCATAGGAAAAATAATATTAAGAATAATTATGAAGAAACAAAGCATTAGTTTATTGTGCATAGAATTAACAGAGATTTGTCTCAACTCTAGATTTACCAAACATCGAGAAGATAAAATAAAAATTAACAACTATTATGAGAATATTGTGTTAAGCAGGATCAACAAGTGGTATAGGCAATGGGTTTGATGAGGCCTCGCTGCAACTAGGAAATATCCTCGGAATGACAGATCAATGGAAAATGGTGGTGGCGCAGTTAAATACTACTTACAATAAATTTTAATTACCTTGGCTAGCTGGGTATGGGTGGGACAACTTGAAACTTTGTTTAATAAGCAGATCAGTAGAGGAAACCAAAGGATGCCCTGGATCAACCTTTGTAGAAGACTTCTCCCGAATGGCATAATTGATTGTCTGATTCCTCCAACTTGGTTCTTGTTTCTATGATAGAAGTTGTTGGTTCACCTCTATATAACAGCAGAGATTCTAATATATATGACAAAGCGCTATGTGCTACATTGATCAGGTTTTTTATTAGCCTTGATCAATGTTAGCAGGGTCGGAATTTGTATTCATCTTTGCCCGCCATACAAATTTTTTTTGACATTTTTGTTTCCTATACTGACCGTCAAAGAACGTGTTGTCCAAAATTTTGGCCTTCAAGAATGAAGTTTCGATGAGAAATTAACCCTTCTATAATGAAGTTATAACTAAAAAATTACCCTTCCATAATAAAGTTTTAAATTAAAAACTACTCATTAATAGTTGTTGCAGTTGTTTGCAAACAAATACCAAAAAACTCAATTTATTACCTAGTTTTATAACAACTAAAACACCCTCCTCACATCAATAACTTGATTTATGGGCAAGTACTGTAAACATTCTACATCATCATAGAGGTACTAATACAGCTCCACATGAGGTAGCATCAGTAAGTGTCAAGTGTAGGTGGACCCATCGATCCCCAAGGCTTATTGGGGGCATTTTCAACTTCAAGCTCAGTCAAATGGACAATAGGCACTCTTGGGACTGTAATAGATATTTTTCAGGAAGTTAGAAGGCTTGTGAGGAGGTAGGAGGACACAAAGAAGACATAGATAATCAACCTCAGGAAGGTATGGAAGTGGATAGCCAAGGACCAGAAAATCCAGATCAGAATAAGGATTAAGCTACAAGTTGTCACCTTTTCAAATGAACAACTCTTAATCTATGTACTGTAGAAGCATAGTACTTTTAGCTATTTTTTCATAATATATACTACTAGCAGAACCACCTACTAGAGTGGAGGTATAGTAACCAAGATGAACAAGTTGAAGTACTTTAGTCTATCCATAGCATAACTAAATTTGGAAAGCTGCAAGCTACTATTTTTTGTATTACCTAGTTGTTCAGCTATGCTGCGGCTTCCTTAATACAAATTCTAAACCATTTATGTTTAGAAAACACATAAGAAAAGCCTTTCAAATTCATAGCAGAAAGACAAAAGAATCTCATAAAAACAAGTTCTGCAGGTAATAGACGTTGATGCGGCTTAAAAATTATGTATAAAAGCCTGTAAGATAAGGTCACCATTATTTTCAATTGGTGTAAAGTAATTCATCTCTGCCTTATTTGCATGGTTGACACAAAAAACTGGATTTACCTCTCCGGCTCCTAGGAAGAGGAAGGTATGGTTGGCCAATGTTCCACCAATCACTTTTAATGATGCAACCAACCCTGCCAGAACCACTGCAGCTGTCCCCTGAAATGCAAAAGATGCATCCTTGTTAAAAATTTGGATAATCACATCTTAATCCCAACACAGTCATAATTTTAAAGAAACATGAATGGCATCATTGGATCAGAGTATTTCAATACTATTTCATTGTTTGACAAGCTCTGGATTTGTTACATAGGTTGCACTGTAAAATAGACAAAATGATCAGTCATTGTAGGCAAACCTGAATATCATCATTGAATATGAGATGGGTTGTCCGATATTTTTCCCACAACTCAAAGGCATTGTGATTGGCAAAGTCTTCAAACTGTCATGAGAATGTAAACCATCATTTAATCAATCAATTGTGCATATTTTACTTTGGAGAGGTTTGCTTGGTCTACTGCAAATATAGTGCAAGCATAAACTTGCTTATTATATTGTAAAATCTTAAAATATTTGTGCATTTATGATCTTCCTGCATGGTTGCAATGACTAGCAAGAATTTTCCAGCTCCCAAGGATGTTTTATCAAAGTGCCAACAAGATGCTAAAAAGTAGCTACCATACAAAGTAAATATGTTCATACACATTGATATGACAATCAATTGTGACCTAATCTTCACAAAGGAAACAACTGTTTAACAACTAACCTGTATAAGAACCTTTTCTCCATAATTTTAATGACAACACACATGAACTCATGAAGGAAGTCATAATATTCCTACAAAGCATAGAAACAAATCATCAGCAGAAAGATATATTTTCCCTGAGCTCTGAAGTGAATAAATTAAATACTTACTAGTTCATTCAAGTAGAAGAAAACCTGGATATTGATGTGCTTTTGTCGGAGACCAATATGAAATTCATCATTTAAGAGATCTTCATTGTTGGTCCCAACATCAATTGTTATTGGAAGACACTGTCCACATACCAGTAGAGTAGTCAAGAGAATAAAAATACAAAATAATTGACTGACTACAAGGCTTAAGATACATGCAATAGTGGGTTAGAAAACCTTTTCTATCAGTTACATGCATACATCATGGAATAGAAATCAAGGAGATCTAAAATATACTACATAGAAGTTGCTTAGCAGACTAAACTACAACAAAATGAATCAATATACCATTTTAGACAAATTCATAGATAAATGTTTCTATAACTTTGCACAAATTGGCATATGTTTAAACAATAAACTATAGGTTCTTCTGCTGCAAACCGATGAAGGATGAAATCCACCAAGTGCATTGTATAGAGATAATTTCCCAACAGGTATGCCCATACCCTATCAGTGATCAAAACATGTGTCAAGTGGATAATACATATATCAAACAAGTATAAAATGGGGAAAATATACAAGGAAAAGCAAACGCCCTAGTTAAAATTGCAGGCACTTAATGGGTAAAATATAAGTATAATAGAAACATCAGAAAGATAGAAATGTGGAAAGCTACAAAATAAAAGAACACCCAAAGTTAAAATGACAAAATGACAAGAACTTAATGCACAAATATACCCGTTTTTTTAGACATTCTTTTTTCGATTACTTGTATCCCTCCATAGATATGCAGATAAAAAGAACAAATAAGAACATTATCAAATGAAGAGAAACATGGAAGGAGTACCCTAGCAACAAGGATTAAATGCATACCAGAGTTCACTTTGTAACAAAAGACAACAAAAATGAAGGAAAAATAATGTTGATGATACATATAGAGGACCCTAACATAATTGACGAAATTGAATGCACACACATAATAGTTTTTATCGTCATTCTTTCTATATTAATTGTCTTTTTTCCAAAGGCATCTCAATAAAAGGATGAAAGAAGAAAACGAGGTAAAAAACTGAAGACAGACACTATGGGAGATCCCCTGGTAACATGTATGAAACACATAACAGATTCCAACGTGTATGACAAGACAACAAAAGTTGAAAACTTCAGAATAGATAGAGGGAACCCAAAAGTTTAGGTTGTTATGTAATAAAGTCAGAGGCAAAGGGGTAAAGACAAAGGAAACCCATGGATAGCAGGCAAAGTACAATGAAAAAAAGAAAAGTAATTATGAAATTTACTTGGCATCCAAGATCCCCAAGTCCCAGAATGCATTCACCATCAGTGACAACTATAACTTGAATACTCTTTTCATTCCAGTTCTTCAAAGTTTCTAGGATATTACCTATGCCAAAACCATACCCTTACCCTCACAAGTTTTAATGCAGTGAAACAAATGTAAAGGATAAACCTAACCAAAAAGAGACCTAAATAAATCTTTTTTTCTTTTTGTTTTAAGTGAACATGAATAAAGAAGTTCCCTGAGATATAGGCCGAAGACTTACCTGCAGAGATCGGAGCCTAGTCGGAGTCTGGTCCCTGGATATCACCTTGTTGTAGCCTAAACGTTGCAGGTCGACGGTAGTGCCATTGGCATTAGTATTGGAAGAATGTAGTGTTCACTATTCGTGAATTCTGTAGCTTGCAAGTCCGGACTCGGTACCAACCTTCCAAGTGGTACAGGGATGAGGGAACTAGAATGTCGCCTTCCACAATGTTTCTCTTTGATTTCCTGCCCCCTCCGGCTCCCATTCCATTCCAAAATTCAAATTTACGAATACCAGAATGATGAATCAGTGTAGTCTTGGACTCTCGACTCTCTAGTCTCTAGAGGAGGTGGTATCATGGTAGATGGAGATGGTAGAAGGAGTTAATTCCTTCATTAAATCTTGGGCTGGTGTGGCACTGGCTGCGAGACCGTGAGTACAGTTCAGTGTTCACTATTCAATAATGAACATATACAATTTGGACACCAAAGCCATCTAGACTGTAAACCTACTACGGAGTGGGATACCCTAGATCTCCTAGAGTTCCAACTCGACTGACCAAGTGAAAATTCCAGCTTGACCAACCAAGTGAAACTAAGGACGTATTACCAAAATTGTTAGACGTCAAAAATACATTTACATTGCTCAATCGGTCGTTTAGGTAGACGATTTCATTAAAAAAATACCTGTATTTGAAAATGCCCGTCAAATTCCAACCCTGAATGTTAGCACCATGGTGAACATCCAAGGGAGTAGACCAAGATTCATTGAGGAAATAAAGATTCTTTTGTCAAAGGATTAACATAAATTCATTTTTTCCCCAAAATATTCAAAAAAACAGGATGGGAACTTTAAAGCTTCAGGGCTCTGTCCACTTATTTATTGTTTGGAAAACAACACAGATTTATGTAGATCTGTTTGTAAAAGTCAAAATTATTCACCACAATTAAGCTGGAAAGCATGAATAAGCATAATTAATTTAGAGCCATACAACTATTCTATATGTAGTCTAATCAACTCACCCAACTCATCTCATGATGGAAATTGATGGGAAGATGCAGAGGAGCTTCGCTTGTAGTGTACACTCTTCCTTCAATCTTCATCCTGTAAGCTAAACCTATATATCGTTGTTCTTCCCATCCGAATGCTTCGACGACTGCATTGAAATCAGATGCACTTCTCATTGGAAATCCTCTAAATAGAAATGCCCCAACCCTTTTTGGTTGACTGTCGATCCACAGTCTGTTTCGTTCAATGGCGTTGATCAAGGTCCCAATCCACGATTCTTGATGTTCTTGGAGGCCGGGAGATGGAGGCAAAAAAAGCATGGGAAAGAGGCCGCCATGCTCAAAAATTTGTTGTTGAGAAATCTTTCCTTGCTGGAACATCAACGACAATTCACAACAATAAACATAGTCCTTTCCCTCACACGATTTGACTAATTTTTTTAGTAGATGCAATGAAGATGAGAACCAATGACGAACTTGGAGTACAATATCTCTAACAGTCCATATGTGACAACTCTGATGTGTATTCACTACTAAATACAACCTTCCTTCTTGCTGAGAGTCAATATGCCCTTTACGCCCTTTCCTTTGCTGGGATTATCTTATACTAATGGACCCTAAACTGAGTATTTACGTTTCCCTTCAACATTTCCTACAACAGTCCTAGTTCGAAAATACGGCGTGCCCTTTCTCCACGGCCCCCACATTCAAATTTGATTTCCCACTAGTATTTTGCAACTCCCTATAGATTGTCTTTCTCTGGGCACACTGTAAAAATAACAAGCAATGACCTTTGATTTGGGAAAGATCCCCTTCACAACTGATGCACCTACTCTGCTAAGTTACTCGTACCTCCAGTCAAATTTGAGGCTCCCAAAACTCTTCAATTCTGAGTTTTGAAAAACACGAAGGCGCCCAGAAGGGTTTTTTAAATTAATGTGAGAAAGTGTTCAAAAATAGCGGGAAGAAATTACTTTTTCATTCTTAAGCGAATAAGTAATGTTTCGACTAATATTTTTGGAATGTTTTTGTTTCTATATTTTATAATATTTTTTTATACATTTTTATTGGTAAATTATTATATAATTTTTAATTTTGGAAAGTTTTTAATTTTATTTTATTTACCATAGATTTAGTTTTAGAAAATGTAAATAAGTTTAAAATTAAATTAATTCAAAAGTTGGTCAAAATCATTATAATAGAAATTACTAATAACAAAAACATATTAAAATTTAAAAATTATAACACTTTGTCAAAATATCATTAACACTAATCTTATACATTAAGCAACAGAAAGAAAGAAAATATAATGGTTGTTAAAAAAATATACTATAGGTCAAAAGAAAAAACACAAATACCTAAACTAAATATAAACATCAATATACTTTAACTCATTTAAGCAACATAAATAAGTTCCAAAGCATTAATGAAGTTCTCAAGATCTAGCTTGCTTCAATAACTAAAAGATTGGAACCTAAGACCCCACCTTGAGACTCGAAAACATCATGAAAAATAAAAATGTCACATTATTAATAGAGTCTAGAAGTACACATAGTTTTGTAGAGGTTGATGTCTTCAAAAAAGAATTATGTATACCTTGTTTAAGATCTCACAATACCGTGTTTAAGATCTCCCAATTACAATTGCAAATAAATAGCACGTTAAAGTTGTAAGGAAGATGACATATAGTTTTGGTATGAGTACAAAACTTGGAATTGCATGTAGGATTTTTTTGCTCTACCACTAAGTGGAATGGATATGGTGTTAGGCACAGAATAGTTGTTGTTGTAGGGCACTTATGCCACAACATCCAAAAACAATTCATGGAATTCAAATGGTGAAATAATTACAAACTATATGGACCAGAAACTTTGTATCACAAGTTAGATTCTAACATTAAAAAAAAAAACCTTTAAATAAAATTTGTTTATATATCAAAACATCACATTTAAGAACAAAATAAAAGAACTAGAAAACATTATAATAATATTAAAAACAAATATCACAAACATTCGATCACAAATAACTTATATATGCAACTTCAATCATTTTTCTAAAATTTTAACTGGATTTCAAGCAAAAACATGAGGTCATAGGTTCAAATCTGGAGGGCGTAGGGTATGTACACCTTCAGAAACTTTAGCAATCAAATCTTTCTCGTGAACAAGGGGGTCTCATGCCCCAAATTGGTTTCTAACTAGGCTATTACCTTAAAATATATATTATTATTATGTTCATTATGTCGTAAGGTGTTTCCTCCCTTGTCAAGCTTATGTGTTTCTAAAGACTGTAAAGGAATCTCAATTGTTGGATGGTGTTAGACAACCATCTAGAACATTTCGATTATCAATACCTCTTAGTTGTTGACATATCGACCTAGCTCCATTCGCCCGTAGTGCTATTATCAATGCATTGCTTCTTCCTCAAATTTGTTTTTACCATGTCTATCCCTCACCTAATCATGACAGTTGGGTTTGGATTAGGATTATATTATGCATCTATGTGGTTTGAATTTTGATGTTATAGAGGAAACTACTATGAACTTCAACTTTGAATTTAGACCTTGGACCATTCCATGGGTGATGAAAACCATTATTTGTGTGACGGATCTTGAAATGGACACCACATATGAAAGATGACGGGCCTTGATAGACAATTATTTGATATGGGAGTGTGAAAACAATAAAGTAGAGACCAAACGAGTCTTATAATAATTCATAATAATCCTAGAAATGGTGACCATGTATCACATGTAAGATAAAGATTCATTATGCAAACCTTTTGTGTTGGTCTAGTGCATCATGAATGGCCCATGATCCCTAGAGGAAACTGGTTTGGAATTATATGTTAAGTTTAAAACTCAGAACATTCCCTTGGCCACGAGAACCATTGTCAGTGTAAAAAAACTCAAAATCGACACCATAACTCATTCATAAGCTAAAAATTTCCTCTAGAAGGCCTATGTGATGCCTTAAACACTTATGCATGGCCCATGAGGTATTGAAGCAAATATTATGGCCCAAGGCTCTAACTTTTTACCTTGGACCATGGTATGCACTATGAGAACTATACATGGTGTGATCGACCTTGAAATGAACAACATATCCCACTTGCATGCCAAAGATTCCATTTAAAGGGCCTTATGTTATGGCCTAAGGCCCCACGTATGGCCAATGAGCCATAAAGACAATTGTTTTCCCAATAACCTAGATTTTGGCACTAAACCATATATTGGACACTAAAAATCATCCCCAGTGTTCCAAACCTCTGTGAACTTGGAACATATCCGCAAATTCAACAAAATACCACCAAAACCAATTAAAAAATACACCACTATTGTAGAAACGGCCTTTAATGACATGATGCCACTATAGTCGAAATGTATAAGGAAAACATTGAGAAATATATAGAAGCACAAGTATAAGGATTAATATATATTTAGAGATGGGAATTGGGATCTAAACCATGGTTTGGGCCAAACACTAGGGATTAGACCCTAATTTTTTCTTTGAGGGTTCATGCACCATGTGTAAGGCCCTATAACACTGCATAACCCCTATGAAGGAATATTTTTCCTATTGAACATATAAGAAACCCTTTTAAGGTTTAGTGCATTATAACAATCTGTAAGGAGGAATTAGACTACCCAACAAGTGTCTGAAGCATAGTAGATCTAGATTAAGATTAAATTAAATTTTTAATCTTTCTTAACCTCCAAACAAGTTAAATTTTTAATGTTTACTTAAATTTTGTGAAGTATTGTGCCTTTAGTGTTCATCGTCACTCGTCTCCATTTGGATTCATGTCATGTTTTTAGAGTCACTCAAATTCCATTAATGGCACTCAAATGTTGTCGAGGACAAGTGAATGTAATCTTCAAGTACGTCATACATTGCATCAACATCATCAACATTAACATCAACATCAACAAATACATCATCAAAAACATCATGTTCATCGTCTTCCTCATCAATGAATACATCATTGACCACACCATTGTCATCATCATTGATAGGATTAGACATATGCCACTATGGTTCATCATCAGTCATCACCATTTTCATTCATTTCATGTTGTTACAATCACTCAAATTCCATTAAGGTCAATCAAATGTCGTCGACAACAATTGATTGTCATTAGAGTCATTTAGGTGATATTAGTATGTCACTCATATGTGATTACATAAATTTAGGTGCCATTAGCATCAATCAATGTCTGGAACTATTATCACATGCATCATCATCATGGACATCAACATTGTCGTCATCATCATCATCAATGTCATATGGTACATCAACATCATCTTCATCATTATCCTCGTTTTCATTGTCATCGTCGCCATCAAGTACATCATCAACAAAATCATCGTCATCATTGTCATTATGGTAACTCATATGGCATTAGTGTTCATAATCACTCATCACCATTAGGATTCATGTCATGTAATTGTTAGGGTTGTTTAGATGTCGTTACAGTCATTTCAGTGACAGTAGGGTCATTTAGATGTTGTTACAGACATTTAGGTGCCATTAGGATCAATCAGGATATAGAAGTGCTAACACATGCATAATCATTGTTGACATCGACATCATCATCAACATCATACAATAAATCAATATCATCATCATCGTCATAGTCATCAAGTACATCATTATCATCATCAATATAATTGTGATAATAATGAGCAAGGAACCCTACTTGCTTGCAAGAATGGATGCTATAGTATTATAATTATCAAATCATATCCATAAGCTCCATCATAATTATCATAATGCATCATCATCATCATGTTGTTAGGGTCAATCAGATGCCATTAGGGTCTATCAAATGTTGTTGCTGAAAATCAAATGCCATTAGAGCAATTTAGGTGACATTAAGGTAATTTACCCCACATTAGGATCAATCGAGATCCAAAAGTGCCATGATTACCGTAATTTAGGTGCCACTACGATAAATAAAGATCCATAAGTACTATCACATGAATCATGATCATTGACATTGATATCGTCGCCATCATAACCAACATCATCAACACCATTCATGAGTACATAAACATCATCATCATCATCATTGGCATCCGATCATATATCATCATGATCATAGTCATTCATCTCAACCTCATTATTATCATCATAATGATCATCATCAACATTCTTTCCATCATGCATCATCAACATGATCATCCTCATGCTTTTACGGTGAGTCAAGTTTCATTAGGGTCACTCAAATGTTGTTAGGGACGGTCAGATGTGATTAGGGTCATCTAGGGGATATTATGGTCACTTTGATGCCATTACGGTGAATTATGTTTCCACTAGGACCAAACAATATCAAATAATTCTATAATAAACTGCATCATCATTATTGGCATTGACATCATCATTGTCATCAACATCCTATTAAATATTGTATAAATAATCATTGCCATATTTATAATTGTCGATATATGCATCACCATGTCGTTAGGCACACTATAATGTCGTTATCGACCATAGGATTTCTTAGGTTTATTTACAATTAATTAGTGTCTCTCAGTTTCCAAAATGGCCATTTAGGTGCTACTTCTGTCAACATGCCTAGCATTATCCCTGGTGCAACATTGGAGTTTTCCTGGCACTGTTTTTGGCGCAATTCCTTCGAATTTCCTGGAGCAATTCCAGGAATTATGCTTGGCAATATGCTTGGCTCTATACCCGGTGCTATATCATGTGTTTTTTCTGGTGCAATTCATGGTGTAATTCCTGGCACAATTCATGGCGTAATTCCTTTCAAAATTCCTGGCGCAATCACTTACTCTATACCTGGCGCTATTTTGGACATTATTTTGGAGGCTATTCTGGTCGTTAAATGGGATGTTATTATGGATGTTAATTGGGATGCTAATTGGGACTCTAATTGGGACGTTAATTGGGATGCTAATTGGGATGCTAATTGGGACATTAATTGGGATGCTAATTGGGACGTTAATTGGGACGCTAATTGGGACGCTAATTGGGACGTTAATTGGGTTGCTAATTAGCATCCCAATTAACATCTACTTTAAAAAAAGGACACAAATAACAACATTAAAAGCACCATCTCGTGGAAAAGCGTCCACTTTGTATAAAAAATGGTGAAAAATACACTAAAAGTGATAGTGGATGCTAAAAAGGGAGCTAAAACAGACACTAATTCCAGGATTTGTTGTAGTGTGATTTCTAAATCTTTCACACTTTTCAGCAAGAAATAAAAAAAAGGTAACGTAGAATACTACGAAGGGAGTTTATAGAGATTTCTCCAAGGACTTATTTATAGGATTATCTATTATACAGTGTTGGAGAATTGGAAGGAACGAGGATAATTTGTCTACTTTTCAAATGGATATGGATTGGAAGGATGAGGGCCTATCAATTATTGATTTACCTTTGCCCAAGCTTAAAAATGATAGTTCGAGAAGCCATGTTTTTGCAAAAGAAAGGACACAGGAATTATGGGATCACATAGTTTTCAGGCTGGTCTCTTCTCGAGGTACAGTTCTTTTGTTTTATGCAGGAGGTAGAGTTCTTCGTTTGTTGATCAGGTCTCTAGATAGAATAGTTATTTCTATTGTGGAGACAGTATAACAAGAGATGTTTATGAATAGTTTCTATCATGAATTGGGTATAAACCAAGGTATTTGTATTAACATTTTCAGATGTCTTATTTTATTGTATTTTACTTTTCTTGGCCAGTTATGTTCAATAACTTCTTCAAATTCCTATTCTACTATAGCTTCAAATAAATATCACACTCAGGTATCGTCCAATAAAATTATACTATCCGATGACGATGCTGAATGTGATAGAGAATCCACAAAGAACTACAAAATGGGAGAACAATATGGACAAGATGGACAAGAAGTTAAAAATTTATTTATCAAAGATCCTGGTTAAATTAACTAAATTATGAATGGGAATAGTGACCTTGAATACTTGCGAAAAGTTATATAAAATGTATACCTGCAAATTTCCAGGTCAAGATGATTGGATTTCTATTCAATATGTGGATCATCCACAACCAGAGCTGGCATCGACGACGTCCGTCGATATTAGCCAACAAATCACATTGGATAATAATGAACTAGGTGAGATCTTGGATAATAATGAACCAGGAGAGGGCTTGGTGTCAAAACGCGGTATCTCCAACAATGTTACTCACCACTCAAATGTTGGCCTGACATTGACAAGTAAAAGAGAAAGAATATTTTCTACTTAAATTGATAAAACAAATTTATTCCAAAATATATAATGACAAGCAATATTTCTGTGCAACTCCCCATACAAAAATGTTAATGATAATAGAAATGGAAAGTTTTCTATTTTGCAAGAAAGTCACAGAAAATGACTCCAAAAGAGAAAAAAATGGAAATAAAAAAAACTATTGGAGGGAAAAAAGTAAAAAAGGGGGAAGAAAGTATTGTTTGTGAATTTAAATTTAAGCACAAAGAAACTTGATATGAGTCACGAACATATGCCATGCAATTTTTGAGATTATGTCTTTCCAAATTCGATGTTGGGATTTGGTAATCTAAATGTGGGGTCAATGAGGGGAAGTCATTGTTTAAAAACAATTTGAGGAAAGGTAGTGCAAAAAACTCATACGTGTCGGAACAAATTTTGTTTTTAAAGTTCGAGAGAGATGTACCAACGATAAAGAAGGAAATACACAAAAAAATTGGAGAGTGTGTGGGAGGAGTTCCCAATGAAATCTTCACAAAGTAGTACATCAATGATTTTTTTGGAGGGTGATGATGTGAAAGCACATCCATGTGAAAACTATATTTTGAGTAATCCCTTTATTGCATCGTCCTCTAGGATAGATAGTGAATTGGTACATCGAATCTGTAAGGGTCTTAGTAAAATGCATGAATCAACTGATATCAGACCCTTCACTTCCTTCTTATAGTTGAGTGACATCCATCAAATGTAACCTATCATTTCCTCTTTCAAGAGCGGGAAAAAATAGATGTAACCTATGTAGATTTTAAATCATTCAATGTGTTTTCTGTTTTTGTATGTAGTCCAGATATCACCGCAAAATAAACTATTGGTCCTGGGATTAGAGGGATTTCTCTTTGGAGTTGAGATGTTATCCAACTTTGAAGATTTTTCCAAACAAACTCATTTTGTCCATAATTTATATCGTTATTATGCATGGATGTCCAACCCCGATATTATCAGCGTTGCTAGAGAACATTTTGACGTTGCTTTGTGGTTTTCCATTCTTGACAACATGAAAATTATAAAATTCCTTGGTAAATTTGTATGGTTGAAGAATGAAGACTTTGTATTTATTTGGGGTTGAGAGAAATGTAAACATAGTACTATTTATAATGTTGGTTAAGTACTGCACATATACAAAAAGTCATTCAAGGATGTACGTATCCAATATGGAGATATATATAAAAAAGCAGACATGTTTCTTATAGATGAAGGGAAATATCATTCAACATATTATAGCAAGGAAAACTGCTTGAAAATGCCAACTAGTTGGACATTTGACGGTTCACAAGATAGAGAAATAACTATAAAAACAATGTTATGTTCTCTGTTGAATTATCTCAGGCCTCATTCAAAAATGGCGCCTTGGTTAAAGACATTCAACTTCAAATGACCGTCATATTATACATACAACAATTCATTTAGTGATTTGTATATTTTTGACAACTTCTACATTTAATTGATGCAAATTTGATTAGACAATTCTCACATTATTTATGGACATCGTATCATGTATCTGGTGATGTGTTTCAAAAATTGCAGAACATGAAAGTAATATACTTAGAAACACTGAAACATAATATTTTATTGACTGGGTTGTGTGTGTGTTTTTGTTTGTTTGCAGATACTAGAAGATTGGTTACTAGTAAACCATTGATTATTTTTTATTTCAATGGAGTTTTTTTACACGCAATACATAAAAAAAGAAATTCGGATTGCCACGAACACCAGATATCAAATCAACCACACAGTATTATTTTATATGTCCATGATTTATGGAATTTTTTGAAAAATGCTTTAGTATATTTGAAGTTGGGGTATGGACATCTGCACAACAAAAAAACGTTGACGTGTTTTTTCCAACATTATTACAAAGAACAAGATTGCAAAGGGAACAATTTAGAGTAATTTTAACACAAGAATATTATTCTTGCATAGCCAGAGAGGGTTATCAGGCTGATGGAAATCCTTATGTATTTATCAATGCTTTAAACAAAGTTTGGGACATTTTGATCCATGGTTGGGATGCTACAAATACAGTGATTGTAGATGAATCGAAAGAAAAACATGTTTGTAATGAGGAAGGGAACTGTATTATAAAAAAAATGTATACTTGCCAAGATGTCAATGACACATTCTTGCTAGATCGATTATGGCCTTACTCGCTGCACCTGAATGGCGTGAGTGATGTGAGGCCAATTGTGAATAAAATGAAAATGAAAGTATTTTGTTAAATAATACACATATGTTTGTTTGTACTATTATGTTCAAATTCATTGTGATTATAATACTTTTAATGTGTCGAGTTTGGTTTTCGAAAATGCAAAATTAGAGCTTGAAAGTGCCTAAATCGGTTTTCAAAATTGAAAATTCAAGTATTGGAAGTGTCAAAAGTAGCCTTCCAAAAGGGAAAAATCAGGTTCTAAAAGTGCCATTATCATATTTATCATATCGGAAAAGCGCAAAAACCAATTTCAAAAGGGGGGATAACAAAAAAAAAGTATTCTTTTGGAACTTGGATTTGGCACTTTTGGAACCGGATTTGGCACTTTTGGAACCGGATTTGGCAATTTTGGAACCTGGATTTGGTAGTTTTGGAACCGAATTTGGCAGTTTTGGAACCAGATCTGGCACTTTTGGAACTTGGATTTGGCACTTTTGGAATTGGATTTGGCACTTTTGGAACCATATTTTGCACTTTAGAAACCTTGATTTTGGGGTCTAGAAAGGTTGTTTTTGACCCGTCTTGAAAGTGACCTGCACTAGAATATGTCCAAGTTTAATGAAATTGGCATTCATACCATAACATGAACATGAAACACATCATAGATTGATACACATAACACAAGGATTTACATGGTTCACCCCCCAGATAGGAGCTACGGCCACGAGAATTGCTCTTATATTACTTGGAAGGGGTAACAATTCCGTTATGCGCACTCAACTGCAGACTCTTCTCTACAATAGATCTCTGCGCACTCAGCTGAAGAGTCTTCTCTCTCTTAGATCTCTCTCTCAATCTAGATATAGCTCTCACTTATAAACCAACCAACCTAACCAATCCTTCCTTATACAAAAATAACCCTTTATAGAGATATGCCCGAAGGTCATATATTACAATAACTATGGGACAACCCCCATGGTACCCTTAAACCCAAAACAACATGGTTCTCCTATTGACCTTGCTTTGTATTAACGTCGTTGTAGCTCTATTTTCCTTTTGTGTCACTTCTTCTGACAATGCATTTTTTACTACGGGGTTCTGACTCTACAGTGGCGCATCCTTTGCACCATTCTGCTTATTTACTCTTTACTCCCGTAGCTGTCAAATCGTCGCTTCATTCTTAACTGCTTCAACTACCTCTAGTTGTCCTTAGTACTTCGTCTTTACTAAGGGGAAAGGACCTTTCTTGTCAACTTCGATTCGCTCCATACCCTTCTCCCGGGAATTATGGAGTTGCTTCTCCCCAAACATGGTCAGTGTTAGGCCTCTCCTAACTGTAACTTCTCCATCAAAATTTCATGTTCTTGGGATGCACCCAATAGGCCCCTAACACTTACTTGTGGCTCATCCTCGAGCCACTTATACTGGGCTTCTTCAACCGCTCATCACTTGGGATGTTCGTTTTCGCAGTAAATTCCTGAAAAGTTACGTTCAACTTCACAACTTCTTCCTTAGTCTCTTGCTCGTATTATTTGATCGTTTTGAGCATCATTGCCAATATTGGTTCCTGCATTTTATTCTTCATTGTTATTTTTGTCGCGCGGAGTTCTTGCAATTTCTCCTCGATTTCTTAAGAAAGTGCTAGTGCTTCTTCTTGCATAGGCTGTAACTTTGACAAAATTTCAGCTTCCTTCATCCTTAGTGCCTTCATCTCCATCTGAAGCTCTTTTGTTTCTGCGAACTTTTGGATCCTTTTCCTTGGAGGAAAATCCTTCATGGCCATGTTCAAAGAATCAAGGTCGTTCTTCCTCTTCTGAACTTCATCCCGAATTTTTTGTAATTCGGGCTCCTCTTGTAGTATAGCCCAAACCTTAGTGACTTCTTCCAGCAAGTCTTGAAATCTTGCAACTTCTGCGGAGATGTTCTCAATTGATTTCTTCATCTCTTCGGCTCTTGATAATCCTACCTCTGGAAGAGTGTCAGGTTTGTTGTGCAGGAAAAATACTTTATAGTGAGGAGAAGACACTACCAACTTGGGTGGGGTGACAGGTAAATACATTCATTGTCTTGCATTAGTTATTACAAATGGAAAGAGATTGAGATATCGAAAGAGGTACCATTTTATCGACGACTAGTCCTAGCTTTTACTTGATCTTCCGTTATGATGAACCTGCAACACAAAGTAAACCTTCCTCAGCATATCTTGACTGTAATAAATATGATGAAATCATAAACAACTTAACATCAAGTACAATTAGACATTAAACCAAATGAACATTCAATCCATTAGAAATTCAATTTGGGACGGGAAGGGTATTTCCACCTTTTATTGTCAAAGAAATGTGGAAAAGTATAGATATACTTGATCTGTCCAAACACTTCTGCAACCGAGTCCTGGGCTCCTGCTCTTCACAATGACTTGGGAATTCCTCCAGCGTAACAGCAGTTAAAGCATTCCTTCTAGGTCCCTCTCTCATGGATCCTCCTTGTATTTATGGGACAAGGTAGGCAGTTTAAATCAAGAGGTGGTTGAATTGGGAGGTTGGGGAAGTTGCAGAACCAACTTCAACTAATCCCAATTTGTAATCTTAATATATTTATTCACTTCATCTTAAGATGTGTACGGGTTTCATACAACCAGACTAGCGCACAATATGCAAATTTTACTCTTTACAACGAGCATTTGCAACATTTTTAAGGGTGTGTGCTGGTTGTCCTTGAGTAGAGTAGTGTTTATAACGATGGTTGATTGTGCCAATAGTAGCGCACATGTCATGAAATCTGTAGAAAAAATAATATTTTCAGCTGAAGAGTGTAGTTTCAGCAATAACTCATCCAGTTCAACCTAGCTCTTCCATCCATAGTGTCCTTTTGTGTGATCAACAAAGCAATGTGATCACGGATGGAGAAGTGCAGATTTGACCTATAACAGATGCCCCCTAATGTGTGAGGTCAGAGGGAAATGATCGCCGAAATACATTATAATTCCAAGTCAGAGGAGGATCAAGAAACCGCATAACCAAGTCACAAAAGTACCCGAAAACAACGATCAAGGTCAACGAGCAATTACAATATTGACATCATATAGATGTGTAATAGGATACAGCATGATCTTCGATACATAACTAGGATATGTATATATAGCATGGCCACTGAAATACAAGCATGGATCCATGTCAAAATGAGAGATCATAGCCATAACAACAAACTGGATCTATGTCTCATGAAGAGCCAAAATGAGTGAGGCTCAGTCTTGCGCAGTTTGGGTGATAACATAGATATGGTGATGCTATCAGAGTCCCAAGGTCTTCATCCAAAAAACCCAAGGTACAAAACCTAACCATGTGAATAAATGAGTTGGAGTCGAACATGGGGGTATCACTTAAATACCGATCATTGATGTATACCGTTAACAAACATGAGGACTTCCATCGATAATGATAATGGGGTCTAAGGTACCTAGTACGTTCCAACAAGTGTGAATAAATGTTCTTGAAGTCGAACACCTAAGGAACCTGTCGAACAAGAGACATTGATGTATTCCCATTATTCAACAGTGAGGGAAACTGCCACTGATGACTGAAATCCCCAAGGTACTAACCGAAACTCTAAACTTCATTCCCAAAGCATGATGAGTTGAAGTTGATGGGAAGAATTCCGTTGGAAAGGAGGCCTTAATACATCCTCCATCATCCAACACGAGGAACACTCAAAAGGTATGAGCTAATGTGGAGTAGGACAAGTAACAAGATGAAACAAACTGACACCAGGATGGCTGACACATGATGTCAAGTTAAACTACAGAATGGATGACACGGGCTGTATCCTTGAACAGTGAGCACGACACAAAGTGACTTAGGTAGCTTTTAACTTGAAGGGGAAGTGATATAAGCCTGCAATGTAGGAGACATTAACAGACCCTCCATATGATTGGAAGAATAACCAACCGAGGGAGTGAAAACTTGGAGATCAGGTTCACCCTAAGGTCAAAAACTAAAACCCAACTGAAATGAAAGACTCAAGTAGGTGCTATGTTCAATGACATGACTGATTTAACTGCCTTTGAAACTGAAAAGATGTGATATACCCTTCTCATCCCTTATTATTTTTGGTAAAAGAATGTCCTTCTTGTTGTTTTAATGAGTCCAAGAAAGAAAACTCAATAATTCCAAGCATGTAAAAGTTTAACAAGCCCATGGGAGGAAGACTCAGGACCTTCTTCATTTTTTACAGAGTTCGAAGAAGAGATAGAAGAATACTCTATAATACTGATCTCTGGATTTTAATATCAAGCCAAGATCTGTTCTTGCTCGCTGGTGTTTTCAATTTTAAGGAGTATGAAAAACTTAAACAATAACTCCATATACCTACTCGTGGATTTTAGTATCGAGCCTAGGTTAGTATATGCTCGTTGGTGTTTTCCTGTTTATAGAGTTTGAAAAACTTAAACAATCCTCTATACACCCTCTTGTGGATTTCACATTGAGCCCGAGTAGGTGAGTGCTTGCTTGGTGTTTTCATGTTTCGAGAGCTTGAAAACCCTAAAGAAGGCTCCAAAAGTCCTTTTTCGTATAGTTAGTGTCCTCCCTCGAAAAAGTGTAAGATGATGAGAGAAGAACTCTTCTAGCCATGGATGACTAGAGTATTCCTTTTTTGTAAGTAATCCGCAAAAGTCCGGAAAATGGTTAAACTTATACCTAAGCAGATGTACCTTCAATTCCTTTAACGAGCTTGAAGAGAACAAGTATGCTCGACAATCTTGTTTAGTTTTTCAAATAGTCAAAACAAGGACTTAAAATGACTTCAAAGACAGCTTCTAGGATCGTAAGTTCATGGCTTGCCAAAGAATAGAATCTCAACAACCCAGTTAGTAACGATCGACAAATTTTCTAAATGACATAATAAAACAATATTGTACCTATATTGGTCTGTCGATAAAGAAAATGAGTCATATCTGGTTTAATACTTTGAACTTATAGTGAAAATTTGAAATACATAGGTAAATTTAACTCACCAAAATTTGTAAATATTAGAGATTAAATAGAACATTTTAGAGACAAAATGAAACTATACACTTTTGAAAAAAGTGGGTAAAAATCAAAGTCAATTTTATATAAATAGTTTCAAATTTAAAAATCAAATATCACAATTTAAGTTTTTAGGGCACACTGGAGCAAAACCTTGATCTTCCTTCGTTCGTTGCGATCAAACCAGACCACCAATCGATCTTCTACTTCCACCAAGTAAGTTATTTACTCCCATACTTGCAATTTCATGTAATTTTTGTCAATTTTTATGGTCAGAATAATTTTAAAGCACTATTCAAACGCGTTTCTTGTGCGCTGCTGTGTTTGAGTGAAAGTAGCGCATTCTACACAAATGCGCTAGTTTAGTTCAAACACACCAGCGTTTGGGCGTGACTGTGTAGTGCAAACAGTAGCGCACACCGCTGAAAGTAGGGTAAAAAATGAAAATGACCAACACTTGACTGTTTGCTTGGCAGGATGGTTCTCATATGGCATGAAAGGGAGCATGAGGACATGGATCGAGAAGCATTACAAGATCCATTGAATCTCCATGCGCTTCGAAGATGTGGATTATTGGAATTTTATAGAATGGTTAACATGCAGGCACAAATCTACTTACTTGAGAGGCTTGTCCAATACTGGGATGCCAATGAATTGGTGTTCGATATCTAAGGAGAAATACTGGAACTTACCATAGATGACATCTATTTTATCACGGGTCTCTCGCGGAGGGGAGACTTGGTGAACTTGAAAGGGTCCTCTCGCAATGTGGGTTCCTTGTCCATGCAGGAGTATGTCAATTCCTACTGCCTACCGGGAACTGAGAAGTCCGGTAGTCAAATTCATATCTCAACTATTGCAAGTTTCCCTCTCAAAGTCATCGTGCGAATTCTTAACTGGATGGGAGGGAGTGCTACGCAACATCTTGCTTCGAGACATACATGCATATAGGTACTAAATGCCTGCAAGGAAAACTATATGACTGGTGTTCAAGTATTTTGGCGAACATGAAGCTTCAACTCTCGGGGTGTAAGACCGGAAGGATGAAAAAATTTGGGTACGGAAGCATACTTTGCACCTTTTTCTTTGAAAGGGTGCCTGCTATCAGTCTGGGCATGACCTTGCCCCCAGTCAACCCTCATGAGCCAATGTTGTCTTGTTGGGGTGAGATCTTCCTCTGCTAGGGTGGTGGTGAGAGAAACTTTTGTTACCATGAGGATGATTTCTGGGGTTGGTGGGAATGACAAGTGCCAACTCTTGAGCAATTTCCATATGCGGGTATAGACTTCCACCACGATCCTGATCTGATCCTTCCTCCAGGAGCAGCCTAGGGGAGATAGGTAAGTTTATGTTTTTGAAAAATTATTTAATTTTTATCTCTTATATATATATGATTTTTATGATGAGTTTGAAGTACTAAAACAAAGTGTCATATGCAGATGTTGGACCAGTACGTCCTGAGGAACACCCCCGTACTTTCGTGAGACCAGTGATAGTGGGTGCAACTGATGCCATGCTAGGAAACATAGAGGGGAAGATGAGTTGGTTGACTCATGACATTCCGACTTATAGGATCGAACGGATGCCACTCGACATGCAGGAGAATGTGGTTGGTGTGCCCCCAGCCTGGATTAGGTTACTGCAGAAAGTAGCTAGGCTGGTCATTTGCTATCAAGAGGAAGCAAAGGCAGATGAGGCCCCTCCTTCTCCATAGGAAGGAGAAGGATATTCTATGTATATTTTTGAGGCCATCGAGCCCAATTTTGTATCTTATGACATGACTCTGTGACATACTTATGACCCAAACTCATACTATTTTTTGATATGGATTATATATATATATTATCGGTTATTTACATGTGTGTTATTGAGTTTTATGCATGAATTATTATGTGTGTGAATGATGCAAATTCCAATATAAAACTTAGTTTGCAAATGAATCAGTTAATGCATTCAAGTTCCTTGGAATATGTTGATATGTGATATAATCAAACTGTCTCTCAAGTAGCTTAATACGCAAAAATTGACATAGCAAAGTAGGATCTTTAACCTGATAAACACCCATTAACTAAAAAACAACTAACTGCAAGTCGAGCCGTAGCTCCAAATGTGAAATGCCATGGAACAGAGCATCTCGGAGTAGCTCTATGATTGCATTGTATTCAACCACATTTTTCATTGTGGGACCTAAACAAGCCCCTCCCAAAGTTCCCAGTTGACCAGTTGGTGAGTAAATAACCCAAGCAACCGCGACCAACTAACGGGTGTGGTGGCTAGCGCCATCAGCAAACCCTATAAAGTGTTCAGTCGACATATGAACTAAAAAGAAATAGATGCATAAGATGTAACTACAACCGTAAACAAAACTAACTCTACAAAATGTACAACTATAATACATGAAAAAGCACAGATGCCTAAGCGTAGTACTTCTTCAGGTAGAGCCCATTTCTAGGTTGCGACAACTTATTACCTTCATAGTATGTTAACTCGTATGCACCTTTCTCCAGTACCTTAGAAACTATATAGGGACTGAGCCACATGGACTTAAACTTGCCAGCCCCTAAAGTATCCTTGTCCTGATCCCATAGCAGAACAAGGTCTCCCTAGAGAAAAATCCTAGGTCTGACAGACTTATCATACTGTCCCTTGACTCGGTTCTTATGCACTTCGTTTGCTGTGAGCGCATCGCAGCACTTCTCATCCAGATGTTCTAAATGTAGAAAATTTCTTCCAAGACTAAAGTGTCCGGTAGTAGTTGTATAGCTAACTTCAATGAAGGAATCTCACACTCAACCGGAATGAATGCCTCTATCCCATGTACCAGTTGGAAGGGAGAGAACCCGGTAGCAGTCTTTACATTGGCTCGGTAGGCCCAAAGAGAAGGATATAACATAATGTGTCAGTTAGTTCTACTGGAATTACCGGTCCTTTATAAGATGGTCTTCAAAGTTTTATTGACTGCTTCGACCTGACCATTCACCTGCGGGTAAAACAAAGACGAATGCTCCTGCCGCTGTTCTGAAAATGATGACCGTGATCCGTCATGATCTCTTTGGCTATACCAAATCTTTCAATGATATATTTGAAAACAAAATAAGCGGTCATTTCTCCATATGCCTTAATAGTAGGCATTGCCTCGGCCCACTTGGTGAAGTAGTCGATGGCAACAATTATATGATGATGGCCTCCAGCTGAAACTGGATTACAATTCATAAAATCAACCCCCCATTTTGTGAAGGGGCCTGCTGTTATTACAGGATGGAAAGGACCTAGGTGTGCTCGCATCTTCCTGGTGAAAACTGACATCTCGAGCAGCGTTTCACAGCTTCCACACAATCTTTGAAGATTGTGAGCCAAAAATAACATGCACGCAGTATTTTCTGGGTTGTTTCCAACCTAGAAAAATGACCCCCACAAGCTCCACTGTGGGCATCATTCAATATTGATTCTGCTTCCTCCAGGGTTAAACAATGACGTAAGATGGAATCTAATCCATGTCTGTACAAAGTGTTAGAAATGATAAGGTAATTCTTCGCATGACTCTTAATCTTGCGTCGTTCATCCTTAGAGAAAGTGGTGGGACACCTCAAAGTCTGGAGATATACTAGGATATCCCCATACCATGGGTCATAGGATGCGATGAGAAAGATGTGTTCATCCAGGAATGATGATTCTTCCTCAATGTGTACAATGTCACTAGGAAACTTTGAAATCAGTTCGGTGAACACTAGTGATTTCTTTGACTTAGTGGAATGAAAAACCAAGTCAAATTATTGCAAGATGACAATCCACTTATTAAATTCCCCCCTGATGATGCGTTGAGTGATAACGTATTGGAAAGGATTGACCTCTACAACCACTATGGTGGTACGCAATAAAATGTAGTGACGTAGCCTCTGAACCACATAGACAACAGCTAATGCCAACTTCTCTACGTGAGAATACTTGATCTCAGGAGTTATCAAGGCGCACGACAGATAATAAATGACATGATCTTGGAGCATGCCATCCTCCTGAACTAGTACTATGCCTATTGTGTATACTAATGCAGCCAGATACAAGAGGAAATCCTTCGTGTAGTCTGGCGGGCTTAACAAGGGGGTTGATAGTAATGCCTTTTTTAAGGCCTCAAATGATGCTTGAGCAGCCTCATCCCACAAAAAGTAGGTGTCTTGTTTAAGAAGTCTCATGAAACCTTTTGTAATTTTGGCATAGTTAATGATAAAGTGTCTCAAGAAGTTGGACATGCCCTGTTGTCTTAGGGTTTGAGGAGGAGGCAGATTTACAATTGCCTCAACTTTCAATGGATCCACCACTATGCCAAGACTGGATACTATGAAACCCAGTAGTCGTCCAGATTCAATGCAGAATACACATTTGTTGGGATTCAATCGAATCTTATAGTATCTGCACCTTTCAAACACGAGTCTTAAATGATCAAGATGCTCCTGTATCTTCTGATATTGCACTGGGAGATCATCAAGGTAAGGTTTGACTACATGCTTGATGTCATGAAAAGCAAAATTCATTGCTCGCTGGAAGGTAGTTCCAATTTTTTTCAAACCAAGCGGCATCTTCCGATAGGAAAACGTCCCCCAAGGACAAATAAAATTTGTCTTGTGCTGGTCTTCAGGTTTGATCTATATCTGATTATATCCTGAAAATCTGTCCATGAATGAGAACATTTCATGGCCCGCACATGCATCAATGATCTGATCCATGAATGGTGTGGGGTAATTGTCTTTCGGACAAGGTTTATTTAGGTCCCGGAAGTCAGTGCAGACTCTAATGGTACCTTGCTTCTTATCTACTGGAATAGGATTTGAAACCCATTCCGTCATATCTATCGGATAGATAAATCCATCTTTGAGCAACTTTTCTACTTCTGCCTTGATGGCAGCAGCTTTTCGAGGGTTAACTGGATGGAGCTTCTGTCTCACAGGTTTAGCGTTGGGGTATGTTGTGATGACATGCTTGACAATGGCGGGGTCAATACCTGACATATCCTCGTAAGACTAGGAAAAGACATCGTGGAATTCTTTAAAGAGATTGGTATGCAAAATGATATCCTCGAGAGAACAATCTGCTACAATGAAAATATTTTCCACGACCCCAGGTTTGATGGAAATGTTGATTGGAATGCTTCTCGATATATTTTCCATATTCCATTCGGCATAAACAACTTTCGAAGTAGAAGGGATAGCGGACAAATCAACATTCCCATCGGGTCTCATCGAAGACTCACTTCTCGCAATCCTGTTTAGATCAAGAAGAAAATAAGACATGTGGTGCATATGTTCCCAAGGGTGGTCCAGGCCTATCATAGCTTCCAAAATCGCCTCATCAGAGGGTAAAACAGTGTCTAGACAGTCAAAAGAGTGGATAGAGTCCACTGACCATGCAAGAGCATAGTCCATATCCGACTCAGTAGAGACCAACGGAGTCACAATATGTTATGTTGCAGCATGTTGTGAATCTAAGTAAGCCACCTCTGCAACAGATAAAGGCATAGTTGGTTCTGATTCAGTTGGGAGAATCCATGGATCTGTTGTTGGACTGAGCGTGGAAATATCAGACGAAGAACACTCTCCAGAACCAATAAAATGAATAGGAGAAGGTAGGTCAAAAGTGCTAATTAATGACCCATAGAGCCCTGCTCCCAAACTCTCAGTAACTAGGTGAGACTGACCAACCAACGGGATTGTTGAATCCGACGAAGTCTGGTTGTTTTTTCGGGTAAACGAAAGTTGATCGACTGTGACGATCTTGCCTTCATGAGGGAACATTATTATCTAGAAAACAACTGACGGCACTGCCTACATGGCATATGTCCAGCTCCTAGTTTTCCTGCAAGTTCAACATCAAATGATGGTAAGAATCCGTGTGGACGGAAAGATCTTCCATCAAAGGCGGTAAGTACCGTGTTCGAGGGAGCTAACTCAGGTTTGCCTAAAGCCTTCCAGCATGAAATGGACATTACACACCTCATCTACAATAGCTCGTCCAATGGTCTTGGGACCATGGATGACCTCTATTTGGAGAGCAACGTGGTATGGAAACCGAAACTTGATATCTTTCATATCAAAACGGGAAAACATGTTGGATGAATCTATGCTCTCGATCGCTGTGAGGAGTGCACTGCATTGTAATGGACAACTTTGCAGTACCTCCAAAGTGGACATGGCACAGGGGGTTTGGGATAAATCCTCCACAACAATGTAGTTGGAGGAAACCCTCACATTGGGGTTGTGCACAGCCCATTTGAAGACACCTTTCAGAATCTTCGGCAGTGGATCCACCGGTCTCTCGATGTGGAGAGGGGTAGATGACTCAGGAACATCCTTCTACTGCGGGTCTGGGGTATAATTTCTAGCTCGAGTTTGCAAAAGAGCATCTGAATTAACCATATTAATGAATGACTAATCAGATGAGGTGGCACGAGTAGTGCCCCCAGCACTGGAGCTGCTAGAAGCTGAACTCTGTCTGTGAGGGAAAGTGTATTTTAAGATAGTTGGTTTCTTTTCACGGATCAGCTTTTGGGCTTCTTCCATTAGAGGGCATTGATGGGTAAGGTGGTCCTCTTAACATAGCTTACAAGGGAACTTCACTTTCCTTTTTTCCTTTTTACCCTCCTCAGCATTTTGTGTGTTTTGGGGATTTTGTTGGTTTCCCTCCCTTTCTTGCCCTTTCTTTTGTTGTTGGGATGCCGAGGGCCCTTTCAGTTTGTCTACACTTGTTGTATAGATTCTGTTGTTGAAGGGGAGGATGCAACCGAAGTTGCTTCTGCAATAGACTGTTTGACTGACAAGGCGTGAACCTGCTTTATTAAAGCATCAAACGTTGCAGAGTCTACTGAACCCACAATGCCATCAGCATGTGGTCCAGGTTTAGGTTTACCTAAGTCAATGTTAGACCTCAGCGTATCAGGAATAATCTCGTATAAGATCCCAGACTGAGCATACACCAAGTTAAGCTGCTGGGTTCTCAAGATGGCTTCCTCTTTAGAGGATACCCCTGAAGTTGCAACTTCCTTATAAATATAAGGAATGAGTGATTTAAGATACCACTCTAATAAAAGTGCTGGAGGAATGTCGGCTTTAATGAGCCTATTTATCCTTTGCCACTCCTGAATGTGATCAGATAGATGAGTGGCTTTGTTCTGTCGGAATGTCTGTGCCGGCATCATACTAGAAAGGAAGTTGAAAGTGGTTCAGAAAAACAATAGCTAGATCCCAAAAGGTGCCATAAGTAGCTGCAGGCAGTTCAATATACCATTTGGCTACGACACTTGTCAAGGTTCTTTGAAAGAGCCTCAACCTGATGGAGTCGTCATTCAACGAATTCGAGGAGCACCAGAGATGAAACATCGTGACATGGTCACCAAGGTCCTCACTAGTCTTACCTTTAAACTTTGGGATGTCTGAGGGCAACTTAATGGGAATAGGTGGCCATGCAGGATCATGGTGCACGGGGTCGTTTGTGAGTTTTGAGAGATCTGGAAAGTTCAAAGTTGCCAGAAATGGTAAACGCAGTCGTGCCGATGGCATTTGATATATCGAAACCTGGTATTGGGGACCCGCCATCACCTAGTTCATGTACTACTGGTTGGGGTTTCCCCCAGCCATCGGTTGTGAAGTGAATGCATTAAAATTGCTCCACCCAAAAGAAAGCGGATTACTTCCCGGGGCAGTGGTTCATTGCGGTTGGGTGTTAACCCCACCGTATTGTGGATTAATAATATTACCCCCTCCTCCAGCAAACAAAGAGAAAGGGATACTCCCTGCAGGTATATTTGATGGGTTAACATTGTAACCTGCATAGGGGTTAAAGCCAGGCATAGTAGTAACAGATAGTGTCGTCATCGTACCCATAATAGGAATAGATGTAGAAGGGATCGATCCTACAACGGAATTGGAAGCAATGGCTTGAGTTACACCCTGGAACTGTTGTGTAATAGGACGTTGAGTGAAATTCACAGCAGGTACCCCAGTCAAAGGGACATTATTGGGTCCAAAAGTAGGGGTAGAAACTGAGGCAGATGTCGAAGCTAGTGAGCTCGGCATGCCTAGAGTACTAGCATTAAAACTAAAGGACGGAGTCAAAGCAGAAGAAGTTTGCGACGAGCTTGGTATGGCAGTGTTTGTGAAAGAAGGGTTAACAATCCTTGTAGCCATAGAAGTTGTAGGAGTTTGAGGAACTCCCTGCTCATCTCCTGGGTTAGCCATGGTGTAACCAAGTGTAAACAAGTACGCACTGTACTCGGGTTGTTGAAAGCCTATAGGTACCAGTAGTGGATCGTTAGATCCAGTAAGAGGAGGGTTGAAATGAGTACTAAACTCTCTAGAAGTTAGGTCCTCAGCCTCAACAGTATCAAAGACTTGTCGATCCGGGGTTCTGGGCTGTGGTTCTCCAAGTACTTATGTTTCTCCCGTAAGTTCAAATGAACCACGAGAATCTGTCCTCTGGTGTCGCGGTGGTGGTGGAGGCTCCACAATGAGTGGGGGAAGGTTTTGCAACCTCCGAGACCTGCAAAGAGGTTGGTCCTCCACAGCTATAAAAAAGAAAACTAAGCAAAAACCTAGTGGCAACTATGACTAAGGAGAAAACAACATACCACTAAAAAAATTTCCTAAGTGATCAAACCAAGCAATACAAGGAAAATACTCTTAGAAGCAAGTCTGGGATGATGAGGGCCCAAAATAGACTAATAGAGTATTGATGGTCAGTTACGTGGCATCTAATGGAGGTCCTCTGGGTGCAAGCGTTTGAATCACCAAACCACCCTCCCGGGATTACTTCCAAAGGGTTACCTTCCACGTCTGTATGAGGTTGAGTGGGAATATCCTTTCACTCTACCTATGTAGATACCTAGGGTTATGATACTAAGGATACCACCAATACGAAAGAACCTGGGGGAACACTCTGTTATAGAAAAAGGATCGCAGAGCAAT
Organism: Larix kaempferi; assembly: GCA_027924585.1. Taxonomy (NCBI): domain Eukaryota; kingdom Viridiplantae; phylum Streptophyta; class Pinopsida; order Pinales; family Pinaceae; genus Larix; species Larix kaempferi. Next base: position 2,361,028 of record BSBM01000188.1, on the reverse strand, counting down.
AACAATAAACAAAAATGCAAATATAATCACACACACATTACAAGAGAGACACAGATATACCGTGGTTCACCCCAAGATGGGCTACGTCCACACTGAAGTTGCCAATCCTTATTATTATACCGTCCATCAAAGTGAAGGGATACAACTTGCAGCACAATTGCTGCACTTCCTCTCTCAATGTCTCACAATCTCTCTTCTGATCTCAGAGATGTTTACAATGCATAAAACCTAAATACATCAACCCTAGCCGTGTTACAATGTCTTTCTTTTATAAGGGAAATACAAAGGGAAAATGCCACGGGTTACCCAAAACCATGGGCCCGAAAACTTGTGGCGAAAACAGCCCCAAAACGTTTTCTCGGGGGCTTCGCACCCAAACCCCCTTTCTCGAGGGCGCTGCCCCTGGACCCCCTGGGGATCGTGCCGGGATCATAAACAAACCTGGGGTATGGACACAACTGAATAATAATGTCTCTGAATTTGGAGATCAGGCTCCACAACCAACACACTCGTCAGCCGAATCGAAACGCATGGGTAGGGTAGCAAAGCCCGAAATCCAAAAGCACTTTAAAAAGCACTAGTGGACCCCCGTACGCGAGTAAACTCTAGTTTATAGTTGAGAGGAAAGTGAGGGGGTATCCTCAACATATCCAATCGCCCACAGCCTCGTGCTTAACTCTAGTTTGAGTAGAGCGTTCCCAGGATAATTTGATAGAGGTGGATTTACCTAATAGATAGTCGTACTACGATTGTTGAGTAATGAAGCTGATTTCGGGTGGTTTAAGGTGATTTAAACCCGAAACCCTAACCTAAGCTAGTTGATGATGTGTATACCTAAAAAGAAAAATGTTGCTAGTTAATTTTATTAAGATTTCTTTTTAAGGGCTACTTTTTACTCAATAAGGGTAGTGCAGTGTGTGGGATGGTTTCGACAGAAAGCAAAGTGTGTAAAGAAATAATGCATTCAAATTCACAAAAGACTCTTTTCTTTTCGTTTATATTCTTTCAAAACTGAAAACTAGGCAATCCTAAATCAAATTTGTAATGTCCCCATCTTAACCCTATTGCATTAACATTGTAAATGATGTAAATATTGTTATTTAGTCATGGTGAGGAGCTCAAGGCCAAGGCCCCGCCATTGATTTATCATTTTATGTATCGGCAATTAGAATAGATGCATATGGTTCTTGTGCTAGCCATGCACAATGTAAATTCGGACATCATGTAAATATGCAATTTTAATGAAAAAAAAACCCACAACCAGCTATGAAATGCAATAAAGAGATGGGGCATGATCTTATAAGGAATAGGGAGGAAAAATAACCAAACCCTTGAGCCAATGGAGTCAATCCATGTGTCAATGAGAAAACCCATGAGATCCCAACTACCCATTTTGGCTTATGCCCCAATCATTCAATTCTTCCCAGAGTTGGTTGAGGTAGTTAATGCCTTAGGAATGATGAGGTATGGAAGCCAATTTCGAGTATGGGCAAGCCATCAATCTGGGAATTCGAATTTTTGCTTGCAAGGCAAGAAATCACCCACGTTTTTCCTTCCCAAGCCATTCGGAACCACGGTCTTTCCTCTCTCACGCAGCTTGGGGCGAACTGGGGGTTTTTCCTTCACGTTTTCAACATTCTTTGCATTCTTCCATGCCTGGGAACTCGTTTTTGGTTAGCAGAGTGGCTGGGAGAAGAGAAACACGATTTTCTGGGGGTTTATAGAGGTCATTTTGCCCCAAAATGCCCATGGACGTTTTTCTGTAAACGATTATGCTCCTGGGGTTGTTTTCCCATTTTCCAATTTTCATTTTGGGCTTTCCCACATTTTCTGAACTGGTGGAATTCCCATCGTTGGGCATCCTACTGCAAAAACGCCCAACACTTACATTTCTGGCTGTTATGTCCCTCCCTGGTTAGTTTGAACCTGTGAGCAGGAGATTCAGGCGTGGAAGAGGACAGATTTGGCTTGATGAGCCCAATGAAGTATCCATAGCTCAATGGTTGAGCCACTAGCCTAGTAATTCACCTCTGCCCATCTCTTAGTAGCCTGAGAAACCCAACTGCTGATTGGCTTGGCTGATTCTGGTGTATCTTTGGCTATGTGAGAGCCTGTTTTCCCCCTTTTTCCTTGTGGAGATCATGCCCGGCTCGGGGATGGCAGTGGTGCTGAGAGAGGAAGGAGCACACTGGCCTATGGTTGGGTGGAACATTGCAGAAGTGTAGCTGGTTGCTCAGGGATTACTTGGTTTAAGATAAGTATTCTCATTTGCTAAATTGATGAATGGCATGAAAATCTGGAATGTATGATGGATGTGTATTGGAATCAAATTCTGCTGTGTTTTCGAATGTTTAGGCATTTGCATTTCTCCATCTACAATTTAACTGACCGCTTTATTTTTTAAGTATGGGACTAGATGTCCAGTATTATTATTAGTGTCCTTTCCATAGCTTTGTAGGATAGGTGGGACGTTACAAAATTTCTTTCTAATTTTCTTTTAAATTTCAAAGCAAAGCAAACTATGCTACTTCAAAACGATGATAAATCTCACTACTGAGCTACCAAATTCAATTTTTTTTTTGTCTTTCTAATATTTGTAAAAGAAGAAGAACTTGAAAAGGAGCAAGCAAGACCTAACACAAAGTGTGAGTATCCGCAACAAAAAGTAAACCTTCCTCGACGTATCTTGACTATAATAAATATGATGAAATCATAAACAACTTAACATCAAGTACAATCAGACATTAAACCAAATGAACATTCAATCCAATAGACATTCAATTTGGGACGGGAAGGGTATTTCCACCTTTTATTGTCAAAGAAATGTGGAAAAGTACAGATATACCTGATCTATCTAGACACTTTTGCAACCGAGTCCTGGGCTCCTGCTCTTCACAATGACTTGGGAATTCCTCTAGCATAACAACATTTAAAGCATTCCTTCTAGGTCCCTCTCTCATGGATCCTCCTTGTATTTTTGAGACAAGCTAGGCAGTTTAAATCGAGAGGTGGTTGAATTGGGAGGTTGGGGAAGTTGCAGAACCAACTTCAACTAATCCCAATTTGTAATCTTAATATATTTTTTCACTTCATCTTAAGATGTGCGCGGGTTTCATACAACCAGACTAGTGCACAATATGCAACTTTTATTCTTTACAACAAGCGTTTGCAACATTTTTAAGGGTGTGTGTTGGTTTTCCTTGAGCAGAGTAGTGTTTAGAGCGCTATTTGTCCTTGAGCAGAGTAACGTTTAGAACGTTGGTTCACTGTGCCAATAGTAGCGCACATGTCATGAAATCTGTAGAAAAAATAAGATTTTATGCTGAAGAGTGTAGTTTCAACAATAACTCATCCAGGTCAACCTAGCTCTTCAATCCATAGTGTCCTTTGTGTGATTGACAGATCAATGTGATCACGAATGGAGAAGTGCATATTTGACCTATAACAAGGTTGTTTCCGAGACTCTAAGTCAAAAATCTTCTCCTTGTATCCAATCTCCATGTATCCTCCATCTTCGCTTTGAGATTGTACACGACAACACCAATATTAAGGATGGTCGCTTCCACTTCAAGCTCCTCTTCGCAGTCGAGGATCTTCGCACAGAATTCGGCTATGGATTTCTTCAAGTTTTTATGCTTCTCTTGAGCATTTGCTAGCTCATTTGGCTTCAACCCGCATTCATTCTTCAGCTCCTTATAACTATCTTCCAGCTTCAGATGCTGGTTATACGAGATCATATCTTTGTCTCCGATTTATTCCACAACCTGCAAATGTAGATTATGCAGTCCTTCAATGGGAAACACCCCCCTATTTATATCCAAATGTGCGAGTTGCTTTGCACCTTCAGTAAGTTCATGAGACGAGAATATTACATTCATCGGCTCTATTTGTACTAGCCAGGGTATCATCGTTAAAGCATGCGCTTTTCTTTTTCTTTGGCTTGACTCCCCTATCCTGTCTTTCGATCCTGATTCCCTTACTAGATATCTTTGGACTGGTTCCACTCTTGCCACCAGACTCTTCAGTTCTGCGAGGCTCTCTATCATACTCTCTTGGATTTCCTCTTGCTTTCTATCTTTTAATGCGAGCGTCTCTTCAAGATGCTCATTGACTCAGGATGCGATGCAATCGTAATTATCCTCATGCAACTGTGCATCAAGAAAAGTCTTACTTTCCTTATGTTTCTTTCTTTGGGATCCTTCCGGCACGACTGTGTCGTGATTCTTCCTCTTCTCTCCTGCTAGCAAATCAACCGTTTGTTGTTGTTCTTCTCCTTGATCTTGTCCCAGATCTTGTGCACTTGTTGGATCTTCTTCTTTTTCATGTGTGTCATTTTCATTTTTGCTTTCCTCTGATGTAGTGATCAACATCTCTGGCGCATGAATATTCCACTCGGGCGGACAATATTCAATGATAAGATCAATTTTATGCACGTCCAGTTGGTATAGCCCCTCGAACCATTCTGGGTTATTTGGTGGTTCTCTCGGATGAATGTAAATAAAGTGAAGGTCGACCTTGAATCTCATTTTGCGAATATACGTTGTTGTTATATTCTTAGGGATACATGAAGTGCGTTGGATTACTTCGCATAGCTTCTCATAATATGTATACAGTTGTATATTATTTAGTCTTTGTTTTTCTGGCTTCGAGTTGGCCCACATGTTCTCAAATCTAGGTCCACAGAAATCTCCAATGAATACCGGTACATTTTGCTGATACTTAGGCTCTTTCAATCCTATCAACATGATTAAAACTAACAACAAGCTATAATGGAATTGATGTCCATTGTCTTATGTGTCTGTGACATCATCTAGGAACTCATTCAGAAGATAACTTGCCCAATTATACTGGAGTCCATCCTTGGCCTTCACAGTGGTCGACACCTCCTTCGGTCTACATTTCCTTAGAAATTTCCCTGTGAGCAGTTGAACTATGAAATTTGTATCTTGATCCTTGATTTGATTTATCTGATATCCACGAGTTCCTTTGACCAAACCAAATTCATTCTTCATTCTCTTGGAAAGCTCTTTGTCTTTGTTCTTACCTACGAATTCGACTGTGGGGTCAGCACCTCTTTTGCTCAAGTGTGTAATTCTGTAAATGAGATCTATGTTTATGTCAATCGTGCGTGTAATGACCCTTTTTCAAAATTCTATTAAAATGCCAATTTTTTCACTTTTTCCCCAATTTCGACCTTTGACTAGTTTAACTGTTTTGACCTCCAAATCAACCCAAATGCTCCCAAATATTCTGTAGGAGTGTATGAATGGTATTTAGACTTCAATATCAGGTTCAGGGATTTTTTATGGCCCTCCAAATACTGCTGCAAACTTGATTTGTATTCTGCTCAATATATGTAATTTTGACTAGTAATTTGTGCATCAAATCCCCCCAGGGTAACAATGCAAATGGCCTTCCAAATGCCTCCAAACTCCCACAAATTTATGAAAAGAGGTATATAATGTGTTAATTATGTGAATAAGGTCTCATATGCACCATTAATTTATTTTTACTACTGTTCTAACTCTCTCACATTCAACACCAAAAACCCCCAATTCAACCCTTGGGGAAATGGCACTATTTCACCCCCCAATACAACTAAACTGAGTAAAAATGCTTCAAATGCTCAAGTACAGTACATGAAAATTTTAGAAGACATCCATGGTAGTATATTGATCACAAATATATCATAGAATCATCCATCCATTCGAAATAATCAACATTATAGTGTCATACATCAATGCATTGGGGAAATGGATATTGTTTGCTCATTAATCAATAGTTTTGCATACAACCAGTGGGTATTTCGACCTGATACTTTTTGAATATTAATAACAGAGGATATGAATCTATTACAATCAGAAATATATAATTAGAATCTCTCTCAAGAAGCACAAGTGCTCACCAAAAATGCCCTCCCTCAAGGAGCATGAATATGCCTTCAAAACTGGAAACGATGGAGAGAAAGTGCTGCACTAAACCAAACCATGAAACTTCCTGTAGCTGATACCTGCAAATAAAAACTGCATTAAAGCACCATGAAAGACTTGAGTGGCCTCTCCAAACACCAACTTGGATGGGAATCTTTCACCCTCGAAATTGGCTAAGGCAAGAAACTAGTCATCCACTAGCTCTCTCTTCACAAATGCAATTTTTCTCAAATCATCAAAAGCCATTCCAATACTTCATTTCTACATTTTATAACCAACATTAGCCTTCTAAGGGTCGAAATCCTCTCAATAGATTCAATAGATTTCCATTTAGGAAATATTCCACATTTTCCACTTGTCTCCTAGTTCCAACCTTCCATCTTCTCCCAAATTTGATTTTGAGTCTCTTTGGCTTCTCCAACTCCCAAATTCGCCTTCCTTGAGCCTATTTTTGGTGCTGACATGTCATAGTTGTTAGATTTTAGAGGTAAGGTCTGGAATTTGTCATAGTTGTCATAGATGCTCCATCATTGGTGTCATAGGGGCTAGGGAATCTAGCCCAAGTGTCCACAAACTTCCACTTTGACTCTTTATCTTCCATGGAGGTTACCAGTCCTTCCCAATTCAACCTAAGATGATCAATGACATGTGTTATGACTTACCAAATCACCCAAGAGTGTTCACATTCCCATTAATTCGAATTTGCAAAAGAGAGATACCATGTATTATGAAAAATCAAGCTAGTGTGGGTCCCACCACCTCCATATGTCTCCAAAACCACTTGCCACTTAGAATTTATCTTGAATTTATTTATTCACCATATTTATTAAATGCTTAAACCCCTATAATGTCTAAATATTATTTACTAGCTTCCTTATTACCATCCCACATGTGCCCATCCAACCTAGGAAACTAGTAGGATTGATGGGATTGTCTTACTATGCACTTATTTGAATGGGGACATTACAGTCCTCCCCAACCAATATTGCTTGTCCTCAAGCAATTTCAGATTTGGATGCCGCAAAATATTCTCCTCTTCCCATGTGGCATCTTCATTTGGTAAGTCCTTCCATTCACGGGGGGTTCACTCACTAAACTTGTTACATAGCACGATCGTTCGCAGTATATTAAAGAATATCCCTAATTCTACTAAATATTGTAAAATGCCTCCTAAAATTGTATTGTTGAACCCCCTCCCAATATACCTTTCCAATTAAGAAAATCCCTAGTTTCACCATATATTGTAGGTATCCATTTTTATCAACCCATTTTTAACACCCCCTTTATATAATATTACCAAGTTGTAACAAATAGGACCCCTAAAACATCTTAGGATAAGCAAATAGGATGCTAAATAAAATAATAGTATAATGCTAATAATTATCCCACAGGGATTGAAGGGGTGACTAATCAATTTTTAGCATTGTATAGTGGAAGACCCGACGAAATAGTAATGGGGAAGAAAAAATGCGTAAAAAGAATCACAATCAAGAGATCAATGTAACAAAAAACATAAAAGACTGATATTCCAATAGCCAGTGCAATGCTTAGAAAAGATGAGAATTGCAGATGTTTCACACCGCAACCTACGAATCTACCAAATTTATATCATGTAAATACAAGTATAGCCATAGAGAGCTCATGTTTTCTATAAGATTAATAAATTAAACTCCATAAAAATGAAATATTGAAACCCTTTCATGGATGGACTTCCCTACCTTCCAATGTACCAAGTTCCACAAGAAACACCTTCTTTGGTACTCTGAGAAACACAATTTATTGTGGCACATTCATTTATACGTATTAAGTTGCTCTCAAACAACACCTTGCAATCTTATCCAATTCGAGATCCGATTGAAACACCCTTTTTTGAAGACCTTTCATCTCGCCTAAAGTAGACCCCATTTCTCACTCTTGTCAACCTATCTTTGGATAATGTTGGATTTCCATTCAAATGACTAACGAAACAAGATTTGAACATATCCTTACCATCAAACTATACCACTGGTTTTGTAGTTGTGTTCACATTCTCATCAATCGTATCTAAAATTTCATCCAAGTCACGCCTTCACTCACTTTCCATTGTTTACAATTCACTAACATTGAGTATGGATGAAGATGAAGATTGGAATATTGAATTGGAGTGACTTGATGGAGAATCATCAACTACTTCATCCACTACTTGGAATATTGGATAGTTTTGATCCTTTGTCCATGGTTAAACCGCCATGAATATTTTGTCTTTATGGTTGCATGCCAAAACTTGATAAAAAGTTTTGTGCATCATTTAATTATACTTTAAGAGCTTCTATAATTTTATCATATATAGATATTGAACCTTAATGTGATAATATATCATGATTCTTTGTGGTTTGTTGGTGCAACTTATTCCAGATTCTTTCTTGTTGCTTATGAGATTTATTAAAATGAATCCCTTGGGGATTTGATCTTTCTTCAACAACTTTATTAATCGTTTCAACAACATGAAGCAAGTCAGTGAAATCATAGGCCCTCTTTGATCCAACCATCACATCAATTTACTAAAGAAGTTCTCACACACATTTAACCCAATCAAGTGTAATACACTTGGCAAGTTAGAGTAGTGATCTCAAAGCAATCTCATCAATAAAACCTCAAAGTGGCACGAAATTTTCACATCCTGATATGCCTCTCTACTAATGAAATTTATGTTTCCATTAATATGAGATTGTTTTCGTATCCAACATAACCATAACATGAAGAAATGTTGAACTCTTGAATTATTTCACACTCTTTCCCAATGAGTAAAGCTATGAGACAAAAATGTCAATGTAGTCAGCAACAATCATAATTTAGATAAATCTCTGGACCTAGTACTCTCTCTACCCTACCACTTGTTGTACTTCTCATCTCTTTTAAACACCTTTGAACATGCCTTGAAGCAATGCTTGTGCTGAACCCCAATTTTTTCGATCCATCCTCTCTATATCTTCAATTTTAAGCTTGTGATCATCCACTTTAAAAGTGTTATAAACCATTCTGACATTATTAAAACTATAAATAAAATTATATTGCTACTTAATTACTATCTATGCATGTTAAATTATCATATAGAAATACCCTTGGAAGATAATGATATTGATGGAACTTGAAATCCTAAACTGAGAATTCATTTTATAAATTAATTAAGGACTTCATAAAGTATAAATAAAATTCAATTACACATGGGGGGAAGGTGTAGGAGGGATCATTTTTTATCCAGGAGGAAAAACTGTAAGCTCTTTTTCCTGGGGACTGGGGATAAAATCAAACAATTTAAACGTCGCCAAACTAATGGTTTTTGGAGATTATAGACAAGTTATTCTAGGCAAGAGGATAGGACAAGTATATTGATTCTATGAACACCATTCAAATTTCAAAATAAACAATTATAAAAATATAAAAAATAACTCAGTTTACATGTGATAACTATTGGAGAAATCACATAGATAAAAATAAATAGCCCTAAAATTAAGTGGAACCCTTAATAAAATCCTCCATCTGTTAGAGTGGATAGCAATGAGTGGAGCTATTGTGCAATGAATCCATGCACTCAAATAAACTCTCAATCTGATAGCTTGGGTAACAACGAGTCTAAGTAATTTATTAGGTAATGAATAGTTAAGGTTGTTAGTGCGAATGGATTGTAGTAATATGCGGTAACAAATCATATGTAACCATCAACCACTTGGTATTAGTCTTATAGCATGATGCACAGGTTGAAAGGATTTCAAGCTATAATGTCCTCTCACAACGGAAATTCTACAAATCATGAGAACTATGAATATTTGGTACATATTTCTCATGCGCATAGCTATGCCAGACAACGAGACTCCATATGTGTATGGTTTGCATATCTTCTTTCTATTCATGGCTATTTGAACATGGAAAATCAAATTGCTTGAGAGATAGGGTACTAATGGTTGTGCCATTAATTGTGGAGTCTGGGTAAAGTTGGGACCCTTTTTTTGCATGATGACTGTATCAACAAAAAGATCATATATGTTGTGTATGTATTCGATTGTTTGCTTATTATGAGAGAAGTGTAATTGGTTGCATGAGACAATTTAATTTGTTGCAAGTTGTGATGCAGAAATCCGTCAGTTCCTATTGATGTGTGCAACAAAGATGAATGTGTTGTCTAATTGAGAGGATTTGCTAGGAGCAAGTGTAACCTTGGAATTGGTCTATCTAGCATTATGTTGAAGTTGGGTCATCCAAGGAGCACTACATTGGTTATGCTGAGTGAGTGCATGATATGCTCATGGAAGAAATTTCTGGTTGAAATTATGTTGTGTATAACCTACATATATATCTATAACAAAGGGCATATTGCGTACAACTCTTTGCGATCACTAGACAGACTTGTTGCTTGTGATCATTTGTGAGACTATCGTGTCATATTTTTTGAATTTCATTTTGTCATTTTCCAATTTGTTGCTTGTGATCATTTGTGAGACTATCGTGTCATATATATATATCACGTCACATAGAAGCAAACAAATTCTTGATACTTAGGGTTGAGCCTATAGGGTACAACCTATATATATCACATCACACAGAAGCAAAATAATTCTTGATACTTAGGGTAAAGCCTATAGGGTACACCCTATTATTTCCACAAGAAATTAACCATCGAACATTAGAAGAATTGCATATGCCAAACGTCGAAACCCCTCGGTCTTTCTCCATGATACATGTATTATAAAAGTAAATTGACTCTAGGAATATATAAACATTATATGGTCGAAACCCCTAGGGAAAAACCCATAAAAAAATTTAATTAGACAAATGTTATCTGAGTAGAGTAAGGCTAAACAAAAAATTAATGCCCAGGCTAAATCCATTAGGTCGAGCAACCATGAGAGTGAATAAACATTTAACAGACAAATGCATAACTACTATCCACAAGAACAATCAACCCATTAAGCTCGTAAACAAAGGTTCTTCATAAACAAGGTCGAGTGCATATGGCCATTTCAAAACCCAAATAACATTTTAAACACAACCACGAGCTTCACGGTTTCGAGCCCAAAAATGTATTTGATAAATAATAACAAAATAACAGAGTTAGGATTTATTATTAACAAGTATTGGGGATGAAAAACTACCATTTAATGGGATTATAAGTCTGAGCAATAAAAGGATAGAGTCTATCAGTTAGATATGATCTCTTACAAACACCTTCTCATGCTGGAAACAACCTATGGTAACATGAATCAATACGAAGAGAAAAGAATGACAGGGTAAGAATGGCCATGGACTTACCAGCTTCATGCCATCCCTCCATTCAATCTAGGCAGAGATTCTTTGTTTTTCCTCTATGTGCCTGCAATGCAACCATAACATAAAATTAATACATGAATTAAAATATTAAAAACACGGTCTAATATAAAAACATATGTAATGTTGTAGCTTAACTCTCTCACCTGTCATGAGAAATGAAGAGGTTGATCCTGACCAGTTAGCTCCATTACGAGCTCTCACGGGTTTTCTTAAAGGATTTATGCTTGCATAAGCTCCGGGGAGAAGCTGTCTAGAAACTACATGCTCTAGAAGTGAACTAAAAAGTAGAACTCCTACGGTCTTTGCACATGAAGAAGAACCTGAGCTCCATAACTCACTCAGAAGTGGAGCAGAGCCTCTCCTCCATTTGAATGAATGAGAAAATGAAATTGGAACACCCTTGAAATCACTCGTAGTCTGCAAGTTCGAGGAAGCCTGTACAATAGTATAAATGTTATGTTTGTACAAATGCTAGATGGAGGAAAGAGGCATGCAAGCCCCACCTCTCATCCCATGTGTTCGCTGCTACGTCAAACTCAGAGTTAATGTGGTTGGTGAGAGGAAGGCGAGAGGAGGGGAAACCCACTTCCCTATAGTTTGTTAGACTCAGATTCGTTCACAATGTGTTCACCATGGAGCAGTTAAGTCGTAAAACGCTAGGATGGAACAATTAAGACACTCTTCAAACATGAGTCTCCAACGTGATATGCACATACAAAGAATGGGTTATCTAAGAGCTAGTAAGCCATGACATCAGTCGTAGGCTAACCCCAACCAAGCTCGATGGTGAATTATTTACATGCAACAATAATATTTACTTATAAAGAACCAATCAACATACCATTTCCTAGTCAAGACCGAGAGGGTCATGGACTTAAATAAGTTTAACAAAAGAATTAAATAACATGTTCAACTATAGTTTCATTTACGATATCCATTTTATGTAAATAGATTCACAAAAGATAAAAACAAAGGCCACGAAACATTAGTATTGAGTCGATATTAATGTTATCCTATAAATATTTAAATAAATGCGAGCTTATGATATTGACGTAAAATAATGCAAAATGAAGGTAATTTTGCTATATATATCTATGTCTTTGATGCCAAGACAAGTAAAGATAGGTTACTCTCTTCATCATAAGGAAACATTTAGTATTGAGTCGATATCATACACAATAAATAAATGTATCCTATAAATATTTAAATAAATGCAAGTTTATGATATTGATGTAGAATAATGAAAAAACAATATAATTCTGCTATATATTTCTACGTCTTTGATGCCTAGACGAGTAATGATAGGTCACTTTCTTCATCATAAGGAAACATAGACGGTAATCAGATAAGCGACATACATAATATCTTTGATAAAAAAAATAATGTTTCTATTAAAAATTTAGCTTAATTTATTTTTCAAATCTCAATCATTTATACAATTAATATTACAAATTACATTATTATTATTATGGAATTTATTTATAAATAAGAAAAATAGATTATTCTTAATTTTTATAAAATCAATCAATAAGTAAACATCAGCATGGACTTAAATAAGAAACCTTCTTTGCTGTCATCACCTTCGTACGAAATTGAAGGTTATGTATGCTCTAGTGGATGGGTTGATTTTAGAAATCCCACAGAAGGAAATTTCTAGAGAAAAAAAAAATTCAAATGGACTCAAGGAGGAAAGCTACATTGAAAGGCATAAAAAAACACATGATTTCTAAACATGAAATATGCACCTAAAATACGCTTCCAATTGATAATAATCATATAAAATATAGAAATATTAATCCTCCATTACCTTAATTTCATTAACAATATGAAGATACATTAACCAACCAAGCACATGAGGAACATGAAAACCCTTTAATAGAGCACTTGCATCAACCATACTACATCCCGATTGAGTATCCATTGTCCATCAAACTCAATACCTCATGCCCTTGTCCCCTAACCTTCCCTTTGCCTCCCCTCCACCACTTATACACAAAATGTAATAAAATATACCCTAAATATTTGTATTGCCATATAACATAATTAAGCCCCCTTGGCCCCTTAATACAGGGCAATATATTTTCTCATTTCCGTATCATAGTTTATTACCCAATATGAATGGACGTGATAGAATATTTCCTACCAACTGACCCCCCCGTGCTTCCATTGCACTAAATATTCTTTGATGATTCTACTCCTCAACCTTCTTTCCCGTGTCTTCAAAATCTTTTCCGGAACAAGTGTGAGCTGACCTTCATCATCCAAAGGAGGAAGTATTTCTGAAGTGATGATTTTCTGACCAAGAGCTTTCTTGATACAAGAAACATGAAATACATTGTGGATTTTACTCCCTTCCGGAAGTTCTAGTTCATATGCTACTTCTCCAACCTTCCGCACTACCTTGTATGGCCCATAGTACCTTGGTTTTAATTTTTCTGCTCCATTCTTTTTTAGAGATGTTTGTTTATAAGGATGCAACCTTAAATATAATAAATCATTGACTTGAAAGGTTCTTTCTTCTCTATGCCTATCAACATATTGTTTTTGTTGATTTTGAGCAACCTGCAAATTGTCTTTCAAGAGCTTTAAAATTTCTTGGCTCTCTTCCACCCAATCTTTAGCCTTTGGGGCTCTACTATCACCAAATATAATGTCAGCAAATGTAAGTGCATCATAACCATATAATGCTTTGAAAGGAGACATTCCTATTGACATATGATAAGTGGTGTTGTAGCAAAACTCACCCAAGTGTAGCCATTTTGCCCATGCTTTTTGCTGCCCTCCCACATAGTTTCTTAGGTATCCTTCCAACCATTGGTTTACCCTCTCTGTTTGTCCATCAGTTTGTGGATGATAGCTGGTACTTGGATTCAATTGAGTGCCTACCAATCTAAAAATTTCTTGCCAAAAAGCACCCATGAATCTACTATCTCTATCACTGACAATGCTCTTGGGGAGCCCATGAAATCTGAAGATTTCTTTGAAAAAAAATCAGCCACTTGTGCAGCACTAAAAGATTATGTAACAGCAAAGAAATGAGCAAATTTTTTCAACCTATCAACTACCACATAGATGCAATCCTTACCCAAGGATTTAGGCAATCCGGTGATGAAATCTATGGAAATATTGTCCCATTTTTGCTCCGGAATGGGCAATGGTTGTAATAGGCCGGATGGACATGTAAGTTCTGATTTGTTTTGTTGACATGATTTACATTCATTCACATACTTCTGAACATCTTCCTTCAGCCCCTTCAAAAAAAATCTTTGCCTCAACTGTCTATAAGTTTTGAAGATCCACGGATGGCTCGCTAGTGGGGAATCATGTGCTTCTTGCAAAATTCGGTACTTGAGATTGGAGTTATGAACTAAATAAATTCTTCCCTTATAATATATCATCCCATTCAAAATCCTATAATTATCATCCCCTTTGATTCCATCCAACACATCACAAGCAAATTTGTCTTTGGCATATTCAACTAGTAGCATGTTTTTCCAATCCTTGGCAATATCCATGAGAGAAAAAAAGGCCTTCTTGACAAAGCATCTGCTACTATATTATTCTTTCCTTTGACATATTCAATATCAAAATCATAAGCTTGAATCTTTCTTACCCACTTTTGTTTCCTTTCATTTAGATCTTTTTGGGTGAGAAAGTGTCGTAGACTATTGTGGTCAGTTTTCACCACAAACTTGCTGCCCACCAAGTATTGTCTGAATTTGGCCAATGCATGCATAATGGCAAGCATTTCTTTATCATAGATGGAGTAAAGTTTTTCATGAGGCTGCAACTTTCTACTCTCAAAGGCTATGGGGTGTTGGCCTTGCTTTAAAATATCCCCTATTCCTCCACCTGAAGCATCACATTCCACAACAAAAGGTTTAGTAAAATCAGGAAGTGCAAGTATGGGACAACTACTCATTACCTCTTTCATTATTTGGAAGGCCTTTTCATCCTCTTCATCCCACTTGAAAGAATCCTTCTTAGTCAAATCAGTGAGTGGAGAAGTCAACTTGGAGAACCCTTTCACAAATTTTCTGTAGTAGGTGCATATGCCAATAAAGCCTCTCAATTCAGTAATATTTTTTGGTGATGGCCATTCCAAGATAGCCCTGATTTTCTCCATGTGTACCTTCACTCCTTCTTTCCCAATAATGTGCCCAAGATACAGTAGTTCTTTCATCCCAAACTCACATTTTGATAACTTAGCAAATAAGGACTCTTCTTGCAAGATTTTCAACACAATCTCTAACTGTTGCAAATGCTCTTCCCATGTTTTACTGTAATTGAGAATATCATCAAAGAAAACCAAAACAAACCTTCTTAGTTTCTTGCAAAATATCCTATTCATACATGCTTGAAAGGTGGTTGGAGCATTAGTTAACCCAAAAGGCATGACAAGAAATTCAAAGTGGCCAAAATGACATCGAAAAGCGGTCTTTTGCACATCTTCATCTTTCATTCGAATTTGGTGATACCCTGATCTAAGGTCAATTTTTGAGAAGTATTTGGCCCCATGTAGCTCATCCATGAGCTCATCATTCCTAGGAATAGGATACCTATTCTTGATAGTCTTTTTGTTCAAGGCTCTAAAATCTATGCACATTCTCAATGTTCCATCTTTTTTCTTCACTAGCACTACTGAAGAAGCATAAGGGCTAGAGTTTGGTCTAATAAGTCCCAACTCTAGGAGTTCTTGGATGGCTTTTTCAATCTCATCTCTGAAATTTTTAGGATGTCTATAAGGTGGTATCTGAATGGGTGAAGTACCCTCCTCCAAAATAATACTGTGCTCAACCCCCCTATCCGGTGGCCTACCATGTGGAAGGTCTCTAAAAACCTTTTCATATTTTTGAAAAAGTCTCTCTATCTCCTTTGGGTGTTTGACAATATTTATAGTTGGCTTGGTAGATGTAATATGACATTCAGTAGCCCATTCTATATCCCCATGCCTCAATATAGATCTCATACTATTGCAAGTTACTACTTGATTTGGATAAGTGTGTTGCCCTCTCACAATTCTTTGTACTCCTTTTGAATCTTGGAATTTCATTTCGGGAATTTGATAATTTATTGTATGCTCTCCTATTGAATACAACCATTGCACTCCCAAAACCACATTAGTATCAGCAACATCAACCACATAAAAACTATCAACAAAAGTATAGTTACCTATGGTGACTTGCAGCTTTGGAACCCATGTTTTGCATTGCATTGTGTTGTGACCGGGAATGACAACTGTGAAGCAATCAAATGGTTCAATAGGTATCTTTATTTTCTCTACCATATCTGCATCAATGAAGTTATTAGTGGCTCCTCCATCTACCAAAATGGAAGTTCTTTGTCCTTGTACCACACCTTTGCATCGGATAGTATGATAGCAAGGTATTGCTGAAAGCACTGCCATTCTTGCTTTGTCCGGTGAAGGCTGATTTTCTTCTTGTCTTTCATCTTCTACTGCTGTCTCATATGCCTCTTCTTGATCTGAAATATGTCCATCTTCATCCATGCCCCCATCATACCCCTCATTGTTAGAAAATACTTCTATGTATTGAGTCTTTCCTTTGGTACATTTGTGCCTCGGTGTCCATGGTTGGAAGCATGTGAAGTACAATTTCTTTTTTCTAAGTTCATCCCTGTTTAGTCCCTCTTTTTTATTCCTCTCAAATGACTCTCTTTGCCAAGGTTTCTTATCATATCCATCCCTTTGCCAAGTTTTCTTTTCAAATTTGTAGCTAGGCTTAGGAGGAAATCTCGTTCTAGGAAGCACATTTTGGAGATCCCTAGTCAAGCTCATTGCATCTTTTAATGTAGTTGGCTTATGGGCTTTGACCAAACCTCTTAAGGGTTCAGCCAAACCTTCAGTGAAAAGCAATACTAATCTTCCCATAGATACATCAGCCACCTTGACTGATAATTTTTGAAAGTTCAACATATATTCGATAGGGGACCCAGTTTGCTTCAATTGAGCTAGTTCTTTGAACGGCAATTCTGGATCTTTTTGTTCAAATCTTTCTAGTACCCTGTCAACAAATTATCCATATTTTTTAACCTAATTATGACCCAAGGTTTTCATCCCATGAAACCACCATTCATTGGCATCTCCTTCCAAATGCAAAATGGCCATTTTTAATGCATCCTCTTCCAACATAGGATTCAGCTGAAAATATATATCCAATTTTTGCACCCAAGTGTTAGCAGAATTTTGAGAAGAACCATCAAAAGTAGGAAGTGACATTTTTCCAATAGTACTATTCAATTCTTTGTTTTGGAATGGACTCCTATTATCTCCCTTCATTTTAATCTTTTGCATAGCATCAATGTAGTCACTGAGTGGTACACCTCTTTTACACTCTTCATTCAAATCATTCCAATCATTTACTAGTTTCTTGTAATCCAATTCAAGATTGGGCTCTTCTTTGGGTGTGAGAAATTTAGGTGCAATATGCCTTTGTGTGCTTTGAGATTCATCAGGTCTATTATGAGGTCCTGTACTTGAGAAAATATTCTCATTCCCTTTCATCTTTGCCCCTGAGTGTGACCCACTATTATCTCCTATCATCCCTTTGCCTGAAAGTTGGCTACCCAACAATTCGAAACCTTTCATCATTTGTTTATTCATATCTAGAATAACCAATGTAATTCCTTCAAAACATGGTTTTAAGGCTTCAATAAATTCCTCCTTATGTCTTAATTTTTCCTCCTCCTCTCTACCCATTGTTTTAGAAAAAAACTCTTTTTCTGCTACTATCTCTTCTTCAACCAAAACTTCTTCAACTACTGATTCAAAGGGTGGTGTTTTATTTGTTTGGCTTCTTGTTAATACCATCAAGTGCCAAGACCATGCTCTGATACCACTTGTAATGACCCTTTTTTAAAATTCTATTAAAATGCCAATTTTTCCACTTTTTCCCCAATTTCGACCTTTGACTAGTTTAACTGTTTTGACCTCCAAATCAACCCAAATGCTCCCAAATCTTCTGTAGGAGTGTATGAATGGTATTTAGACTTGAATATCAGGTTCAGGGATGTTTTATGTCCCTCCAAATACTGCTTCAAACTTGATTTGTATTCTGATCAATATATGTAATTTTGACAAGTAATTTGTGCATCAAATCCCCCCCGGGTAACACTGCAAATGGCCTTCCAAATGCCTCCAAAATCCCACAAATTTATAAACAGAGGTATATAATGTGTTAATTATGTGATTAAGGTCTCATATGCACCATTAATTTATTTTTACTACTGTTCTAACTCTCTCACATTCAACACCAAAAACCCCCAATTCGACCCTTGGGGAAATGGCACTATTTCACCTCCCAATACAACTAAACTGAGTAAAAATGCTTCAAATGCTCAAGTAAAGTACATGAAACTTGTAGAAGACATCCATGGCAGTATATTGATCACAAATATATCATAGAATCATCCATACATTCGAAATAATCAACATTATAGTGTCATACATCAATGCATTGGGGAAATGGACATTGTTTGCTCATTAATCAATAGTTTTGCATACAACCAGTGGGTATTTCGACCTGATACTTTCTGAATATTAATAACAGAGGATATGAAGCTATTACAATTAGAAATATATAATGAGAATCTCTCTCAAGAATCACAAGTGCTCACCAAAAACGCCCTCCCTCAAGGAGCATGAATATGCCTTCAAAACTGGAAACGATGGAGAGAAAGTGCTGCACTAAACCAAACCATGAAACTTCCTGTAGCTGCTACATGCAAATAAAAACTCCATTACAGCACCATTAAATACTTGAGTGGCCTCTCCAAACACCAACTTGGATGGGAATCTTTCACCCTTGAAATTGGCTAAGGCAAGAAACTAGTCATCCACTAGCTCTCTCTTCACAAATGCAATTTTTCTCAAATCATCAAAAGCCATTCTCATACTTTATTTCTACATTTTATAACCAAAATTAGCCTTCTAAGGGTCGAAATCCTCTCAATAGATTCAATATATTTCCATTTAGGAAATATTCCACATTTGCCACTTGTCTCCTAGTTCCAACCTTCCATCTTCTCCCAAATTCGATTTTGAGTCTCTTTGGCTTCTCCAACTCCCAAATTCGCCTTCATTGAGCCTATTTTTGGTACTAACATGTCATAGTGGTCAGATGTCAGAGGTCAGGTCTTCAATTTGTCATAGTTGTCATAGATGCTCCATCATTGGTGTCATAGGGGCTAGGGAATCTAGCCCAAGTGTCCACAAACTTCCACTTTGACTCTTTATCTTCCATGGAGGTTACCAATCCTTCCCAATTCAACCTAAGATGCTCAATGACATGTGTTATGACTTACCAACTCACCCAAGAGTGTTCACATTCCCATTAATTCGAATTTGCAAAAGAGAGATACCATGTATTATGAAAAATCAAGCTAGTGTGGGCCCCACCACCTCCATATGTCTCCAAAACCACTTGCCACTTAGAATTCATCTTGAATTTATTTATTCACCATATTTATTAAATGCTTGAACCCATCTAATGTCTAAATATCATTTATTAGCTTCCTTATTACCATCCCACATGTGCCCATCCAACCTAGGAAACTAGTATGATTGATGGGATTGTCTTACTATGCACTTATTTGAATGGGGACATTACAGTGCGTACATGAGAGAAATGTTTGCACAACTGTTGTGAGCTCTGGGCTCCTGTCAAAATGCAGGATTCGCAACAAATTCAGCAATCGTGATGGCTACAATGGCACAATCTAGCCTTGCGCTTGAACTATTGTTTTCTTGTTGGCTTCATGATGTCGCCTACACATGTACTAGTTTGGGTGAAATTGTGGGTATTTTGTTTCCTGTACTACATGTACTACATGTACTACATGTCTAACCATAAGTAACCCTAGTGCGTACATGAGAGAAATGTTTACACAACTGTTGTGAGCTCTGGGCTCCTGTCAAAATGCAGGATTCGCAACAAATTCAGCAATCGTGATGGCTACAATGGCACAATCTAGCCTTGCGCTTGAACTATTGTTTTCTTGTTGGCTTCATGATGTCGCCTACACATGTACTAGTTTGGGTGAAATTGTGGGTATTTTGTTTCCTGTACCAAGTCATGATCGGAGAACTTGCATTCTGGAATCTTGCCAAGCAAATTCTCATTTTTGTGCACATGAATCGATGTGGGAGGTAGCGGGATCTCATATTGTGGATTCTTCATGAGTATCACCACAGGCACAACATCTCTTCTTAGAGGGATGTACTCTGGTATGAGCAGAATCATCCTGTCGCGAGTTTGTTCTAGCAAAAACGGCTTTGGAATATCTATGGCCTTCAACATCTCTTGCTCAGTATCCTTTTTCTTATATTTCTACTTTTGTTCCGGTATATTTTGCGGTGAATCTCTAGATGTTCCACCTCTCTCTAGGACTGCTTTCTTCACTAGGGTCTTCATGAATCCTTCCAAACCAGAATGTCAGAATTCTCTTAATATCTCCTCTAGACTTGCTTGTCCAGACATACACTATCGGATTACTTTTGCTCTTGACTGGTAAATACTTGGAAATTACATGCAGTAAAAATTAAAATTCATAGTAAAACCGGTAACTATGTGGTCCTTACTATTTATAGGAACAGTGACACTAAGGCGAGCCAAAAAATGACTAAATTAGAATTAAATGCTATGTCCATTTTCCAAATATATCTTAGATCTTGGTCCTTTCCCTTCTTTTAATGTGTCTTCAACGGACAAATATGCCTTAAAAGCGAGAAAATCAAGTTCCCAAAAGTACTGTATAACGGCTACTTTCCGACCAAAACTGTAATGACTAGTTTTCTTTAGCTTCGCTGATGGTTAGGCGAATGGATAGGTTCACTTCGCATTTCCCTGAACTCTTACTTTGAATTTTGCAGTGCTGCTCCCTTATTTTACATCGCAACTTAGCTTGCTAAGTGTGCTTTGCAGCACATCTTCATATATTGTGAAACTGGGCATTTTAACAAAAATCCTATGTGTAGACTCTGCCCTCTGTTTTAGTGTCCAATTCCAACTGCACTTGACACTTCAAATTTCTTGCATTATTTTTTTTTTATAGGAGTAGGGCCATCCCTATAAGGATTTAATCTACTCCCATTGAAAATACATTGCAAATTTTCTCCAAGTAATGTGGCTAACTGAATTACGCCACCATTATTGACATGCTTGACAATATATGGTCCTAACCAGTGCATTTTGAATTTTCCAGGAAATTTCATAAATTTTCTATCATAAAGAAGGAAAAGGTCTCCTACTTGGAATAATTTGTGCTTGATGTGTCTATCATGCCATAGATTTTCTCTATCTTTCTACACCTATTGGTGAAAACCTGCAATGAAGCGGTCTTCCTCCAATCCAATTAATTGTAGTAGTCTTTCTTCCATTGTTTCATCATCAACCATATCTGTGAATGTTGCAATTCTCAAGCTTGGTACTATGTATTCTATGAGCATGACAGTTTCTTGTCCATATGCTAATTTGAAAGGTGTATGACCTGTCAACGTTTTACAAGTTGTTCTATATGCCCATAATACTATTGGTATTCTAAGATCCCAATCATCCCTGTTTGTATTGCATAATTTGGTAAATGCATTCTCCAATACTTTATTAAAGACTTCTACAGTGCCATTAGCTTGTGGATGGTATGGTGTATTATTCTGATGGTAGATCTGAAATTATTCTGTTAGGGCTGCAATAGTTCTATTCAGGAAATGGGTTCCCTGGTTACTCATTAGAATCTTTGGACATCCAAACCTTGTCAAAATGTTCTCAAAACTGAACTGCGCTACAGTCCTTCAATGGTTTTTCCTCTTCCCATCTGGTTAGATAATCTATAGATGTGATGATATATCTTGAGCCAATCCTGTTCCCTGGTGGTTTAATAGGTCCCACAAATTCAATATCCCATTTATCAAAGGCTTGCAATGTCAATTGTGGCATCAATGGAATCTCATTTCTACGAGATGGCTTCCCATTTCTCTGGCATACATCACAATTCTGACAATGTTCTTTTGAATCTTTGTGTATCATAGGCCACCATAATCCTTCTCTTAATATTTTCTACGTAGTAGCTCTTCCTGCATAGTGTCCTCCATATACACCTGAATGTGCTTCAACAAGTATGATAGGTCTTTCATGTTCTAGTGCGCATCTATGCAATACTTCATCTGATCCCAATTTGTATAATTGCCATGCAATTAGGGTAAAGTCAGTTGATCTTACCACTAATTGTTTCTTATGTTGCATAGTAAGTTCTGCAGGTGTTAATGCTATAGTTAAAAATTCTACAATATCTCTGAAGTATTCATCTGCTATATGGATAGCAAAGAACTGCGCATCCGATAGATTATCATCCAAATTACTAGATTCTTCTCTTGACTCGATTTTTGAAAGATGGTCAGGTCCTGTGTTCAATATTCCTGTTTCACAATGATTTCAAAATCATATTCCTGAAAGAGTAAGAGCCATCTTCATATTCTTCCCCATGACACTGGTTTAATGACCAAGTATTTCAAAGCTGAATGTTCAGTGAACATACAAAAATGCAAACCTATAAGATAGTGTCTAAACTTTTGCAATGTGTACACCATAGCTAAGCCTTCCGTTTCTGTTGTGGTATAATTATTTTCTGCTGAAGATAGCTTTCTGCTTGAAAATTCAATGGAATGATCAATGCCACCCTCACCTAGTTGTGCTAATACAATGCAGAGTGCTATAGATAAGCATATACATGTACATGAAATGGCTTATTCCAGTCAAGAAAGACGAGAATAGGTGCTGTAACCATTTTCTCTTTCAGTGTGTCCAATCCTTTTTGGAAATCTTCAGTCCAATTGTACTTTGCTTCTTTCTTTAATAGTTTCTCCATAGGTGCAGTGATCTGCACATATCATCTAATTAATTTTCTATAGTATCCTGTGTGCCCCAATGTAGTGCATAGTTGCTTAACTGAATTAGGCACTGGAATATTTACTATGATTACTATCTTCGTTGGATCAACCATCAATCCTTGCTTACATACTATGTGTCCCAATAAAATACCATAAGGAACAAAGAAGACGCACTTCTTTAGGTTCAAGTTCGCATGATGGTTCTTTAAAAGGCCAAATACAGTCCAGTCATCAAAATAAACTTCTAAAAATTTATGAATATAATCCTTAAATGCAGCTACAACCACTCTTGAAAATATAGCAGTTTCATTTTTCAATCCGAAAGACATAACAGTGTACTGATATGATCCCCATTCAGTAGCAAATGTAGTCTTGTGTCTGTCTGTTGTAGAAATTCTGATATGATGGTAGCCATAAAATCCATCAGTGAAATAGTATGCCTCCTATCCACCTACGTTATCTAGCACTTCGTCTATGAATGGAGTAGGAAATGGGTCATGCAGAGATGCATTATTCAATTTCCTAAGGTCCACACAAATTTTGATTTCACCTTTAGCTTTCTTGTCTTGAATTACCATGGGACTTATCCATTTTGATTCTTCTACTGGTTCAATGATTCCTTCCTCAAGCAGTTTATCAATTTCTGCTTTCACTCTTTCTTTATATCTGGGGTTCAATCTGTAAGTTCTTTGCTTAATAGGATTCGCATCAGGCTTGAGAGGTATTTTCATAACTCCCAAGTCATCTAAAATTCCTTTCATTTTAGAAAACTTAGTAGGGAACAAATCTTGATATTCACGCAGTAGGTTTAAGATCTGTCCTACTGTTTATTCATCCTAGTAATCCCCAATAGAAGCAAACTTTGGTTCATCATTGGTACTAATATTGGTCTTTTTGGTCTTCATAGGGTTACTCAGATCTTGAATCTCCAAATCAGGTCCTTGTACATCTCATTTTCCTTCAGACTCAGGGATATTCACATCACGAGGGTATTCATCTTCATCTTCATCTAGTGCAAAGTTATAACATTGACGGGAATGCTCCAACTGTATTTCCCAATCTAGTTGCTTATACACAGGCAATGGGACATCATCAAATATCTTCTTTTTAATGATCTGTAAAGCCTCATTAACGCTCGGACAGTCATCCTCAAAACTGAAATTTGATTGGCAGTTCTTTATCATCATGTTCCAATCTATTATGCCTTTGTGAAGTTCAACTTCTGTATACCAGTTCTTTGGTATTTGATCCAATGTGTGCACAAACATATGAACCCATTCTGTCTTTGGTATATTCATCTGGGATTTCAAGAAAGACTCTATATGATATCTAGGATCAGTCTTCCCATTGTATTTTTCTTGTACAAACTCAGTTTGTTCTACAAATATGATCTCCCTTAAGTGCTTACATTTGTCTCATGTGTTCAAGTTGTATTTGTGCGCAGCCAACCATCTAGCAGGTGTAGCTCGCAATTCTATATCTAAAGATGCTAGTTTATGTTCATATGAAACTGATGCTAAATATTCATGAAGTAATGCATGGATATTACCCAAACCATCATAAGTAGGAATTGGACTTACCTCTCTTCCAATCCAACGCAGTGACTTCGTTATCTTTGCACATCCTCTTGCTGATACTTCATGCATTCAGCTCTACCAGTTCTCCAGTCCTGCATCTGATTCTAATAAGCAAGAACTGTCACATATCTAGCTCAGCGTCCGATCATATGTAGGGTTAATGTAATATGCTTGATTCATTGTCATCTTGTATATATTATCAATTTCTTGAGCTCTTCATTCTTCTCGTACTATTTCAACATACCTTGTTCCTTGTGAAGGATCCAGGGGTGCGATAACCCTGATATCCGGTACTTCAAATATCATTTGTTTTTTCTTCAAGTTGATAACTGTGATTTTATCAATTGCCCAGTCAATCCCCAATAATGCAGGATAAGGATTACTGTCATCTATGATCTCAATAACCTCAAATTCTTCTTTACTTCGCACTCCATCAATGTCAACAAGAACACTCGATAGCCTCCCAAAAGGTATAACCTTCTACTGATTAGCTAATATCAACTGTATAGGAGACCAATATAACTTTAGCTTCCCCATATGTTCCCATGTTTTCTTTGTCAACACATTCACCTCTGATCCCAGGTCAAGAATGACCTGGTTCATTTCAAAATCTCCAATCTGCGCATTTAGCCTCATTTCTCTTCCTGTCCTTCTATGGTTCTTGATATGATGAACGGCTCTGTGTGCATCGTTTACTATATTACGTTGTTCGTAATGTCCCAACATGTTCTGTAATTCTCCTAAGGCATTTCCATGCCTCAGCAGCTTTATGCATTTCAGTAGGAATTGTGTGATAGGACTTATCTATTCTGGCGAAGTTCGCGATCCATCATACGAGGTCGGCATATATAATAAAGGTGTCCAATCATTTCACAATTGGATCCTTGTGGTTGAAGGTTTTGAGTCTGGAAATCCTTTTCTTTCTTCCATGAATACCTCTTTTTCTTGGTTAGGGTTGAATGCAAGCATTTTTCCAACTGCTTTTCTTACACAAGGCTCATCAGTAGGCTTTGGTCTATTTAGGTGATCCTCAGAAGTCGAAGCTTCATTTGTCCTATCATTTCTTGTCACAACTCCACTTCGCATCACAACATGGATGTTACGATATTCATTTCTTTTGTCAGTTGCGATCATCTGAATATTCTAGTTCTATCCTTCTGGTCTTTTTTCTTGCATTTTTCCTAGCAAAATGGGGCATGCTTCAATTATATGGTCAAATGATTTACAGTACTTACAATTAGGTCATGGGTTCTCATAGTCTCTTGCTAAATGTCCAAGTTGAGCATAGTTATATCAGACAATCTGACCTCTTACTCATTCTTGGCCAGTGTTACGTCCTCTTCCTCTGAATCCACCACGTACTCTATATGTGCCTTGATCATACTACGCATTTTCATTATTTTTCCATGTTTCTCCTTGGAGTCTGTAGACATCATGTTTTCTTTCTACCATGAGGTCATATGCTCTATAGTTGGTGTCATCATGGCCAACTTATTTACAAAATGTGCAGTACAGGTTCTTTGGTGTATGTACATACTTCTAAATTAGGTAACAATCCTCTGGGTGATGTCCTCTACACTGGAAAATATTGCACCATGGTCCTTTAGGTTGATTCAATGGATTCGGTGCTCCACTAGCGAGGTAATCTCTGAATACAGGACAATGTTCCTTGGAATGTCCTTCTGCTTTACATTTAGTGCACCAAACTTATTCTCTTATTTCTTTTCCTTTCTTCATATCTTGTAATTGTAATGTCAGGTTTGATAGTTGTGTCTATATCTGTACCATTCATGTGTTGGTTTCTACTATGGGAGAAGCTTCTAGCTTCATCACAATTTACGCATTAAGTGGATTTTTCTCTTGTGGTTCAGCGATCAGGCTCGGGGGTTCTGGAGCAAGTGAGACTTGGCTGCTCTAGGAGTTGGTTGGGAGGAATGGCTGTTTCATTTATTTTTTCCCGAACAATGGTGTCAGGTTCCTTGTTCTGTTTCTTACTTGTCTAAAACTAATTACAATAGTGTTGATGTATTTGTAACTTTAGAAGATATTCACTTGTATATTGTATTTGTACTTTATTGTATCCCCAAGATATTGTTGAGTGATCAAGGCAACCACTTTCTTAATCGCACTATCAGCGCATTGACGGAGGAATTGCAGATACAGCATAAGAAGGGCACACCCTATCACCCATAGGAGAATGTAATGGTAGAGGCGTTTAACAAGGTGCTGTAGCATGCGTTGACAAAGGTTTGCAATGCGAACCGTGACGACTAGGATTTGAAAGTCCCAACAGTGTTGTGGGCCTATCGCACCACATGTAAAGGGTTGACTGGTCAGACACCTTTCAAGATGGTATATGGGAAGGAAGCAATTATGCCTATGGAGTACATTGTTCCAAGTCTATGAATTGTGGCTGTTACAAGCATGGATGATGTTGCAGCATTAGATGAAGAAAGATGTAGTAGAATACTTAGCTCACTGCATAGAATGCCATCAAGTCAACATAGAAAACCAACATAAACTGGGTTATTGCAACCACTACCCGTTCTGGAATGGAAGTGGGAAATCATCAGCATGGATTTTATAACCGGCCTACCTAAAAATTTTAGGCAGCACGATTCAATCATGGTCGTAGTCGATAAATTAAGCAAAGAATCTCATTTTATTCCAGTAAAATCTACTTATAAGGCTGTTAACATTGCAGATATATTTATGAAAGAGATTTTCAGGTTACATGGCATACCAAAGGTATTAGTCTCAGACAGAGATGTAAAATTTACAGGAAAATTCTGGAAAGCCTTGTTTAAAGGGTTGGAAACTCAATTGAACTTCAGTACTGCGTATCATCTGCAAACGGATGTGCAGATTGAAAGGGTAAACCAAGTCCTAGAATACATGCTAAGAATGTATGTAATGGACAAACCAGGTTAGTGGGAATACTACCTACACTTAGTAGAATTTGCTTACAATAATCATTTTCAAGTATCAGCTGGTATGAGTCGCTTTGAAATTTTGTATGGACACAAATGTAATACTCTCATTTCATGGAGCAATGTGGTGGATTGATTAATGTTAGGACCTGAACTGTTAAAATATATGGAACTAACCGTGAAGCAGGTACACTAAAATTTGAATCTTGCCCAACACAGGCATAAAATTTATCCTGACTTAGAAAGAACTCATCGAGAGTTCTAGGTAGGAAAGCATGTGTATCTCAAGGTAATACCCAATAAAATATCCCTAAGGTTGGGAAGGTATTCACAATTGGCACCCAGGTATTGTGGACCATTTGAAATTTTGGCTAAAGTAAAGCCGATAGCATACAAGTTAGCCCTATCGCCTACTATTAAAGTACATGATGTTTTTCATGTTTCCATTTTAAAGAAGTATGTTCATGACACTACTCATGTGATTGATAAGGATGTTATACAGGTGGAACCCGAGGGAGAGTTCCAGGTGGGACCAGAGCGTATCCTCGAAAGAAGAGAACTTTTACTCTAGAATTGTACCATTAGAAAAGTCAAGGTGTAATGGAAGCACCTTAGTCCAAAAGAATCGACTTGGGAATTGGAAAGTGATATGTGGGAGGCATATCCAATCCTATTCCAAGACGAATAAATGGAAGAATAAAGACAGAAAAATAATAACGCTGAGGATGGTGTTTTCCTTTAAGAGGATGTGTATGTAATACACTAGGATTAAATAAAGTATTATTAAATACATTTTGAATATTTTATGTTTATTTATTATTTAAATTTTTTTGACAAGAAGTCAAAAATAAAAACAATGTAATGGATTATTCTTTTATTAATAAAAATACTTAAGGGGGACATAAATGAAATAGTTGTTGCATGAGTGATTGCTGACCCACAAGAGGAAACGAAAAGTGGTTTTAGCTGCTGAGTGAGAACTCAAGGTGCAGGAGGCATCTTCCCCAAAATCAGGTGACAAATCGTAGTTGAGTGCTAAAGAGCAGGAGGCTCATAAATGACGAAGTCCTAGGAAAAATACTATATAATAGTATGTCCATAAGCAACAGGAGGCTAGGATTGGATGGGGATTGAATCTGATAATGCAAGAAATGGCGCATTAAGCAAATTTTTCTCTTGTGGTTCAACGATCAGGCTCGGGGGTTCTGGAGCAAGTGAGACTTGGCTGCTCTAGGAGTTGGTTGGGAGGAATGGATTTTTCATTTCTGTTTTCCCGAACAATGGTGCAAGGTTCCTTGTTTTGTTTCTTACTTGTCTAAGACTAATTACACTAGGAGTTTTTATTTTTATTATGAATCGTGTCTAACCCTTGGCATATTTTCTATTATGCATCTAAATAGACAATGGATTTGTTTATACATCTGTGCAAACATATCTCCTAGTATGTTCTTAATTTAAATATCATGTCGCATTGATATCTAGGATCATATAATAAGCATATTTAGTATGTAAATTTATTTCCATTATGTTCTTGAAATTTAATTGTTCTATCGCATTGATATCTAGTTTATAAAATAATTGTAATTAGAATTTAGACTGCTTTCCAAACCAATCTCTGTTTTTTTTAAATATAATATAAAATATATTTAGTTAAAGAACAGAGTCAAAATATGTTTTAACTCTTATAATATAACTACCATAATATCTCCAAAACTAAGCAAAGTAATTGCTCTAGTCGAGTATTCTCATATGATGTATAAACTTTATTTAAACATTTTTCATTTTATAAACCTTTTTACGGATCGAGAATTGATAGATTTGAATCCAATGCTACTAATGTAAATATACCCTATTTAAATTACAAGTATGATAAAAATTATAGGTATATTATATTTGCAATATAAGCACTCGAAATACTTACATATACAATTAACTTATTTTTACCAGTTAGGGTATTCATAACCTAACATATTGATGAAATAAAGAGTTGCAAATATTTGAACTAATAGTTAACAACCAGAATCAAGTTGTCAGGGATTTAGATCTTGGATCCAATCCAACCAAAAGTTATAAATAAGTGAATCAACACTACATGATTGCTATTTGGATGTGCAATTATTTCGCAATAGCGAATAAGTATAGATTTCAAAATGAGTTAACCAAAAATGCATGAAATCACATTTATAGCTACGATATCATTTCTAGAATTTATCACAGAAATCGCAGAGACCCTATGGGTTGTATTAAGGTTTTTAAAAGAAAATCAATGTCGAATGAAAAACATGATTTTTGCAACCATGTGGTAGTAATCCCATTTCAATGGCATCCACCACCAATTTTACAACATAACTAATAAAATAATATTACAGAGGAGTAAGCCATCCATGATGCAACCGACATTTAAACTTCCAGTCTACAAAATGAGCAAACATTAAAACACAACTGAGTTTAAAAGTAAACGCTCTATCTGACAGTTCATAAACCCTACGGGTAGACCAGTTCGGAGGCCAACTTATCTTATGAAGGCGAATGATGAACCCTTTCCAACTTCAAAACCCTGCCGAATGCTACCTACAACAAACAAGAGTTGCAGTCAGCATTCAGGTCGTCTAGCATTGAATTATAAATACAAACTAGACTTCTACTGAGTAATGCTCGTTGCTTACCTTGGAATTCTAAGACGCGAGCTTGGGAGGAGGTGGCCATTTAACCATCCTCACCGGCGCCCACAACCTACAACCAAACAACCAAAAATTCAGAACTATGTCAATTTATCGAATAAATTTTACAAGAATAAGTTAATTCTAGTTTTCTTTTACCTTGTATAAATGTAGATAGGGCCAAGGGTCGGCTCCTCCTGGATGCCCTTTTCACTCCCCTTCCTGCACAAACAAAAACTTAAAGATTATTTTCAGTAACCAATGTTTGAGTTAAAACACAGTGTACCAATTTTAAAGATGTTGAGTATGATTTAAATCTTTTATTTTCCTGTTGAAGGGTAGTTCGAGGCTGGTAAGGTTGGCCAAGTTTGGTCGTCGCAACTAGCGAACCCTGGAGGTGGCAACCATTAGCACCAACACTATCTCCCTTCATGCCTTGCAAAGCAACCAGAAAGGGTATACCATTACCGTTGAATGGTGGCTACAGGAAATCTCCATTGACAGAGCCGAACCTCTCTTAATAGAGATTTCAAACCAAACCATGGTAATAATGAAGTTTCTGACACCAAAGAATACATTAAACCCCTTTCAAAACCCTAAGCCATCTCGCTTTCCAAATGGACGACTGAGATTCATTTCTAGCGTGAGCCATAAAGGCCTGGTTACGCTGTCAACTCGCAGTGAGGTTAGCTTTTAATTTCTCTTGCATTACACAGTACCAACATTAAACCATCACAACAACCAACAAATCCGAATGGCGTTATAACCATAACATTATATTAAAATCATTCATATCAGTTCAACTATGGCGAACCCCATAGCCCTAATATATATCAATGATTACATCAAGCCCATAACAATGTATTGTTAACCTTGCACTAGGAGTAAAGTTTTATATCGCTGGTCCTTGTAAAGACTTAAATACTCTTAAAGTGTTGGGATTAAGACTCTTTCCATAGTCTCCCAACATTTGTTACATATAACAAAAGCCTTAACCAATAATAGTTAATGTAGGATCAAGACTTAGCCTTATGGCTAAGTAAGACCCTTACAAACTAATAGCAAGAACAAGAGAAAGAACAAGACATTACCTCCGGTTAAGATTGCCACACGCCACTCTTTTTGTAAAGGATCCACTTTGAATGTAACTAAGCAACTTTGCAAACAATGACAATCTTTACAATAGTAGTTTTTACTTTGCTAGAAACATAGAAGCTGTTATATTCTTATGCATATATATATATATATGGATTTTCGAGGTATATGACACTAAGGAGATTGCTATGAATTTTCTGAGGCAGAGGCACTTGGGAAATTCGTGGGGCGAGTCGATTCTTTGGCCAAACGTCACTTAGACGGGCACTGGATCAACAGAGATTTGGTGACTGTTTTTCTTCACATGAAACAATATACCTTCTCCGTGGCCTATGATTTGTATGTTAGCATAGACAATTATGACAAAGAAACCAGGCTTTTGCATCATTTTATGGATTTTGTGAAAGGAGTAATGCAGATTTCTATAGATCTGCCCAGTACGTGATGTAATAAAGCCAAACGGGAAGCTAATGCCATTCGGCAACAACTGGACAGCATATTGACGAGAGGAAAATTGCGTTGAAGGAGGGAAAGGCTTCTCCGGCTCAGGATATGTTGTCTTTCCTGCTTTCTAATGTTGACGAGCAAGCTGGTGGTGAATCTTTGACAGAGGAAGAGATTAAGGATAATATAGTTATGCTCTTACATGCAGGCCATGACACCACCAGTTCTACTTTGTCATTGCTGCTTAAGGTTCCTGGATGAGAACCGTCATTGCTACGACAACGTACTTAGAGGTATCGTAGATGTAACTAGGGTTTTTTATGTTTCATGCAACCGACGTTCCTGTTGGTTTATCTTCATTTGTTCACTGTAAGAACTGATATATTGTCGACCATCTTCATTGATGACCATCTTGAACAACTGATATATTGTCGTCTGTAACATAGCGTAATTGCTTTATCGTATGTTGGTCCTTAATGGAAACACTCAGTACCGAAACATCCAACGCATTTTCTGAAGAAAGATTTATTTCAAGACCACGTATATTTTTTAATTTTCTATTTTAAAAAAATAGTTTAAATGTATTTATTTTAATTTATTATACGTTTTAATATGTAAAATATTTTAATAAAAATAAAAATAAAATTACATAAAAATCTAAAAACTAAATTATTATAATTATAATTTTCTTAAAGGTAACCAAGTTTATAAAATAAATTGTTATAATTATATTTTTTATAAATAACAAAGTTTATAGAAAAATTAATCTTTCACTCATGCCATATACTTATAAGTTTAATATTATTAAACTCTTATAAAAAATTTCAAATCAATCTCTTGAAATAAACCTCAAGATAACCAATTACGTAACACCAAGATACCCAATATCCTTACAATTTTACTTCATACTCACAAAATAAATCACTGTAATATCAATTGTAAATGAACACCTATAATTTTTAGTTATTTATAATATAAATTTAACATGTTAAGAAGTTAACTCATTAATTATATATATATATAAGTCACAATGAAGATAACTACCTTATATATAAAAGTTAGCATCTCGGCTTAATAAAAAGGTATATTGTTTAAATAGTGTATATTTTATATAAGTTAGTTTATGAGATTTAGTAAACTAGGTCTAGGTATAATCAATTTCGTTATATATTAACTAGACCATTAATAGTTGTAAATATATCTTACCATTGATTAGACCTTATAATATAGTGTAGGAGCAATTCATTCAGTTCACTGTCGGTATGACAGGCTGTGTTGAACATTGTTCGCACTTCGACCATTGAAAGCATCTCCGTTAATTTACTTTAGGTTTACTTCGAGCCTTTTCCTTTGCCCTATATTTTCGCGGGTTGTAAAGTCTAAAGTCATCTATATATTTTTTTATACTAATTATGCTTTAAAAAAATATTATGAAAGATTACTAGTGGATATATAAAATGAAGAGTTCGTGTAAATATTAGTAAAAGGTTAATATATTATAGAGATTTGTGGAAATGAATAAATTAGAGAACATGATTTTAAAGGTCACATATGGGATTAATTATTCTATACATTTATAAAGGTCCAATAGTTATGAATTATTTATGTGGACCTGTCATGAAAGAAATGATTTAAAAGATATTTTTGAACGGTTTTTTTTTCATCCGAATTTTTGAATGGTTTTATATAATCCATGCACAATGAAATATATATATATATATATATATATAAAAGGATTTACACAATTAAGAGTGTTTAATTAATGGATTTATTCGTGAAAGAAAAGGATAAGTGTAACCTCTTGAATCTTTATGCGGTTTTGTATATTACTTAATAAATTACTTAACAAACATTTATCAGTTATAGTCTATAGGTGTTGTAATGACATACGTGAGAGAAATATAATTTATGCACCTTAACATATGGATGTATATAAAAATTTGTATTTATATTATATACTTACAATATATGGAATTAAACTCACTCGAGTTGTATCTTGCTAAGTGTGTCATTATTATACTTTGTTTCTAATAGAATAAAAAGATTTTGGAATAATTTATTCAAGTTATCAATGATATGCATATGTGAAGAATAGGGTTCTTTAAACCTATATGCTTAAAAAAAATGTGCAAGGAGTAAATTATGGTTATATATTTTGGGGTGTTACACGCCGCCACATTAAATGACACTGGATTGCCATCACATCGAGGTGGGAAAGACTCGCAGTGCTTTACGTTGAGCTTCTTGATGCAAGAATTCCAATAATTCTTGATCTCACTATCCTCTACGTCCTGGCAAATTCGTAGTAATCTTACACCATCTGGGCCGTCAATGCCATAAGTTCTCCATGTTAAAGAAAGGACGAACAAAATCTCAATTGAACAAATATTCACTAATAACATAATGAAGGTGAGAAGATAAAAGAAATCGATTCACTACTAATAAGGTAATAGAGGGAAGAATATAAAAGAAATTGATAATAGAGGAGATAAGAGGCATAGGTATGGAGAGAAACAAAAACTTATTACCGAGAATGGACTGTAAATGTGTGATCAATTTCTCTTCTAGAGATGAAATGGACTGTAAATAGTTACACCATCTCAACCTGCAATGTTTCCCGCATCTCTGCAGACTTGTATGTGGATTACATTTTATTAACGACCATCATGTATACTAGTAGCATATTTGAAAACTGGAATCCTTGAAGCATATTTATACCCGAGAATATGGAGGAAATAGATGTAAACGATGTTAGAAATAGTAATTACTTCACTTAATTTAGCTTTTACATTCAGTTTCTATTTAGACTTTCAGTTAATAAATGCAACAGCATGCATGCAAAAGCTAGGTTAGAGCTTTTAGGGTTTTCCATAAGTGTTTAAATACACATTAGATTATTGTTTGTATTACATCAGTTGATCTTCGTTTATGAATAAAGGTTGAAGAGCCGTAGCTCATTCCGCATTATCTTTGTTTTATTTCTGTCTCCATCCTTCAGTTTGGTATCAGAGCTTAGGAGAAGATCAAATTGGTAGCATAAATTTACGAAGAAGTCGTAGCTTTCAAAAATTTGTAAGTTTTTTGAAAAATTTTCACAGAATTTTTTTTTTAGAGAAATTATTAAAAATTAAAATTAAAAAATTTGAAGTAAGGCGCCCTCTCTATAGGCTAAAGCATGGTAGTTTGAAGAAACACGAGGTAAAAAAATTGGGAATTACCGCGCCCTTCCTATAGGCCAAAGCACGGTAGTCAGTGAAGACTTGGAGCACTTGGGGCAAGAGAAGATTTTTTTTTAGAAATATATTTTTTTTTGTTATTTCATGAGAGTGGAATTTTTTACTTTCACCAAGTTGTTTTCTTTTACGAGATTCTTTGAGTAAGAATTTTTTCTTTTACAAAAGAAGAAGATATTTTTTTTTCTCAAATCTTGTTTAAGAGGGAGACATTATTTTGAAAAAAGAGGAAGGAGATTATTTTGAAAAAGCCACTAAAGGACACCGCAACGTCTGTGGCTTCTAGCAACAATCAATCTCAGATTTCTCCTCTTACAGAGAAAAAGGGCTATGATGTCTGGGACACGAGGATGGCGGTTTATCTCAGTTCAGAAGATGCATGGGAATATGTCGTGAATGGCTATTCTAAACCTGCAAATGACGCAACTTTTCAAGCCCTTTCAAACACAGAAAATGATGTCTTGCGAGTGCACAGGAAGAAGGATGCAAAGGCACTACATATCATAATGAACGCTTTGGATAACAGCATATTTCCAAAGATATTAGCGTCATTTCATGCCAAAGCAGCATGGGATACCTTGGCGACAGTTATCAGGGTGCTGGTAAGGTACAGACAGCTACACTCCAAAATCCGAGAAGACATTTTGAAGATCCGAAGATGAAAGAATCAGACTCAGTAGATTCATTCATGACCAAATTCATGGGTATTGTTAATCAGCTTAATATCTATGGTGAAAAGATGGAAGATCAAAGGGTGATTGAAAGCGTTCTGAGATCCCTACCCCACAAATTTGAGTTGAAAGTTTTAGCGATTGAAGAAGCAAAGGATCTGAGTACTCTCTCTATAGATGAGTTGACCGGATCTTTACTTTCATTCGAATCCAGACTCAACAGGAATTAAGAATCCTCTCTCAAGAATGCTTTCAAAGAACATGTCTCATTCTCAAGAGGCAGAGGAAGAGGTAGAGGCAGAGGAGGATCAAAAGGATGAGGCAGAAGTGGCCGAAGTAATGGCAATGGAGATCAAGATTACCATCATAACCATGAAGGCGGAAACTGCGACAAAAAAAGGTCAGATAAATCTAATATTCAGTGTTATTATTGCAATAAATTTGGGCATTATTCTCATGAATTCAAAAAGAAAAAGGCTGATCAATCAAATCATAATGCTAATGTGACTAATATCTCTAAGGATAAAGATGATATGTTATTCCTTACATGTCATGCTGCACACGAAAGCCCAAAGGGACTTTGGCTTTTAGATAGTGGCCGCAGTAACCATATGACATGTGACAAAGGTCTAATTGCGTACCTAGATGAATCAGTGAGGACAGAGGTCAAAGTTGGCACGAATGAGGTAGTTCCAATTCTTGGAAAAGGAGTGGTCAACATTTTGATCAAACAAGGCCAACAAAAGACAATCTCAGATGTCTATTATGCTCCAGGATTGAAGCATAATCGGCTTAGCATTGGGCAACTCACTGAAAAGCAGTACAAACATGTCTTTGATGGATCAAACTATGAAATTTATGACAAACCCCCAAATCGACAGTTGATCATCAAAATACAAGTGACTAGGAACAAGATGTATCCACTAGTCATGAATTGCAGCAGCAAGGTAATCTCTTTTGCTCAAAAAGCCACTTGCATGGATGATTATTGGTTATGGCATTTTAGATATGGACATCTTCACTTTGGTGGTCTCAGGTTTTTGCAGCAGAAAGAGATGGTAAAGGGATTACCCCCTATGAAGGAGCCAGAAAGCAGTTGTGAGTGTTGCATCATTGCAAAGCAGCACAGGGATAGCTTTTCTAAAGGTATGTCTCGAAGGGCACATGCACCTTTAGAACTTATTCATACTGATCTGGTTCGACCAATGCAAACTCAATCGATTGGTAGAAGCTATTATTTTCTTACATTTATTGATGATTTCAGTAGAAAAACTTGGGTATATTTCCTTCGTCAGAAGTTTGAAACTTTTGCCAAGTTCAAGGAATTTAGGGCTCTAGTTGAAAAACAGAGTGGTTATCAATTCAAAGTATTGAGATCTGATGGAGGGGGAGAGTATGAGTTAAAGGAATTTCATGATTACTGCAAAAATAATGGAATCAAGAGGCAATTCACTACAAGGAATACACCTCAGCAGAATGGTATTGCAGAATGCAAGAATAGAACCATCATGAATATGGAAAGGAGCATGCTGAAAGGAAGAAATTTGTCCCATGAATTTTGGGGAGACGTAGTGGCTTGTGTTGTTCATGTGATGAACATATCTCCCACCAAAATTATGAAGAACAGAGTACCAGAGAAAGTATGGTCAGGTATGACTTGTAATGTTTCTCATTTCAGAGTATTTGGTTGTGTTGCTTATGCTCATGTTCCTAAACAGCTAAGAAAAAAGCTAGACGACAGGAGTGAGAAATGCATATTTCTTGGATACGGTGAACAAACTAAAGCCTACAAGCTGTATAATCATATTACCAAAAAGGTTATTCTCAACATAGATGTTTTGTTCAAGGAGGAAGAGTCATGGAATGGAACCATAGACAAGGGTATGGGAGCTGCAATACCCCAACCAGGAGATGGAGAAGATGAGGAGCTGATTGGACAACAAGATCTAGTAGCATCTTCACCAATAGTAAATACTCTAGAAAGAACACCTAGAAACTCAGTTCGAGGTGAAGCATCAAGTCCAAAATCAGGTAATGAATCTGATCACGGTAATAAAAAGACTAGAAGATTGAAGAGGCTGTAAAACAAGAGAATTGGGTAAATGCTATGGACGAAGAAATAGATTCTATTGAGAGAAATGATACATGTGATCTAGTTGACCTACCAAAGAATAAGAAACCCATTTGTGTGAAGTGGGTTTATAAAACCAAACTCAATGAAAAAGGTGAGATTAATAGGTATAAGGCAAGGTTA
This sequence comes from Larix kaempferi, assembly GCA_027924585.1. Taxonomy (NCBI): domain Eukaryota; kingdom Viridiplantae; phylum Streptophyta; class Pinopsida; order Pinales; family Pinaceae; genus Larix; species Larix kaempferi. Next base: position 2,323,028 of record BSBM01000188.1, on the reverse strand, counting down.
GTAGCAAAAGGTTTCTCTCAACAACCAGGAGTTGATTTTGGAGAAACTTTTGCACCAGTGGCAAGATTGGACACAATAAGAGCAGTCCTAGCAATTGCAGCACAAAAAAAATGGAAAGTGTATCAAATGGATGTCAAGTCGGCATTCTTGAAGAATAAATTTATGTGGAGCAGCCACATGGGTATGAAATAAAAGAACATGAAGAGAAAGTTTAAAAGTTGAAGAAAGCTCTATATGGGCTCAAGCAAGCTCCAAGAGCTTGGTACAAAAGAATTGATTCTTATCTCATAAAAAATGGTTTTAGCAGAAGCAACAACGAACCAACACTTTACACAAAGGTAAATCAACAAGGACATATTTTAATAGTTTGTTTGTATGTTGATGATATGATTTTTACAGGTGACCTCTCAGTAGATGAGTTCAAGTCAGCTATGAAGAAAGAGTTCGAGATGGCAGACCTTGGATTGATGAGGTTCTTTCTTGGCCTAGAAGTAGAACAGTCAGAAAAATGTATATTTATCTCTCAAAATAAATATGCTAATGAAGTTCTTAAGCGATTCATAATGGTTAATTGAAAAACAACACCTACACCAATGGAAATAGGTACTAAGTTGAGCAAAGAAGATTGCAGTCCCAATGTAGATCCAACATTGTATAAGAGACTTGTAGGAAGTCTCATGTATCTCATAGATACGAGACCTGATATTATGTTTGCTGTCAGCTTGATTTCGAGGTTCATGGAGTCTCCCAAAGAATCGGATTGGCAAGTTGGAAAAAGGATATTACGATATGTTGTAGCGACTTCAAGCTATGGAATTTTATACTCAAGCACTGAGTATGATGTTTTGATAGGTTTCACTGACAGTGATTTTGCAGGAAGTTTGGATGACAGGAAGAGCACTTCCGGTCTTTTTTTTCATCTTGGACCAGGGGTGATTTCATGGGCATCCAAGAAGAAACCCATTGTGACACTTTCATCAGCAAAAGTAGAGTATGTAGCAGCGACATCAACAACATGTCAAACAGTCTGGTTACGCAGAGTTTTAGAAGGTCTTCAATAGAAACAAGAAGGACTAACCACAGTTTATTGTGACAACAATTCAGCAATCGCTCTATCCAAGAACCATGTTTTTCACCAGAAAAGCAAGCACATTGATACCAGATATCACTTCATAAGAGAACATGTGAACAATGGTGAAGTTCGTGTTGAGCATTGTAAATCATCTGACTAATTGGCTGACATATTCACAAATCCATTGGCTAAAGATATTTTTGAAATTCATAGAAATAATTTAGGCATTGTAAAAGCTGTAGTCAGCAGTAGTAAGTAAGAGGGAGTGTTAGAAATAGTAATTACTTCACTTAACTTAGCTTTTACATTCAGTTCCTATTTAGATGTTCAATTAATAAATGCAACAACATGCTTTGCATGCATGCAAAAGCTAGGTTAGAGCTTTTAGGGTTTTCCATAAGTGTTTAAATACACATTAGATTATTGTTTGTATTACATGAGTTGATCTCTGTTTATGAATAAAGATTGAAGAGCCATATCTCATTCCGCATTATCTTTGTTTTATTTCTGCCTCCATCCTTCAAAAGATTTATGCTATTTTTTTGTGGTTGTAGAGTTTAAAATTTGTTTGAAGTATGGAAACCCATACCACAACATTCTTGTATTTCAGGCAACCAAGTCTACATATAGGATACAAAATTAGTCTCCAAGGTGGATCATGAAAAGAAAAATCATCTCTAGTGGAGATTGAAAATAATCAAAAAGTTAAAGTTAAAGTTAAAAGTGTCTCTTATCAACATTTGCAAGTCTGTCTTATCAACATTTGCAATGTCTTCCCTTAAGCATTTCCATTACTTGGTTCCGCTAATTAGTGCTTGCCATCGAAATAATTTCAACTGCGACTTGAGACAGTAGCATAATGCCCCTTTAGATGAAGGAAAAATAGCCCATATTGCATTGTATCCAAAACTTTTGATATGAGGAACATGTCAAAAATGATCGCTAATAAAACCATCTACACTAGAAACCACTCGAGGAACATGCTTTCCTTTTAACTCATGCTTCCAAAATAATGAATATTTGGGTAAAATTCAATAAACCACCTTTTTCTCCAGTCATCCTCATATGAGGAATACATTAGGTGTGAGTGATCTGCGACCTCGAAAACATATCGTGACTAACATTAGGTAAGTGTGCATGATGAGTGTCGAGCACCCTATATGCAGATAGTTTATTACCAACACACAGAGCATACGAGATTTATTGTCAACCCGAGAAAGTCTTTTTATTTTAAAGGATAAATGCACAGTCTATGCTTAAACACCAAATCACTATAATTGAATACTGTTATACTGTAACAACTATGTTCATCCCAAGGAGCTGTGTAATCCCAGTTGCTGTCTAATTACTATTCTACCATGCATCAACAAGAAATCAAATAAGCTTCAAAGACAATTGCAGATACAAAGAAATCCTATTCACATCCTAGAACAAGTAACTCACTTCTTCAGTCTGATCACTCTTAAAAACCATAAGCAGAAACTGAATATTAATCTAGAAATTCAATTGCAAGGGATTGAGTTCAGCTGTTCTAAGAATTTGAATTGCATGAATCAAAATCAACAATCATACATGAAAGACAAATTGTAAAAGGGCTCATGGGATCACAACTTAATTGTAAGATGAACAAGGCTATGTACAACTGCCAAATGAAACGCATAAAGAAAGCCCTACTCAGTCGACTGTTACTCTGCACCATTTACCAATCTCAAGGAAATATAATCCTAACTATACTGAAAATCCACGTCACACTTACTACTGTTGCGTACAAGGAAAATATCATAAATAAAACATCACACAACAAAAAATTCGAAATCCTATTTTAACTCAGCAATCTCTGTGGAAGACGGGCCCAGCCTTCACACAGAGATGTTGGCTGAACAACGTGAATTCCTTTAACTCAGAAGTAACCCCTTAAATTAACAGAAGAATGATTACACAGTTTGCCTTGGCTGCTAATACAATGAATTAATTATCTCTCGTTCAACCCCCTGGGTCGAGGCAACTCCCCATATTTATACATACAAATCATAACATCTAATCCTGTAATCGGGAAGCCATGAAGATCTCTGATCTTCAGGCGCCCTAAATGGTACAAACTGTTACAAACGTGGCATAGTAAGGATATAGAAAGATATGAGGAAGCTGTTGATTGGCCCAGGAGTAGTGATATTTCCAGATCACAATTAACTCGAGCAACAAACGACTAAAATATCTCCAATTATGGCACATTATGTTACAGCTACCCTATTCACAACTCTGTCTAGAATGTTGCATTAGAGCCACGTGCCTTACTTGATGATCCGAGCCCCAAGGATCCTTCCTAAGCATCAAACACCTTTCAAGACTTGTTCAGCCCCACCTTCCTGCAGTCCTCTTATCTCAACTACATTCATAAATCATAATATGTTAGCACAATTGAGAGATAAACAACCTTAATTATCACAATCATAAGCATTAATAAGATAAAACAATGATCAGTCATACCTTGGCAACTTGGGGGAATAAAGTAAGGACAACAGGTCTAATTATCATGATAAGTGGTGTAAGACAAGGGCAGGAAAGATGATTAAAGATGATTAAAAAGGGCCAATTCTAGGCTCAACATCTCCCCCCAACTACCCTGTTGCATGTCCTCATGCAACAACCTGCATCATTCAGAATCTGAGTCCTGTACTGAGCTCTATCCATGGAGAGAGGAAGATTTGTAGGAAACTTAGGCACCTTATCTATCTTTTGAAAAGATTCTGTGAGTAACCCAATATCTTCCTTCATCACTGTTCCCCTTCCACTATTACTTGCTGGTGTCTGGAAATGCAGTTGGTGTAGTGGGAATCTTCCTGCAGTCTCATTATGTTGTGCCTGGGGGATTGAATGGAAATCTTTAATCTGAATCTTAATCAATGACATTTCTAGGAGGTAGAAGCACTGGTTCTTGTGGGGCAGTGTCTTCTAGCACATCTAAATTTAATAAGAGAGTTGCTGGTTCTTGTGTAACAGCAACATCCTTTAGACTCTCTTCAGCAGCTACCCTCATTGCTTTTAGAGACACTGGTTCTTGTGTAACAGTGTCTTCCTTGTCCTTCTGCTGCTGAGATTGGGTCTCTTTCTCATTGTGCAGCTCCTCCTCCAAGATTTCGGTGTCACTTGAGCATGGTGTATGTACCTGTTCATCTTCACTCCACTGTGTATCGGGAATGATATCCACTCCAGGGTTATCTTTTAAATGAAATTCAGGAGTTCCTGCTGCAGCTTCCAAGGATGTTGGTTCTTGTGTGGCAACATCTTGGCTTGCCTCTTCATCCTCCTGTTGTGGCAACTCTTCTCCTATGAGCTCTGTGTCATGGGAGTCCTCTGGGGTTACAACACAGAGTTCATCATTAAACTCCAGAGTGTCCTCTATCCCAGGTTCTTCTTCCATCTGTTTGGCCGATTGGACGAGTATACTCAGGTTTACTGGTTCTTGTGTTACAGCATCCTGTTCTAATTTATCAATGTCCTGCCTTTGTGGCTCTTCTCCTAAGATTTTTGTGTCATGGGAGCATTCTGGGGTTACAGTATAGAATTCTTCATTGGCCTCCAGAGTGTCCTCCATTCCAGGTTCTTCTCCCATCTGCTCTATAATATCTGTATCATGGGAACATTCTGGAGTTACAGTATATTCCTTATTAAGCTTTAGAGTATCCTCCATCCCATGTTCTTCTCGTATCTGTTCTCTAATCTCTGTGTCATGGCAAGTGGCAGCTCAGTAAGGATATTCAAAGATGCTGATTCTTGTGTGGTAGCACCTTCTTTTTCTGCTGCTTCCTCTATTGTGGCTGTGAGCTGTTGTGCTGAGTAAGTGCTAAGTATAATTTTGTGGCCTGCTTCCTTGAAGATTTCTCCATAGGTGGGACAAATTACTCGTTCATCTTCCTTGCCAGGCTCAGCAGAATCTGAACCCTCCAGTTGATCTGCAGCCTCTATCAATGTATACATTTTTCTTTCACCCTGTTTTCCGCAGGTTTCCTTCTAGATTTCCAACTCCCTTCTAAGTACTTGGAGGTCCTCTTTTAACATTGCGTTCTCAGCCAAAAGTCCTTCAATTCTGGGTTCTTCCTCCACTGGCCTTTATGGAGCATCCATTGGTCTTGGTACAAGGATTGGGGACTCAACTTGTGCCTCTAGGGTTGCCCATCTTTTTCTGACTGCCTCTGCTGCTGTAGCTGATCTAGTTCTTTTCTTTCTAATAGGTGAGGTTATGTTAAATTCATTGATTTCTCTCTTTCTTTTCTTTTGTGGTGTTTTCTTTTGTGGAGCTGGTACATAGGGAATCACAACTGAGGTCGAAGGAATTTTTTCTTGCCTCTCTTGCTGTTCTTCTTCAATTAAAGCTCCTCCTTCCCACTCGGGTGAGGATTCAATGGTTACCAGCTCAATGTTTTCTTCTATTGCCCTGGCTCTGTCACCTTCAGGTTCACTTGTCGCAGCATTTGGTGCTGCTCCAATTTCATCTTTTGGTGTCAGAGCTACCCTACTGTCTGGATTTTCCACAGGGTTTTTATCTACATCCTCCCCTGATGGCTCTGCCTGTGATGGAGTTTCATCCCCCAATTGTTCTTCTTATAATGGAGGTTCATCCCCCAATTGTTCTTCTTCTAATGGAGGTTCATCCCCCCCAAATGGTCCTACTTGTGCCCTCGGTTACTGTTCTTCTACTGTAGTTTCATCCTCCCCGGAGGGTCCTGCTTGTGCCCCCGGTTGCTGTTCATCTTCCATTTCATCCCCCCCCCCCCAACTTCAGTGGAGGGACTCCATTCCTATTGTTGTGGTGGGACTTGTATCTGCTGTAATGGGACAACCCGCAAGGGAACGGGTTCCTGAGCTCGAACTAGGAATTGCTCCCAGGTTATATGATGTTGGGAAAGGGTTCTTACAATGATTAATTTGATAAGGCCATGGTGGGTGAGGGAAGAAAGTGGGTGCTTAGCAGACTGGACAAATGCCGCCATATGATGCAATTCATGCAATAAATAATATGGAATGTTCAATAAAATGCCATGGCGGAGATGAGAAAGTAAGGGAAGTTCAGAATTATAAACAGTTTGATATCTACCTTCACAAGTAATGTACTTCTTGAGAAAAACAGCAACTTGGTCCCATGGCCGCGGCAGTGAGTTCAGTGCGATCTCTCTTCTGGATGATTCAACTTGCTCCCCCTCCAGTAAAAATTCTTCCCATGCAGTCGTTGCGGGGACTCGTCGGTTAAACCATGGTTTTCCCACCAGCGGGATGGTTGTAACCTCGGATATAATGATCTCGGAGACTTCTATGCGTAGCCCCCACACCATGGAGTGAGTTTTGGTAAGATTCAAGGCAAATTGCAAGGCTGTGTCTCGATCGAACCCATCTAGTCGCTCAAAAAATTTGAGCCAGCCGACGGCTTGAAAGATGGCAAGAACTTGAAGATTTTTCCTGAGTTCCCGTGTATTGAAAGGTTCATGACAAACTGGAATCCCCATGGTCCTGGCTGCAGGCTGAATTTGCTATCCCACAGATTACAGGATCCCAGAATGGAAGTTGCAGCACAGAGGATGCATGAATCGCTGAGTAGAGACGTTGAGAGAATGGGCAAATTTGGAAAGTTGAGCATAGAAATTTTTTTGAAATTTCCATGCCGAATTGGGGAAGGTGGCAGTTATTAGTGTTTACATCGTACGAGGGAAAGGTTTAATCAGGTATAATGGTAGTACGAGTGAAGGTACAACTGATATTGTTTAAATGATATCAACACTTAATCACGTGATAAATCAAAGCCATATCTCATAAGACTGTGCGTCGGATATCCTACGGAGAATGGTGGAGCGTGCAGTTGTGACGTTGCAGATCCAGACTCGTGCACAGTCATAAGTAATGCAATAATTCCTTCCACCAATGAAAACAAGCCGTCGCGTCCTCGGGGTCGGAATGATGATTTCGCCGGCACGATTGAGATGAACCAGAGCCATAGTTTAGCAGGTTTGGAGCAATTCTTCCGTTAACACAGGAGTTACCACTGCAAGTTGCCAAAAATGATATCACAGCCGACGAAAAAGATGTTGCAGCTGCCAGGAAATATGTTGCAGCCGTCGGGAAAGAAGTTGCAGCCACCGAAAAATGATTCATGGCAGTCGGGAAAAGAATTTACGGCATCGGGAAAAATTACGGCTATCACGGAAAATTTTTACAGCGGTGGGAAAAATTATGGCTGTCACGGAAAAGTTTTACGATGGCAGGAAATATGTCGCAGTTTGCCGGGAAATATGTTGCAGCCGTTGGAGGATATGTTGCAGCTACCGGAAAATGGTTCACGGCAGCCGAGAAAGAGGTTTTATGTTCGTCGAAAAAACAATATTGCCGCCACTGGGAAATGGTTCACGTCTGCTGGGAAAAAAAAATGTTGCAGCCACTAAAAGAGATGTTGCAGCTGCTGTGACATGATGTTGCAGCTACCGGGAAATGGTTCATAGCTTCCGGGAAAAAGGGTTTACGGCCGCCGGGAAAATAATCTTACGGTTGACGGGAAACGATATTGCAGATGCTGGGAAATGATGTTGGAGTCGCTGTGACATGATGTTGCAACTGTCAGGAAAAGTTGTTGCAGCTACTGGGAAAAAGGGTTTACGGCTGTCGGGAAAAAAATTCACAGCACCGGGAGATATGTCGCAGTCGTCGGGAAATAAGTTGCAGCTGTCGATGTTGCAGCCGCTGGAAAACAGTTCACGGCTACCGGGAAAGAAACTTTACAACTGTCGAAAAAAAAATATGGCAGCCACTTAGGAAACAGTTCATGGCTGCCGAAAAGGATGTTGCAGCCGCCAGAAAAAATTCACGACAGCCGGGAAAAAGGATATTACGGCCGCTGGGAAATGATGTGACAGCCGCTGGGAAATGAGGTGGAAGCCGCTGGGACATGGTGTTGCAGCTGCCGAAAAAGGTGTTGCAGCTGTTGATGTTGCAGCTGCTAGAAAAGATTCACGGTAGCCGGGAAAAAGGATATTACAACCGCTGGGAAATGATGTGGCAGCCGCTGGGAAATGAGGTGGCAGCCACTGGGAAATGAGGTGGCAGCCGCTAGGACATGGTGTTGCAGCTGCTGAAAAAGATGTTGCAGCTGCCAGGAAAAATGTTGCAGCTACCGGGAAAAAGGATTTGCGGCCGCAGGGAAAACGATTTTACGGTTGATGGGAAACGATATCGCAGTTGCCGGAAAAGATATTGCAGCTACCGGAAAAGATGTTGCGGCTGCCGGAAAAGATGTTGCAGCTACCGGAAAATATGTAGAAGCTGCTGGATTTTTTTTTTTTTTTTTTAAGGAAAAAGGGAAATACAACACAAGACGACATAGGGAGACTCTCGCTTGATGGGCCAAATCTGGTCGTTCTCTTGGCGCTTCCCTGAAAATTTTTGAAAAATAACAACAAACGAAAAGATCAAATGCAAAGAGAAAAAAACAACAATTATACGCTACAACAGGAAATTATTTATGTACAGCAATTTAAAATACGATTTTCAGTTTAAGGATTGGCAAAGGCAGAGAGAAATTCCTGCTCTGGTGCCAGCTGATAATCTAGATCGGCGGCAATTTGCGAAATGAATGGATCTTTCGAGATGGGCTTACGATACAGTCGCAGTCTGTGGCCATTAGCAAGTAATGGTATACGGTTTTCATCAATGGTCACTTGGCGAACAGTGTCATTGTCAAATACCCTGTTGACCAAATATGGACCCAGCCATCTTGTACGTAATTTACCTTTAAAATCCTTCTTGAATCTGGAGTCGTATAATAGCGCCCAGTCTCCCTCACAGAAAATTTTCCTTTTAATAAATCGGTCATGCCAGTTGGATCTCTGTTGTTGAAGCAACACAGTCTGATCTACTGCAGCTAACCGTTTCTCATCTAATTCGTTTAATTGATTCAATCTTCTCCTCTGGGCTTCTGTTACATCCAGACTCATTTCTGTGGCTATTTTCAGGGTTTTGATCTCAAACTCAATTGGAAAGATGGCACTCTTTCCATACACCAGATCATAAGGAGAAAACCCTGTGGTGTTGCGCCAAGTTGTGCAATATGCCCACAGTGCTTCTGGAATCCTGTTAGACCAATCCTTTTGATGGATTTTAACTATTTTAGTAAGGATTTCTTCAATAACTTTATTAGTACTTTCCACCTGACCATTGGCCTAGGGATGGTAAGGTGAAGCTATCCTATGCTGCACATGATACTTCCGGAGCAAGGATTCAAATTGGTGTGAGATTAATTGCGGTCCCCCATCGGTAACTACTTCCTTTGGTACCCCAAAGTGGGTAAAGATTTCACTGTACAGAAAATAAATCACCGCTTGGTCATTAGCCTTAGCAAAAGCTACAGCCTCTACCCACTTGGCCATGTAATCAGTACAAACCAGAATGTAAACCTTCTATCTGGAAGGAGGGCTGATAGGGACAAAAAAATCCAATGCCCATCTATCAAACGGTTCAAGTACCACTTGGGGTTGTAAAGGCATCTGATCTGTTTTATTAGGTTGGCCCATCCTTTGGCAGCTCTCACAGGACTGAACATATCTTTTAGCGTCCCTGAATAGAGTCGACCAATAGTAGCTCATCCGCAGCGCTTTATGCCCTGTTCTTTTGTCTGCAAAGTGTCCTCCACAAGGTTCATCATGACAGGCTTTCAGTATATGAAAGATCTCATCTTCCCTTATACATCTCCTAATCTCAAGATCGGGTCCTGTGTAAAAGAGATGACCATTGAGCCAACAATACCTGGCACTTTGCTGGATAATTTTTCTCTTCTCTCGTTTAGACATGTGTGGCGGGAGCTTCCCTGCGACCAAATAATTAGCAACATCTGCATACCAGGGGGAATGAGCTGAGAGTGCGAATAAATGTTCATCTGGAAAAGAATCCTCAACCGACGAACTGTCATCACTGTTAGTAAAACGTGATAAAAAATCAGCAACAACATTTTCTTTTCCAGGTTTATCTATAATGGTAATATCAAATTCCTGCAATAATAAGAGCCACCTGGTCACTCTGGAATTGGTGACAGGTTTATTCATTAAATATTTAATGGCAGAGTGATCAGTGTGCACAAACGTAGGATACCTAATAATGTAATGCCGAAATTTATTAATAGAGTAAACAATAGCAAGGAATTCTTTTTCAGCAACAGTATAATTAAGTTCAACAGGGGCTAAGTTTTTACCAACATAGTAGATGGCATAAGGTACTTGACCATCCTGCTGTCCTAATACTGCTCCAATGGTGGCATCAGAGGCATCTGAAGAAATGTGGAAGGGTAGGGTCCAATTAGGTCCCCTTAAGATAAGAGCTGTGGATAGCTTCTCTTTAAGCTTGTCAAACGCTATCTGGCATGTTTCACTCCACACAAACTGTGCATCCTTCATTAACAAAGAAAACAAAGGAGAAGCAAGTTTGGAGAAGTTTTCTATAAATCTCCGATAATATCCAGCACGTCCCAAAAAAATTCGCACCTCCTTCTGAGTTGAAGGAGTCGGTATATTTTTTATCACCTTAATTTTTGAAGGATCCACCTGAAAGCCATCGGTAGAGATGAAATGTCCTAATACCACCCCCTAACTCATCATCATATGGCATTTTTCAGTACTTAATGAGAGGCGAGCTTGTTCACAGTGAATTAAAACCTTCTTTAAATTTTCCAGTGCTTCCTCAAAGCCCTTGCCAAAGGGAGTAAAATCATCCATAAAAACTTCCATACTATCATTAACTAATTCAGAGAATATGCCAATTACAGCTCTTTGGAACGTTGCTAGTGCATTACATAAACCAAAGGGAAGCACTCTGTAAGCAAACGTTCCCCAGGGGCAAGTGAAGGTGGTCTTATCTTGGTCCTCAGGAGCAATCTGAATTTGGTTGTACCCGCTGAACCCATCTAAGAAGGAGAAGAACTTCTTCCTTGACAGGGTATCAAGTACCTGGTCAATAAAGGGTAGAGGGAAATGATCCTTTTGCGTAGCTTTGTTCATCTCCCTATAATCAACACAGACTCTCCATTTACCATTTTTCTTGGGCACAATTACGAGTGGGGAAACCCATTCACTATCTGAAATAGGATATATAAATCCTGCTTCCAAAAGTTTTTGGATTTCCTCCTTCACTATATCCCTCAGATTGGGGTTCATGCATCGTTAGGGTTGACAGACAGGCCGGGAATCATTTTTAATATAAATATGGTGGGTGCACAGATTAGAGGGAATACCCCTCATGTCTGTATACTCCCAGGCGAATGCCCCCTTATGTTCCTTCAAGAGACTGATTAGGCACGTCTGTTCTTTTGAGGAGAGACCAGGGTTGATGTTCAAAGTCCTTCCAGGCTCTACCTCAATAGGAATACTTCTTGAATTTTTCAAAACTGGGATTATTTTTGTGTCACCGACTAGTGCTTCTTCCGTAAGATTTTCTTGTTCTTCCTTACCAAGGGTAATGTTCAGGATTTGATAGACTTCTTTATCCACTGAAGCAGGTTTGCTAATGAAATTACTGATGGCATCGTCTTCTATTTCATTTTTAAAAGTTAAGGCCTTCCCTATTTTTAATAGTGGCTGAACATCCTCCTCCTCCTCCTGCTCTATCCAAAGAGAAGGTTCAGCCTCTAAACTTGGCCGAGCTGGAGGATGCCGGGTGAGGTTTTTAATCTCTGTACCATTAGATATAGTCATGGACCCAGATCGAAATCTGATGCAAGCATCAACTGTGGCCAACCAAGGCCTCCCCAGGATCAATGGATGTCCTCCCAGCTGTGATTTTGGTTGCAATATCAAAAAGTCAGCAGGGTATTCCCATGAATCTACTGAGATGACAAGGTCATCCAGAATCCCTTCGGGTCTAATGGTGGATCTGTCTACCAATTCTAAAATGGTAGGGGTCGGCCTAAAATTAGTGAGTCCAAGCTTCCTTACAGTCTCAATTGTTATGACATTGATCGCTGCTCCTAAGTCGACTAGCACGTTGGGTATCTGCGTTTGTCCTATATGTACAGTGACAGTAGGATTGCTAGGGTCGTCATACTTGGTCACAGGGGTTTTTCCTGTTATTAAAGCAGATAAATTCCCTATGACGTGAACAGCGGGAGGGTCTCTAGGTTTCCTCCCTAGTTTCTTAGTGCATAGGTCCTGAACGGTTTTAGCATAAATAGGCACGTCTTGAAGGGCTTGCAGAAGGGGGATTTTAACGTAAATATTCTTCAACTCTCCTAGGAGGTTGAACTGAGGTTTCCCCCCTATTTTTAGTAGCATTAGTCTCTCGGGGTATGGTGGTTGCCTTACCAGCTGGGTAGGCTGTGTATTATCTGATTTCTCATTTAATGTTTCAGCCGTCCCATCTAAGGGATGCTCAGCACCTTCAGTGATAGGAACCGGATCGGATGGATGCTGTGAACTCTCTCCTTTTTCATGCACAGAAGGTGGAATATCTTCTGTAATTACAGGTTCTATTATCTTCCCAGATCGTAGACGAATATCATTACAAGGTACAGGGGAGAGAGAGTAGGCCGGCATATTGACAGTTTCCAATTGATGGACTGTTTTATTATTCGGGTTAGGATTAGGTTGGGCAGGCAGCTGAGGCCGTATTGGTATATTAGGGACAGGATTATTTTGCAGCTGCAGCTGTGACTACTGAGGTGGATATGGAGGGTATTGAGGAAATTGAGGGTATGGAGGAGAATATGGTAACTGCTAAGGTGGAGGTGGTTGAGGAAACTGGTTCCTAAGAGGGAAGTTCCTCCATCCAGGAGACCACAACGTAGGTTGATGTGGTGGTTGTGCCCAAGGACCCCATGAATTAAAATTTTGCATTGCAGGTTGGGAAGGATTCCACTGAGCATAATTTGAAGGGAATTGTGTATTCACATTTTTCATATTATTATTCCAATTGCTGATATTATTCAAAAATGGAAACGAGTCCAGAGGCATACCTTGATTTCGAGGCTGCCAAGGCTTCTTCTGTGCAATGAAATAGGCTGATTCCACTTCTAGAGTTGATGCCTGCAGAATAGCCTTCACTCGGGGAAGTGTGGGACACTCTTTCATGTCATGGTTCAACTCACACAGCTGACATACTTCTACTTTGTCAAGAGGGCATTCTTTCAGTGGATGATTCTTTCTACATCGGGGACAGAACACACCTAGAGTGAGATATTCCACTGCCTGTTTTTGTTTTTCCTTTAGGACATCAATCTCTGAAGAGATGGAGCTCATCATTTATGTTTTAAAATTTTCAAGGAGATTGCCTATCTCTGCACGTGTAGCTCCTCCATTGGATGACTTTTGAGTTCTGTCGAAGACATCACATTCCAACTTATCCCGTTTATCCCGCTTATTATTCCTGGAAGATCCCCTGGAGTATCTCTTACATAATTCCACAATCGTCTCAAAAGGTTCTTTGGAGATATCTCCCTTTCCTAACAGATTTAACATGTTTAAACAATCATCCTTGATCCCTCGAAGCAAGATTATCTTGAGCACGTCGAGCCCCATGTTCGTTTGCCCGGCTCTTTGCACATTGTACAACAACCTTTCTACAAAATCCTCTAGACTTTCATCCTCCTTCTGCACCATCTTGAATAATTCCTTTCTTTTGTCCCTGGTGTTGCAATATTCTTGATATTTCTCCAGGAATACTTGCTTCATCTTATTCCAATTAGCAACAGTTCCTCCCCCAAGGATCATGAACCATCGTAATGCATTGTCCTTCAGGGTGGAGGGAAAAATTTTCAGCTTTTGGGCATCTGTGACATAATCATAGCTGCGATAGAGGATATCAAATTCAAAAAGGAATTCGTCTGAATCTTCTGTTGCCCTGCCATGGAAGCGAGGCAACACCGATGGTGAGATGTTCTTCATAGGAGCTGTCCCTTCTGGCCGCTGAATTGGAAATTGTAATGTAGCCGTATTTCCTTCTGGCAGGGAGTAATTTTCATGATGGTATTCTACCACTGCCTCTTCCTCTTCGGTCTCATGTATGTTACTCATCTTCTCTTCTGTATCCTCTTCTTCGTTCGTTCCTGCGTTCTTTTCCTTGTTTGTAATAGCTGCGCCTTCCTCAGTTGTAACAGCTGTGTATTCTTCAGTTGTAATAGCTGTGTATTCCTCAGTTGTAACAGCTGCATCAGCTGTACCTTCCTTAGCAGGGGTATATGAGTGAGTCACGACTGCTCCTGTATTCTCCACCGTGGATCATGACGCTGGCGCCCCAGGATCTGCAGGGATTCTTCTGATAGGAGTTTCTTGTTGACGAGTCCTGGTAGATGAATTAGTTCTGTCAACAAGATCGTCGATGAATGTACTTCTGCCCAACGGTGGTCCTCGACCACGACCCGAACCACCTGCGCTGTTAGTATTTTGTGGGGTTTTGGGAGTTGGGAGGTGATCGCATTTTACCCTCCTCGTATTCATGCGAAGCAGATCATTTCAGCAAAGAAGAGACTGACTAAAAACAATTATCAGATGCAGCTAATGATTAGTGTTTAATTTTTATTCTTCCCCGGCAATGGTGCCAAAATGTCGAGCACCCTATATGCAGATAGTTTATTACCAACACACAGAGCATACGAGATTTATTGTCAACCCGAGAATGTCTTTTTATTTCAAAGGATAAATGCACAGTCTATGCTTAAACACCAAATCACTATAATTGAATACTGTTATACTCTAACAACTATGTTCATCCCAAGGAGCTGTGTAATCCCAGTTGCTGTCTAATTACTATTCTACCATGCATCAATAAGAAATCAAATAAGCTTCAAAGACAATTGCAGATACAAAGAAATCCTATTCACATCCTAGAACAAGTAACTCACTTCTTCAGTCTGATCACTCTTAAAAACCATAAGCAGAAACTGAATATTAATCTAGAAATTCAATTGCAAGGGATTGAGTTCAGCTGTTCTAAGAAATGGAATTGCATGAATGAAAATCAACTATCATACAGGAAAGATAAATTGTAAAAGGGCTCATGGGATCACAACTTAACTATAAGATGAACAAGGCTGTGTACAACTGCCAAATGAAACGCATAAAGCAAGCCCTACTCAGTCGATTGTTACTCTGCACCATTTACCAATCTCAAGGAAATATAATCTTAACTATACTGAAAATCCACGTCACACTTACTACTGCTGCGTACAAGGAAAATATCATAAATAAAACATCACACAACAACAAATTCGAAATCCTATTTTAACTCAGCAATCTCTATGGAAGACGGGCCCAGCCTTCACACAGAGATGCTAGCTGAACAACGCGAATTCCTTTAACTCAGAAGTAACCCCTTATATTAACAGAAGAATGATTACACAGTTTGCCTTGGCTGCTAATACAATGAATTAATTATCTCTCGTTCAACCCCCTTGGTCGAGGCAACTCCCCATATTTATACATACAAATCATAACATCTAATCCTGTAATCGGGAAGCCATGAAGATCTCTGATCTTCAGGCGCCCTAAATGGTACAAACTGTTACAAACGTGGCATAGTAAGGATATAGAAAGATATGAGGAAGCTGTTGATTGGACCAGGAGTAGTGATCTTTCCAGATCACGATTAACTCGAGTAGCAAACGACTAAAAGATCTCCAATTATGGCACATTCTGTTACAGCTACCCTGTTCACAGCTCTGTCTAGAATGTTTCATTAGAACCACGTGCCTTACTTGATGATCCGAGCCCCAAGGATCCTTCCTAAGCAGCGAACACCTTTCAAGACTTGTTCAGCCCCACTTTCCTGCAGTCCTCTTATCTCAACTACCTTCATAAATCATAATATGTTAGCACAATTGAGAGTTAAACAACCTTAATTATCACAATCATAAGCATTAATAAGATAAAACAATGATCAGTCATACCTTGGCAACTTGGGGGAATAAAGTAAGGACAACAGGTCTGATTATCATGATAAGTGGTGTAAGACAGGGGCAGGAAAGATGATTAAAGATGATTAAAAAGGGCCAATTCTAGGCTCAACAATGAGCATTTGACGAAGTATATGAAGAGTGAAAGAGAGAATTTGATTGGATTTGGTGCACTTGATTATAGATGGAAATCAATGGTCCATAACTAGAGTTTTTGTTAGGATAACAAAGAAAATTACTAATAAGTGTACAAAATTTCTCAAGCCACTCATGAGACCTGTCTCTCTTGGTTTTGATGATTGAGATGTCTTGGGAACTATTGCAATATGATTTCTCCAACAAATAAGAAAATATGAGTCATGACAATTTTTTATGGTGTCAGAGAAGAGTTCAAGATGCCTGGCACATAAGATGAGTAAATTCAAAATCACAACACTTTAGTAATTTCTTTTTCAAGTCTAAAAATAGAGAGAATCAAAGTTGTTTTTTTTTACATCAATATTTATCCTTTTCCTTTCATAGAACACTGAAAAAGACTCGACTGTAATACAAATAAGCACCCTTACAAAGCTATAAAAAAACAGTCTACAACATCCTAATAATACATAACTGGATGAAGCATCCCACATCACTTTGTAATTTGTGCCCATAATTGTTGTGCCATTGGACAATATATCATTAGGGATTGGCCTTCACCAACTAATCATTTACTAACATGATGCAAAAGAGAAACATATGTTGTGATTTGATATATTGTTGTTTTCTTGACTCAGCCAAATAATCATTTACTAGCATGATGCAAAAGAGAAACTTATGTTGTGATTTGATATATTGTTGTTTTCTTGACTCAACCACATTACTTGGTCAATCTTTTCTTCATTGGAAGGATTATGTAAGAATGTGTATGGATCTTCATATTTTTTTCACCCTTTTTTCATTTTGTTGAACACCTGTAGTAGCTCCTATTGTAGCGTTGAAAAATTTAGCACCCTTTACAGTCTCACGACGATGATCCCTAGTTATTAGCCTCACCTTTTCAAAAAACAATTCACCGCATAGTGGCAATGTATTCAAAGTGTTCGATAAATGATCTTCTGCTTAAATATTATTTATGTCATTAACAAAACTATTAAGATTGGAAAGGGACTAATAAGTTTGGAGAATATCTACTGCTTAAATATGATTTATGTCATTAGTAAAACTATTAAGATTGGAAAGGTGCTATTAATTTTGGAGAGGGATAAAATTGATAAAGGTATAGTTTTTATTTAAATTTTACTCTATATTAGAAAAATTCATAAATTTCTTTCTCCTTGAGCCCATCCCTCTTTCTACAGTCAAGACTCACGACTTCTTTTCTTTGTGATAGAGCCAAAATTAGGAGTCTATTTTCTCAAAATCTATAGCTATAGGACAATAGTGCTACATCAAAGGAGCCCCTAGATGATCGATATGCATATGCATCCACCAAAACGTGGCATTACCAGACACAACAATCTTCATTAAGGGTTAAAACACAGAGGGAAGATGAGGCGAACAACAAATGAAGAGCAAGATTCAGACTCACAACACACAGGAAGATTGACTTACCATTTTCCATTTCTCTGTCATTAAATAATATATCTATTTATCCTAAGTCAAACCATTGAGGGTGGTATCACTCAGGATTCTTCCAAGTTGCAACAGAAGAGATCACTGAGGTAACTATTTCAAGTACACTCTTGTGGATGGAAAATATCCCTTCCAAACACAGAGAGGGCTCTCTCTCTTTCACAACTCTTTCAGCACTCAGAATGTCACCTAAATTTCTTGGTTGTGGATTAATAATGGTGGCTAGGCCTTCAAATAAGGGTATTAGGGTTTGGTTTTTTAGTTGGTTGGGTTGAGGATAGGTCTATCAAAGGGAATGGAGTCAAAATTTTAAAGTTTTTCTATCACAGATGACTGATGGGACTATAATTTTAGAGGAAGAGGCAAGATAAATTAAGTTTTTTGAATTCAAAGAGATATTAGCAAATGGTAGTAGAAAGGGAAACAAAATCCATCACATAATTAGAGCATTACGAATGAATGTTAACTTGCAATTTCAGAAGAAAAGGGTAGAGTATCTAATCATATGTATCTGAAGCATCAAACCATGGACAAATTTCATACCATGTAATATTGATTTAAACACTTTAGAAGAAGTCAATTAATGGAAAATATTAGAAAGGTGAACATACACAGGAATTATAGACATCAAAACATTCATTTCAGGATTTTCTGCTCCAACATCAAGTCTTTGCATTAATAAAAAAAGATGGGTTCATTACATTGCTCAAAACTTCTCATACAAAATCCCAACCCTTGGGTCTTCTTCAAAACATGCCTTTATAGGATTACAAAAAATAAAAAACCTTCTTGACTACCTCATCCATGAGGGTTGTTCATTAAATTCGAAACGACACTATTTGTAATACTTGAGATTTAACTATTAGTCTTATGGACTATTTATTCAAAATAAAAGTAACAAATTGTAAGTGATGTGGTTGTATTCTTTCTTCACTTGGGTTGTTCAGGTCAACCTTTGCTTCTTGAACTGGCGATGAGTTGGTGGGATGCCTCAACGTACTTCCAGTGTAAACTTGAATTGTCAAAACTACCTGTTGTCTTTTAGATTGAGCTATTCCAGGATGATTTGTAGGGATTGACATCATATTGCGCTTTCGTCTGTATCAAAACCAACTATTAGTTCGTGGAAGTTCGAGCCATTATCTAGCTATGCATCTTTTAGGGGTGTAAGATTAATTTTTGTTTACCCCATTTTTCTAGGGTCTTCCAATGCCGTTGTGATGGCATCTCACTGTCCATCATTTCCTTTATCATTACTTCAAATTCAACATGTATTCTAGGTGATATGGGAAATAGGGTGGATACTGTTGCTGTGAAGAGGTTTACCAATTCAAAATATGCCCCTATTTTGTCTAGGATGAGCTTCCCTATAACGCCTTTGTTAACATCTTCGAACTTGGTATGGTTCATTATTCATTTAACCCTTAAACCCTTATATTCTTCTCTCGTCAATAATTTTCCATTTTCATCCTAAAATGATGGGAGGCCCTTTTTCTGTAGCTTAGTGAAATGACCTTTGAATGTTTGGACCTGTTTCAGCAAGATATCATCCCTAGCCTACATATTTTTTACCTGAGTGTGTTTTTCTATTACTCTCCTAGTAGCCGTGATATCTACTACTCTCTCAACAACCTGTAATTTTTTCAAATCATCATCAGTTAAAGAATACAAAACATTTAGAGTATTTTGAGTAGTTTTCTCGAGCTTCTTGGCTAAGTTTTCATTTACTACTTTAAATATTTCTAGGGCTTTAGTGTTAATTTTTGAGTATTAATTCAACATACTCTAGGATCTTTACTGTGAGAATATCATGTACAACATATCAATTATATCAAGCATGTATCAAGCATATTGAGCAATCACATAAGACAATGGACACACAGAGTTTCACTGGGGAAAACCATAAAGGTAAAAAACCCCACAACTTCCTCAGAGATAGAAAGAGCAATGATACAACCAAAGTACAAGAGATAGTCTTATCCTAGCAGCTGATCCTCCTCCTCACATGTGCACCACTTTCCGAGTGATAGAAGAGTAAGTGAATGATCAAATAGAGATCTCCCGATCTCTATTTATACTTGTCCTATCCTGCCCAATAAACCAGTGGGGCTGACTTGTCTAACTTAGCCTAATAACCCATGGTTAACTTAATTAGGGCCGACCCCACACATGGTGGTCTAATAACCCATTGGCAAGTTACGACACTTGCGACACTTGTCAATACAAATGATGACACTTCCGTATAGAGGAATAATAACATCTCTATAGGAGTACAATATACATAGATGAAATACATTACAAAGTTACATATACATCAACACTCCCTCTTAACTAGGAAGGTATTTCTCGACACAGATCTACTAGCAAAAGTCTTCTTCTCTGGATCATCGTCATTGAATCATCATCCTCGAATCATCGTCATCGTCATCGCTGCTGCTATCTCAATCAATCTCTGAATCTACTCGTCACAGGAAGTTCTACAGAGCCAATCCTTTTTCATACTGGAAGTAGGCCCACCACTTGTGGATCCTCAGGACTTATTATGTGCATCAACAAAACCTAGCAAGAGCATCTCAAGACTGATTACGTGCCCAGCACGACCTGCAAGATCTCCTAGGGAGCTATTACATGTGACCAAGCAAAACCTAGAAAGAGCAGTTGCCAGACCTCCCAGGGAGCTATTATATGCCATCGACAAAACCTAGTAAGAGCATCTCAGGACTGATTATGTGCCCAGCACAACCTGCAAGATCTCCCAGGGAGTTATTATATGCCATAGACAAAACCTAGCAAGAGCATTTACCAGATATCCCAAGGAGCTATTATATGTCATCAAAAAAACCTAGCAAGAGCATCTCAAGACTGATTACGTGCCCAACACAACATGCAAGATCTCCCAGGGAGTTATTATATGCCACGGACAAAACCTAGCAAGAGTATCTGTAAATCTCCCAAGGCACTATTATATGTCCCTCCGAGCAAAACCTAGCAAGAGCATTCGCTAGACCTTCCAGGGAGTTATTATATGCCATCGGCAAAACCTAGAAAGAGTGTCTGCGAATCTCCCAGGGCTCTATTATATGCTCATCTGCACAACCTGTCCATGAACACATAGTATCAACCTGATACTCTCCATACATCATCCTAATGTACATCACATGATCATCCTGATCATCACCATAGCATCATCTTGATGCATATCATCTGGAGCAACATCCTGAAGCTCATCATCTATGATCGTCTTGATCATACAATGCATCCACCAAATGCATATCTGATACATATCCTCATTCATGATCTACCTGATCACACAATGTATCCACCTAATACATATACAGATACATGATCCACCTAATCATATAATGTATCTATCTGATATATAGCAACATACATGATCTACCTGATCATACAATGTATCCACCTGATACATATACAGTTACATGGTCCAAGCATCCAACATGATGCATATACATATACATGATACAACTGATCATAACAAGCATCCAACATGATGCATATACATATACATGATTCAACTGATCATCACAAGCATCCAAAACGATCCATATACAGATACATGATCCAACTGATCATATCCAGCATCCAACATGATGAATATACAGAGCAGTAACTGGAGCATCGTCCTGATTCCCATCATCCAGTGCTTACATCCACAGCCATGGGAAGAATCCTCCTCTCACCATGCTTGGAATGGATCCAGCAAATGTGTACATCACTTCTTCCTCGAAGTGTCATCAATTTGAAGAACACCAAGCCTCTCTCTGAAGTATTCAAACTTCACTGTGGATAGTGGTTTCGTCAACACATCTGCAATATGCTCATCTGTCGCAACATACAGGAGCTTCACTGCTCCTCTCTACACCATATTCCTGATATAGTGATATTTGATCTCAATGTGCTTCAACCTGTCGTGGAACATTGGATTCTCAGACAACTTCACACAACTTTAGTTATCACAAATGATACCAGTAGCATCCAACGAGACTTCAAATAACTTAGATAGTAGCTTCCAAAGCCATATTGCCTCACAACTAGCCAAACAAGCTGCATCATACTCTGCTTTGACTGGGCTCAGTGCTACACAGGACTGCTTCCTGCTAAACCAAGAGATCACACCTGATCCTATACTGAAGCAGCACCCAGAAGTACTCTTCCTATATGCAACACTGCCTGCCCAATCCGAATCAACATAACCCTGCAGGTTAAACTTTTGATTCGCATCATACTTGAGCCCATAATCAATTGTACCCTTCAGGTATGTCAGAATATGCTTTATAGCAACCAGGTGAACACCTCTGGGATCCATCAGGAACTAGCTCAATGTGTTCACTGCAAAGCAAATATCTGGTCTCATATTCGTTAGGTACATCAAGGACCCAATCATCTGACGATACATCATGACATCAACCGGATTAGATGAAGCATCACATAGAAGCTTCAGGTTGTTCAGGTACACAGGGTACTACCAAAGGACCGAACACTAAGAGAAACCACTTCACACAAACAGATCACAGATCAACACACCGATGTTTTGATGTGGTTTAAACCCTCTTGAGGGAAATACTCCACGGCCCCGGCCAAATAGCTTCTACGGGATAATTTATTATGCAAAGAAAGAAAGTTACAAATGAGCTTCTCATAATCGATCAACTAAACAATGACCCTCCATGCTCTTTAAATAGATATCATGGACCAATCGGGTGTTAAACCACGAATCAAGGTTAGGTATGATCTAAGAGAAGTTGAGCCATTGGATCACTCTGTGTCAGGAACATATCATGACCATCAGATTAAGTATTTACAAATGCATACTAAAGAAACACATTATCCCTAACGGATATATTACACAAGTTGATCTTAACTAACTCCTAAGTGTCTAAATATCCTAACATCCCCCCTTAAGAACAACTTGGAATATGATTGAAGGATTTACAAAAGTGACACTATTAGGAGAAGGAAGGAGGCATTAGAGCCTATCCCCCTTTAATGACAAGTTCATGAACTACTAACATAGATCGAAGTTTAGAAAACTTCGCTTCTGTAAGAGACTTGGTGAAGATGTCTGCAACTTGATCATCTGTAGGGAAAAAGAGCACTTCAAGAACATGATCATGAACAAGATTTCTGATGAAGTGCATATGTAGCTCAATGTGTTTGCTGCGTTGATGTAGAACTGGATCTTTGGCAAGCTTGATGGCATTTTGATTGTCGCACCAAAGTGGAGTAGGCTGCTGTTGCTCGAATCCAAACTTTGAAAGGATCTGTCGAAGCCATAAAGCTTCCTGACTGGCATTAACTGCGGCTCGATATTCTACTTCTGCTGAAGAAAGAGAAAGAGCTTGTTGTTTCTTACAATCCCAAGTGATAGGTCCAAATTCCAAACTGAAAACATAACCTACAGTAGACTTTCGATCATCAGGATCGCCGGACCAATCTGAATCAGTGAAACCAACCAACAAAGGTTCCCCCCTATACTGTAATGAATCCCAAACTGAACTCCACCTTGAATATATCAAAGCATTATTTTAGCTTCTTTCCAGTGACTTTATGAGGTGTTTGCATATAACGGGAAACACAACCAACGACAAAGGAAAGGTCAGGATGGAAATGAGTCAAGTATAAGAGACTACCAACAAGCTGACGATACAAGGTGGCATCGACTTCAGGTGAAGTACAAGTGTCAAAACGTTTGACTCCATACTGGAAGGGAGAAGGGGTTGGTGTACAATATTCCATGTGAAAGCGACAAAGAAGGTCACAAGCTTACTTAGACCGAGAAAGAAAGATTCCTTCTTTGGTTTGCAGGACTTAGAGACCAATAAAATAATGCAAATGTCCTAAGTCTGACATTTCAAAATTTTGTTTAAGACTGGATTTCACATGGGTTATAAGCTTAGAGTCACTACCAGTAAGAATAAGGTCATCAACATATAGAACAAGTATGATGAAATGGTTTTTGACTTTCTTGGTATAGACATTGGGGTCAGAATGGCATCTAGAAAAACCAGTGTCAAGGAGAATGTTATCCATTTTGGCATACCAAGCTCTAAGAGATTGCTTAAGGCCATATAAGAATTTCTTAAGGCAGCAGACAAGGTTAGAGTTATTCTGAACATATCCAGGAGGTTGTTCCATGTAAATTTCCTCTTGTAAATCACCATGTAAGAAAGCAGACTTGACATCCATTTGATGGGCTTCCCAGTTATGTAAGGCTGCAAGGGAAAAAACAAGGCGAATGGAGTTCAATTTTGTGACGGGAGCAAAGGTTTCATTGTAGTCAATCCCTTCAACTTGGGAAAAACCTTTGGCAACTAACTTTGCCTTAAGTCTTTCAACAATTCCATCTACTGCATACTTAGTTCTGTAGACCCATTTACATCTAACAAGTTTTCTTCCTTTTGGAAGAGGTGCAAGATCCCAAGTATCGTTCACCATTAAGGAACGATATTCTTCATCCATAGTTGCATCCCAATCTGGATTTCCTAAAGCTTCTATAAAAGTTTCTGGATCATGATTCTCGGAAACTTGAGCAAAAAGAGAAGAGGCTCGCTGAAACTGAGAACGAGTTTGATGTTGATCTCTAGGATCACCGATAAGATCACTAGCTGCTTCACATGTTGAACGGACCCATCGAGAAAGCACTTGTGCTGGTGCAACTAGAGGAACATGAGTAGGCGGAGGTGGATTTTCATCCTCACTATCATTATCAGAAACTGGAGTTGGAAACCTGTCAAGGAAGTTGGAAGAAGAAGAAGAAGGCACAAATGCTGAATCAGGCTCGCAGGCTAAAGATGGAAAAATGGTCGAGTTAGGCTCGTAGGCCAAGAGATTTTCATCAAATTTAACATCTCTTCTAATGATTATATCATGATAATGTGGTTGAAGAAGTCTATAACCTTTTACATCTTCAGAATATCCAACAAATATGCACTTTTCACTTTTAGGATGCAATGCTTTCCATTTTTTATCCGGAATGTGAGCCCATGCTTCACTACCAAACACACGGAAGTGACTTACATCAGGTTTAGTTTTACTCCATGCTTCTTCTAGTGTGATACCTTGTAATGCTTTAGTGGGGGTGCAATTCACTATTTAATTTGCACAATTAATGGCTTCAGCCCAAAATTGAAGACTTAGTCCCTTAGATTGGATCATACAATTAGCCATTTCTTTTAAAGTGTGGTTCTTCCGCTCAACTACACCATTTTTTTGTGGTGTATATGGAATAGTGTGTTGTTGTTGGATGCCTTGTTCAGTGTAGAAAGTAGTGAACTTTTTGTTAACATATTCTCCTCCATTGTCAGATCTTAACTTAATAATTTGATGACCAGATTGTTTTTCAACAAGGGCCTTGCAGGCCAAGAACATGTTAAATACTTTGCTCTTAAGTTTTAGGAAATAAACTCAAGTGCGTCTAGTGTAACCATCAATGAAAGTTAAGAAATATTTGAAACCAGAAAAGGAAACAGATGGAAGAGGACCACACAAGTCACTACGCACAAGCTCCAAGGGAACCGAGGCATGCCAAGAGGCACGTTTTTCAAAACTGTCCCGATGATGTTTTCAGAGTACACAAACAGAAAAAACACCATCTCTGCAAGATACCATCGAAAGACTTGTCACCATATTTTCTTTACATAATTGTTGTAATGATCGATAATTTAAGTGACCGAATCGCACATGCCAAAGTTTGCTCAAGTTATCACTATGAGCAACAAAAACTGAAGGGAAAGGTGATGAACAAAAGTTGTTAAACTTGTACAACATGGTAATATCATCAACAATTTTGGTAGCTAGGACCTATTGAGGATATTTAAAATCCTTGATTACAACTTGGTGAGGTGTAAAGGTCACAGTTTTACCTTCACCAAAATGAGTGATCTGATAGACTGATAACAAATTGCAGAAAATTCTTGGAACGCATCGTACATCACTAAAATGACCATTATCTACTGGAACTATTCCAGCTCCTATGACACTTAGAGATCTATCATCACCAACAAATATTTGTTTGGTGTTACATTCATGCATAGTAGAAAAGATGGCTTGATCCTTAGCCATATGATAAGATGCTCCAAAATCAATGAGCCATTCATTTGAAGTATAAGAAGAAGATGCATTATAAGAATAATCAAAAGCACAAAGTGCATGTCCATGAGAGGCAGATTCTGAAGGCGAATCTAGGTTGATGTGGTGCTTCTTCATTGTTGCTTCCAAGGCTACCATCTTCTTGAAACACTTAGATTCATCATGATTATCTTTCCCGCAATAGTTGCAATGATGCTCAGTCTTCTTGCCTTTTGGCTTGGATCCTTTGTCATTTTTTAAAGAAGGAGCTGACTGAGAGGGTTTTGGACCCTTGTTTGACTTATTATTGCGAAAATTTTGTTTCTTGGGAGGCTTAGACTTTTCTTTTTGTTGGGACAATAAGGCTTTCCCAGATGTATCTGCATTGTTGATTATTCCAAGATGAATGAGTTTATCTTGCTCTCTAATCAAGGAATCACAAAACGATTCAAGACTAGGCTCTTGATAGCTAGCTGCATTCAAGGATTCTTTCATGGAGTAAAATGTAGATACAAAAACAGAATATGCAGGTCACAGTTTGGAAAGAATATGATAAATGCATTGTTTGTCTTCCCTCTTAATCTTACATTCTACACATAAGAGTTTAAGAGTTTTGTACTTAGATAA
Organism: Larix kaempferi; assembly: GCA_027924585.1. NCBI lineage: Eukaryota > Viridiplantae > Streptophyta > Pinopsida > Pinales > Pinaceae > Larix > Larix kaempferi. Next base: position 2,296,719 of record BSBM01000188.1, on the reverse strand, counting down.
ATAATCTTGAATGCATGAAAAGTCACTTGGATTTAAAGAAATCAACTCATTTTCGAGTTTGTGACCTCAAATTTCATTGTGTTACCAAACACAGATTCCAACTTGTCCCAAGCAACATCAGGTTCATCAATTCCAGATATGTGGAATCGCAAATCAGTAGAGATTGACATCCCAATCAATCCATGAGCTTAGTCACATCTATTTGTCCATTTTATTTTCTTATCATCATCAGTGGGTTCTATTTCTTTCCCTGAGGTAATTCTGAAAATTCCCCTACTTCGTAAAACATCCTCCATACGAGATTTCCATAAGAAATAGTTGGAACTATTAAGTAGAATATCACAAGGGGAAGCCATATTTGTAAATTAATGGATGTAAAAGTATAAACCAATTGTCTGGATGTGAAGAGCTCAAAAAAATAGGTGGTTTAAAAAAAAACGACACTGAAAACTGACTCTGTATGATGAAGTTATGCTTGAACAAAGAAACTGTTGAAGATGTCTCCAATAGTGACGTGGCAGCTAGAGAATGTCCAGTAAAAAAAAGAACCCCCCTCTTCCCAAGATAAACCTTTTGACAATCACTTTATAAGAAATTTGCTTTAAGTGAACTACTTTTGTAAAATAAGTGATTTCACTTTTACAATGATATTACTTTTAAATAGTGCAACAATAAAAAAGAACTTAAGTGACTCACTTGTATTTTTATTTTTTATTATTTAAGTGAGATGCACTTTTACAATAAAGTAACTTGAAAATAGAAATTGCATGCACTTTTTCTTTTAAAAGTAACTTCCTAAGACTTGAACTCAAGACCTAATAAGGAATAAAGCAACTTTGAACCAAGTGAGCTAGATTAAAAGGTATGTAAAATATGGGAATGAGGAAGGAGATTTTTTTTTTTAACTCTTCTTGCTCGGTTTGCATGCTTGCCTTTTTTCCTGCAAAACACACCACAAATTGACACAAAAAAAAATTTCCACACTTTTGGAGTTAGATCTCGTTAGCTTTCCCGGAAAGTCTGCATTTTCTCTTTGTTTTCTGATTTGTCGAGATCGCGCAAGGTGCACTGCAAAGAGCATATGCAGCCAAGGAAAACCATTTCCCTTTCTGTTTCTGATTTGCCGAGATCGCTCAAGGTGCACGGAAAAGAGCATATGCAGACGGGAAAGCAACAATCCAAACCCAAAAAATCTAACAGTAAAAAATGATAAAATATGAGATTTTTTTTTTTTAAAAACAGAAAATAAAAAAATGCGTCACTGTAACATTATACCTTCAGATTTGACAAAATACGCGTTTTTGGAGCAACCAAGAACCGTTTTCGATCAAACGTTTTCGATCAAACGAAAACTATTTCCCAATGGAAATGACACTCCGAACGCAATGGAACACCTCCCACATTCCAAAAATGCAAAGAAATACCAGAACCAGAAACCCTTTCGAGTTTCATCAACAACAGTTCAAGATCTAGATCATAACCGTAAGTGGCTCTTCATAAAAGCTCTGATAACATGTTCGGGTACATAGGGTACTACTAAAGGACCGAACACCAAGAGAAACCACTTCACACAAACAGATCACAGATCAACACACCGATGTTTTAACGTGGTTTAAACCCTCTTGAGGGAAACACTCCACGGCCCCGACCAAATAGCTTCTACGGGACAATTTATTATGCAAAGAAAGAAAGTTACAAATGAGCTTCTCATAATCAATCAACTAAACAATGACCCTCCATGCTCTTTAAATAGATATCATGGACCAATCGGGTGTTAAGCCATGGATCAAGGTTAGGTATGATCTAAAATAAGTTGAGTCGTCAGATCACTCTATGTCAGGAACATATCGTGACCGTCGGATTAAGTATTTACAAATGCATACTAAAGAAACACACTATCCCTAACGGATATATTACACAAGTTGATCTTAACTAAATCCTAAGTGTCTAAATATCCTAACACAGGTTTGATGCCATAGGTGTGGCCATGGCCTTGCAGTCTATTATCCCGAACCTCTTCGGGATCTCTACTACATACTTCCCTTGTCCAAGGAAGATTCCATCTGCACTTTGCCACACCTCCATACCTATAAAATAGTGCATCATCCCCAAGTTTTTTATCTCGAACTCAGAAGCAAGCTTCCTCTTGGTATCGGCAATAAACCCATCCTCACCTGTTACATACAGGTCATTCAAATGCAAGAGTAGTATCACAGGATTGCCTTCTTCAACCTTGTAGTAAAGGTTGGAATCTGCTTTACTCTTAGTAAATGCCAAACTGGATAGAAGGTTGTCTATCTTACCATACCAAGTCCTAGGAGCTTGGTTCAAGCCATACAAGGCTTTCTTCAATCTACACACATATGACCCTCTGTCATGTGTCTCAAAACCAAGTGGTTGCTCCACATACACTTCCTCCTCGACTACACCATTCAAGAAAGCTGTCTTGACATCCATCTGGTGTATCTTCCATTTTATCACTGCAGCCAGGGCAAGTACTGATCTGATGGAAGTGTACCTGGCTACAGGAGAAAAATTTTCTTTATAATCAATCCCTTCTTTCTGAGCTACAAATATCGCTTTGTATTTCTCGATGTCGCCATCTACAACATGCTTTATCTTGTAGATCCACTTGGAAGTCACCACAGACTTCCCTTCAGGTCTTGGGACTACATCCCAAACATCATTCTTCATGATTGACGGATCATGGCATTCTTCTATTATTGCATCCCATATCCTGGGAACTTCATATTCTTCAATATATTCAATAGATAGCTTTGTTGCTGGAACAAATGTTGTAGTCCTTCTTTTGTAGGTGAAGGTATACGATTTTTCTTACAAAACAAGTTAAATTGCATGATTAGAAACATCTCATAGTTTTCAAAACAAATTCTTACACATAAGGAAATATGTCATACAGTCATGCAATTATCTTAGCCAATGCTTTAATACAACATTTATCCATATCCCGTAACTTTCTAGATGCCTTCCAATCTCTACCAGAACATTGTTAAGAGTGTGCACAACTCCCAACATGTCAGCAAAGAGGTTTCATTCTAGATAAGTAGCAATGGAATGTTGTACAGTGCCATAGGCCACTTACCCATCATATGCATATTAGTAGTATACTGTTCATTAATGCAATTATTCTAATATGCATAATACACAACCTAAGTCTAGGAACATAAGTATATACATCATTGAACAATATTATTTAAACAATTAGATATACAAGAAATAACAATTCAAATACTTATCTTTATTTGTTTGTTGTGTGGACTCCCTCTCAATCTTTGCTTCCTGGATTACCTGTCCTTGAACTTATATCCATCCTCGATCACTATGCATGATTACGAGTATCATCATTGTGTTATCCTCGATATCTCATACATAATCATACATTCATTAGTATACTATCAAAACAAAATAATATTAAACATGCATAGTCATGATCATTTCAAACACAGATAATAAGCATTATCATTCAAGGTTTCAGGGAATACTTCTCTTACTCTTTGACTATAGAACTCTTCTGGTTAGTCATATCATCAATCAATGTAAGAGACATAATATGCATAAGCCCTAGATTACTCAAACTTGTAACTTCATGAGTAACCATTATCAATCATACAAAAGTATAAGATCATTTGATATAAGAAAAACATATGTGGTCATCATATTTGCTAGTTATGTCTAGCAATGTTTTCTTGTTCTCTTCAATGACCTACATAAATCATAAGTTAACCTTTGCAAAACCAAATTATACATACCTCTATGTGATCCATGACTATGGATGAATATTTGTTTTCATGTCACCATAGCATGTTCAGGTTGTCCCTTCAATTTGTACAATCCTCCATCTTGCTCTCCAATCACCACTGCATCATCTATAGTTTTACCTTTTGGCCGCATGAGTACTTGGCCATCTATAAATGCAACCCTTATGCCTTTTGCATCCAATGCAGATATGGAGAGTAGATTCTTCTTGAGCCTAGGTACATATAAAACCTCTTTCATCTTCAAGGACTTCCTAGAGTCTAGGTTGTAGGAAGCTTCACCACTTTCTTTGATAGGATATTGGTAGTCATCCCCAAGTTTCACCTTATGGGGTGACTCATGTTCAGATAGATTTACAAAAGATTCTTTAAACCCAATCATGTGTTTGAAAGCCCCACTATCAATAAGCCAATCATTACATCCACGAGAGATAGTACCTATGAGAACAAAAATTATAACATATTCATCTTCACTAGATGAGTCATCACTTTCTGCTTTAGCCTTCTTCTTAGGAGGTTCATCATCCTCAGCAACATGAGCACGATATCTCTTCTTGCTTCCCTTCTTGTTGTTGTTGTTGGAGTCCTTTTTGTTCTTGGGACAATGTGCAGCAAAGTGTCCCTTCTCATTACATGTGAAGCATCTCAGATCCTTCTTACCCTTTTGAAAAGGTTTCTTGTGATGAGAGTGCTCCTTCTTGGGCTTGCTTATTTTGGTGTGAGATGTGAGAACTTGATCTTCACTTCCCATCTTTTCTTCTCGGACTACAAGCCTAGCCTCTTCTTGTGAACATTCCTCCCACAGTCTACTGAAGGAGATCAACTTCCTTCTTCCACATACTCCTTGAATGAAGGAATCCCATGACCTAGGTAGGCCATTCAAAGTGGTCATGACAACTTCACCATTATCCACCACTTCATCTACAGCTTCAAGTTGTTCCTTGATCTAAGAGACCTTGGAGAAATAGGATTGAATGGTCTCTCCATTCTGAAGCTTTACTCCTTTCAATTGATTCCGTAGAGTCATCTTTCGATTGATGTTCTTCCCTTCAAATATCTTGGTCAAGGAATCAAACATCTTCTTAAGTGTCTTCAGAGATGACACATGTGGGATGAGATGGTCCTTGATAGAATCAATAATGATCCTCTTTGACTTGACCAAGTTATTCTTGTGAAGAACCTTATCCTCTTCTCCCTCTGGGACAGGGACCTCTTCACTTATATAAGTGTCCAACTCATTTTCTTCTAGGATTAACCCAATCTTATACTTCAGGCTCGGAAGTTACAACCCCTTCAAGCTTATCCTCAAGCTTGGTGTGGTGAGACATCTTTAAAGGGTACTTCAAATGGAAATAGAAGAGATTTAGGTCTTACCACTTGATTTGCTGAAAACTAGATCTGGTCTCAGATTAGGGTTTGTCAGAGAAACCCTAAAAATTCAAAATGTGAATTTCAAACTTATGAAAGGATAGAAAGATGTACCTTCATGAGCCGATCAGCCTGGTATATTCAGAATTTGAGATCTGCAAAGTTTCACCCTTCAGAAATGCCTTTTAGTCTTCTCGGATTCACTAGGGAGGACCATGAATTAGGGTTTGAGTTTCCCAGAGCTTCACCCAACCAAAAATCTTGATCCAAAGCTCTAAACTTCGATTTTTCCAAGGATATTCCATCTATGTCCTTAGAATTCAGCAAATTCCTATTTTTGTGGAAACCCTAAATTTTAGGGCCAAAACTGAAAGTGCCCAAAATTGAATTATGATTGGACAGAAAGATTCTCCTTGATGAGTAGAGTCAATCTACCTTAATGCTTTTCCAAAATTTTTGGAGATAAACCCAATAAACAAGAAACCCTAGTTTCTGCCACTGCATAATGTCTTCTTCTTAGGTTAGCTCTGATACCATGTTAGTTTTTTAGTATTAATTCAACATACTCTAGGATCTTTACTGAGAGAATAACATGTACAGCATATCAATCATATCAAGCATGTATCAAGCATATCAAGCAATCACATAAGACAATGGACACATAGAGTTTCACTCGGGAAAACCATAAAGGTGAAAAACCCCACAACTTCCTTATAGATAGAAAGAGCAATGATACAACCAAAGTACAAGAGATAGTCTTCTCCTAACAACCGATCCTCCTGCTCACATGTGCACCACTTTCCAAGTGATAGTAGAATGAGTAAGTGAATGATCAAATAGAGATCTCCCGATCTCTATTTATATGTGTCCTGTCCTTCCCAATAAACCAATGTGGCCAACTTGTCTAACTTAGCCTAAAAACCCATGGTTAACTTAATCAGGGATGACCCCACACATGGTGGTCTAATAACCCATCGGCAAGTTATGACACTTGCGACACTTTTCAATACAAATGACAACACTTCAGTATAGAGGAATAATAACATCTCTATAGGATTACAATATACATAGATGAAATACATAGGTGAAATACATTCCGAAGTTACATAAACATCAACATTTAGCTACCAGGGTGATGCAGCCGCAGGACTAAACTCGCGGAAACTAGTCTTCCAAGATGGATGGATCAGTGAAAAACGCTCCATTCTCTCAGAAATCACGTTTTTGTAGTTTCTAGTAGAAGGGGGTCTTCTAGAAAAGACTTGGTCTCATTTCCAGATATCCACGCTGAGCCCGCCAGTGACCTACGTTTTACTTCTGCCAATAGAGAGAGAGATTACACAGATGCAGCAAAGTCTCTGTCAACCCTTCTGGAGTAACTGGCCGGTGTGCGTTTGTTGTAGGTGGGTGTGACGTCCCTCCTGCAAATAAAAAAACATGTTATCCACTAACCTACTCCCTCACATGCATCACAATCTATTCAACTAGAGCGCTAAACATTTAAAGACAGTCTCAATCTTATATCAGGTTCATTTATCAACTCCGAATGGAGAATGCATGATTAGGAACAGAAATTACAACCCACTTAAAAATTTTGGGTTTTTATTGATTCACACAGGAAATAAATCCAGTCCCGTTGGTCTGCATACTACATTCTAAAAAACCTAAAACGGTGAATTCCAAGTTTAAAAGTAAAACAGAGCATAGCTCTCTTTCTCGAATGAGGGTAAACAACAACCACCCCTAGCCATCTGTGATCATACTAAAACAACGGTTACAACACTACTGAAATGCATTTTATTCCTAACCTACCACCTGGCATTCCAGGCATCACTCTTGTAGCAAGAAAAAAAATGGACTCGAGCCTCTTGGATTTCTTTGTCAGCTGTAAAGATGCCCCTGCATCAAGATCCCAGGGTTAAAATGCTTATGAATCCCTATTCATAAGTTCTTCAATGGAGTAACGCTTCTTCTCGATCTCTACCACATTCATCCAGGTAGTATCTTCTTTAGGGTGCTCTTTCCACTTGACCAAGTAATCTAGGTATTTTCTGCCTCTAGTCTCCTTAGCTAATCAAGTGTCTAAGATATTTTCAGCCTCCAAAGGCTTCGCCATTGGCATCTTCTTTTTCCACCCCACATCCTTATTCATACCTAGTTCTAGATTATCTGTAACCTATTCTGATCCATCCTTTTCATAAGGATACAAGTCAGCTATGTTAAATATAGGGGATATGCCAATCCCAGCTGGTACGTGCAATTCATAGGCACTAGCTGAAAACTTCCTAATCTAATTTTGCAGGGTCCTATTTTTTTGAACTTCAACCATTTATATTCACCTTTTGGGAATCTTTCCTTCCTTAGGTAGGCTAGGACTAGATCACCTACCTCATAGTTGACCTCTCTCCTCCTCAAATCCACTCTAGACTTATACGTCTAATTATTCTCTTGTAATTGTTGCTTGACCTGTTCATGTAGTTTGGTCATGGCTATAACAAATTCTTCACCTTCAGCACTCCTCCCTTTGAATTTCCCTAAGTCTCTTAGCTCATGTACACCCCTAGGATGCATTCCATATAGAATTTCGAAAGGGTTTAGGCGTGTGCTTCGATTGGGTGAATCAGTGTATGCAAACTCAGCTTGAGCTAGCACATGGTCCCACTATCTCAGCTGCTCACTAGTTAGGCTTCTCAGGAGATTTCCCAGAATTCTATTCACTACCTCAGTATGACCATCTGTCTGAGGGTGATAGGCCGAGCTAAAGTTTAGTTTAGTTCCCAAATTCTTCCATAGATTCCTCCAAAAATGTCCAGTAAACTTAGTGTCCCTATATGAAACTATACTCTTTGGTAGCCCATGCAACCTAACAATTTCATTAAAGAACAAATTGGAGATATGTGTTGCATCATTGGTCTTATAGCATGGTATAAAATGTGCCATCTTTCTAAATCTATCTACAACTGCAAAGATGGAAGCATTACCTCTTTGTGTCTTTGGTAAACCCAGAATAAAGTCCATACTCACTGAATCCCAAGGTCTGCTTGGAAAAGGTAAAGGAGTGTATAACCTTGTGTTCTGGCTCCTCCCCTTAGCATCCTGACAAATCCTATGCCTCTTTGCAAACTTCTCTACTTCTAACCTCATGTTGGGCCAAAAGTAAAAATTTCTCAACTGTCTGACAGTCTTGTCTATGCCAAAATGCCCAGCCAATCCTCCATTATGCTTCTCTTGAATCAAATTCTCCCTCATAGAGAATTGTGGAATGCATAATTTGTTGTCCTTAAATAATAGTCCATCCTGCAATATGAATTCATTCCAATCCCCCTGATCTCTTTGGGCAGGATTTGAACTTACCTCCAATGCTCCCTTAAAATCTATATTAGACTTATACAAATCCTTAAGGAAATCAAATCCTAAGACTTCAACTTGGCTCTCTTGCACCATTAAGCTTTTCCTACTTAAGGCATTTGCCACCCGGTTAGCTTTCCCACTTATATGCTTTATAACAAAAGTGAAACCTTGCAAGAACCCAACCCATTTCACATGCTTCTGATTTAATTTGGGCTGCTGGATTATAAACTGTAAGGCATGATTGTCAGAGAACAGTATAAACTCTTTGGGAATTAGGTAGTGTCTCCAGTGCTTTAGAGACTGTACTATAGCGTAGAACTCCTTTTCATAGGAAGAGTATTTATGCCTAACTTAATTTAATTTATCACTGTAATAAGCAACTGGCATATCTTCTTGGCTCAAAACAGCTCCTATGATTGTACCACTTGCATCACATCTTACCTGGAAAAGACTATCAAAGTCTGTCAACTTCAACACAGGTTTCTCTATTACCTTCCCTTTCAACAGATTAAAACCTCTATCAGTTGCTATAGTCTTGTAGAATGGTTGATTATCCTTTTTAATGGTCTCAATAATTGGAGCACAAATACCACTGAATTTTTTGATGAACTTCATGTAAAAACTTCTTAATATGTGGAAGCTTCTGACTTCGAAAACATTCTTTGGTGTTGGCCAGTTTAGGATTGCCTCCACCTTTTCTGGGTCCATCTTCAGTCCCTCTTGTGAAATAATGAATCCCAAATATACTAACTCCTCTTGCATAAAGAAACATTTCTTAACAATCATTAGTAAATTCTCTTTTTGCAGCCTCTCCAAAACATATTTGAGGTGCCCCAAATGCTCCTCTTTTGTTTGGTTGAATATCAAGCTGTCATCCAAGTAAACTATGACAAATTTTCCTGCAAAATCCTTAAGCACTTCATTCATGGGTCTCATAAAAGTGCTTGGGGTATTGGTCAACCCCAATGGCATGACCAACCACTCATACAACCCATCATTGGTTTTGAAAGTTGTTTTCCATCCATCACCTTCCCAAATCCTAATCTGATGGTAAGCACTCTTTAAATCAATTTTGGTGAAGTATTTTTCTACGCTCAGACAGTCCATCAAATCATTTATCCTGGGCAAAGGAAACCTATACCTGATGGTTATTTTATTGATTGCCCTAGATTCAGTGCACATCCTCCACTCACCATCCTTCTTTGGGCTTAACACTGTTGCGACAACGCATGGGCTTAAAATTTCTTTAATCAGGCCCTTATCCAACAATTTATGAACTTGATTTCTAATTTCCTCATTTTCCTTTGGGGTCATCCTATAAGCCACCTTGTTTGGTAGGCTTGATCCAGGTATCAGATCTATATGGTGACTAATGCTTCTCTTAGGTGGCAATGCATTGGGTAAGTCATCAACTGCAATGTCTTGGTAATTCTCTAACACGTCCTTAATTTCTACTGACAGATCTGAAATGGCTAGTACTAACAGGTTCAAATATTGGTTTGCAAACAATAGCATAACTTACCTCTTCTTTTGTCATCTGCTATAGGAAATTTTTCCCATTGAGCACCAGAGCTTTTGACACCTCTTTTGCAGCTCCATCTCCTTCCTGTAAAGGTAGTAAAGTGTGTTGGATACCACCCATATCGAGCTTATAATAGTTCTTACACTCATCATGTACAACTTTCCTATCAAATTGCCAAGGTCTGCCTAGCAGAACATGGCACATATCCATAGGTATGATATCACAAGTCACCTTGTCTTGATATCTGCCTATTTGGAATTCTACTTCACTTTGTTCTGTAATCAACAATTGGTGCCCACTATGCAGCCATGACACCTTGTAAAGTGTTGGGTGCTTGTAAATATTAATAAGAGGTTAATATATTATATAGATTTGTGGAAATGAATAAATTAGAGACATGATTTTAAAAGTCACATATGGGATTAATTATTCTATACATTTATAAAGGTCCAATAGTTATGAATTATTTATGTGGACCTGTCATGAAAGAAATGATTTAAAAGATATTTTTGAATGGTTTTATATAATCCATGCATAATGAAATATATATATATATATATATATATATATATATATAAGGATTTACACAATTAAGAGTGTTTACATAATGGATTTATTCATGAAAGAAAAGGATAAGTGTAACCTCTTGAATCTTTATGTGGTTTTGTATATTACTTAATACCTTACTGAACAAACATTTATAAGTTATAGTCTATAGGTATTGTAATGACATACATGAGAGAAATATAATTTATGCACCTTTAACTTATGGGCGCTCGCAAGAATTTGGTTCCACTTTTTAGTGCCACTATGGAAATAAAAAACACACATCCGAAACGGAAATCCATAACGCATATGCGTTATTGTGGCTAGGTTCGGACAAACCCGAGCCGAAAATCGAGGCTAAGCTTAGTTAGCCCATATCGCATATGCGATATATCAGACTTGCGTTTTTTAATAGTTACAAATCGCAAGTGCGATATATCCCACTTGCGTTATATCGTAAGTGTGATTTGGATCATTTGGATCATCTTAAATTTTATTTTCTTTCACGATGATCAAAATACAGTCTAAGAATCATGATCTGTAATGGTATATGTACTCATAATTCCTCTCATTCCTCTAGAATGATTGACTCCCTCCATATCTCTTCCATATTTCAAAGTTGTAGTCGAACTAGGGTTCGATTCATATGGTCTTCTTATTTCACCATCATTTGTGTTTTTTTTTTTTTTCCTCCGTTTGTTTGAATGATTAGAGTTTCATTTATTGTACTAATTTTTTTGTCTCTATGCATATAATTTTACTTGCAAAGGAGTAGTTAGAGAGATTCAATTGATTTATGAGAGAGGGGACCATATACAAACGTTGTTTGTTCTCTAGATGTGAATACTAGAGATGATTTGAAACATTAATTTTCTTGTCTTATATCCGTTCTTATTTGAGATGTTACCCTTCTGTATAAGGCACCTTGGATCTCTTCTACAACTAATGTCACATGTACAATTTGTGCACTAAATTGATTTCTTGTTTCGATATCTTCTCCTCTAATTTGTTTTCTTCCTTTGATGTCTTCTATCATACCCTTCTCCATATAACTCCCTTGTTGCTTATCCAACCACACCTTGTCACCCATCCATGCACCCACTATTTCAACTAAAGTTATTAAAATGGAGGCCAATATCTCTTATTATAGATCATAAAAATAAGCAACCCACTTCCTGTCTTCTACCATTACCTTTTCTCCCTTCAAACCTATTTGCCCCTATCCTACAAAGATATAAAATTAGACATTTGAAAAAAACTATTCTCTATCTTTATCTCATTACTCACGTGATCTCTTTATGAAAATATATTTGATGACTACATATATGGCAATTCAATTAAAAATAAACTCCATGGAGATAAAATAACACATTTTGGTAATGATGTTTTCTAATCAATACTTATAATGAACATTACTAATTTATAATACATATCCTAAGGTATTTCGAGTTCTTTTCTTCGATGAAACTTTATTTTGATTAATTATGTTTTCTACACAAGCATACGATAATTAACATGAAGGAGAAGAGCATTCCTCGAATTACTCTATATCTAGTATAATTTTATATGAGGATGTTGATTATTTGGTAAACCATTGGAAGATAAAAGGGGCTCCATAAATTTATATAATATAAATACCATTAATAGCAAAGGAGAAATTGTGACACAAAATCCCAGAGGGTTAGCTCAAGTGGTTGAGTGTTGTAATCGCAAGCAAAAGAAATCCCTAGGTGGCTATGCAGGGCCTCACTTGATGTCCAGGCTCAAATGGTGCAAACATGATTATCACTCCCCTAACGGGACATAGAGTGAAAATGTTGTAATTATCACTCCCTAGTAGGCTTGCAAGGAGTGACAGTTGTAATTGTCCATCCCTAGTCAAGGAGAAAGGGGTGAAAATCCTTATACATTAGCAAAAATGAAGGTCCAAATGATGGGATTTCAACATACTAATTAAGGATTTGTAGAATTCAATGTGCCCTTGTCTCCCTCGTCCTTGGTCCAAGGAAATCCCTAATCATTTATCAATTCATATAAAAAGGATTAATAGAGTTAAAAAACGCAGCTGTGATATATCACAAGTGTGATATATCTTACTTTCGATATATCACACTTGCGATATATCCAAAGTGCGATTTGTAGTGCAAAAAAAAAAAATATAAAATAGAGTGACCGCGGCCTCATTTTCATTCATATATATCTTAAAGGATTAATAGAGTTAAAAAACGCACTTGGGATATATCGCAAGTGCGATTTATAATGCAATATATATATATATATATATATATTAATAGAGTTAAAAAACGCACTTGCGATATATCGATTTATAATGCAATATATATATATATATATATATATATATATTAATAGAGTTAAAAAACGCACTTGCGATATATCGCAAGTGCGATTTATAATGCAATATCTCTCTATATATATATATATATATATATATATATATATATATAATAGAGTGGCCACGGCCTCATTTTCATTCATATATATTTAGGATTAATAGAGTTAAAAAATGCGCTTGCGATATATCGCAAGTGCGATTTGTAATGCAAAAAAGAATAAAAAAATAAAACACAGTGCCAACGGCCTCATTTTCATTCATATATATTTAGGATTAATAGAGTTAAAAAACACACTTGTGATATATTGCATGTGCAATTTGTAATGCAAAAATATATATATATATAAAACACAGTGCCCGTGGCCTCATTTTCCCAATCTACATAGTGAAGACCGACGATATTAGGAAGGCGAAAAAACGCACCTGTCGATTTGCATTTGAGAGAAGGAGCAGGAAAGCTAATTCACAATTCGGATCAAATGGAAGGTGGGTGGCAAGATTTACTAGTTTGTTAATTCCTTTTGAATTTTTCGTTATTGTGTTTGTTAATTTACAAGTTTTTGTTTTTTTTTAACCAATTTAATAAAATTTGTTACATGTATTAAAAAACAAACAATGAAATTGATTAATTAAATTTTGAAATTGTTGTTTTATTCTTAATAGAGAGCACAAACCCAAACCCAAACCAAAATCTAGACACAAACCCACACACGGAGGGGGAACACGACCGTAATTCTGAGATTCTAGCTCATTTGGGTTCATTGAGGTGCCTTAGCTCACTCTTTAGGGGGGGACCACTTAAGACAATATTTAGCCGAGGCATTAGACTCCATAACAAATACAATTTCCAATTCCCATGGATCACTGTACAACATTAGCTCGTACAGCGATTCCCAGAGGAAATACTATTCCACTCGATTGAGCTACAAAGATGTCAAAATATTAAAGATAACCAAAGACCAATTGTTTTCATTATTCCGGGACCCTAGCACCGGATTGGTTCCACCCACCAGTTGACCACACATTTCTATAGACTGGTGCGTGGAACCAAATATTAAAGCCAATTGGATGGATCATTGGTACATGGTCTTCGATGAAGACCCTCACGGGAATAGAGACCTCCCATTTTATTTCCTTAGGAAGTTGTATGCAGAATTTATTCTGGAGAAACATGTGAACTATTTTGACATTTTAGAGTTCTAGGGTGTAGGTCATGGGATTCCCAAAGATAGGGAAGGGGCTAGGACCGATCCTAACCGTGTGTGACATCCTCCATGCACACCAAACCCCCCTCGGTTATATCCTCTAGCAGGTCCAGATCTTGATGATACGCAGGAGGCCTTATTTGATTTGGCTAATACATTGCTTCGACATGGGACTACCGTCGAAGGCAATGTAGGCCAAGGGGTTGGCACTTCTGAGGCTGGCCCATCTGGGGTTGGACCATCTCACAGTCAAGATCCACCTTTTAGGTCCCCAGACCAAACTAGAGCTACACATCGCACCGGTGACGCGGAGTCTTCAGAGCATTGGGTTATTCCACACCATTACACATCGTGTCAAAGCATATGCTATGGACCTGCTTCAAAGTTTCGGGGCGATGGATTACTCTGATATGTAAGTAACATTCATTCTTTACATAGTATATATATTTTGTTTTATATCACAGTTTTCAATTGTTTCGTAATTTATTTCTATTTAAATAATTATCTGACAATTTACGTGAACAAATATACAGCTGGTGTCCAATGACACCCCAGATTCACATAATCCGGCCACTGATGCTGATGTCATTGATGTAGCGGTCAATGTTGCATATGATTTTGGTTCTTCACCATTAGCTGTAAGAACTTTATTTTTAATTTGTCATCGAGTAATTTACATATTTATAATTTAGAGATTGCAACATTCAATACGTCTTAAACTCGACACAATATGTTTTATGCAGGGTGGGAACGATGAGTTTGTGGAATCCCAAGTCAGTCCCTCCCATGTAGAGGAAGATTCCCAAACTCAGGTATTCTTTTCATTACATGCTTTTAATTATATGCTTTTAATGATTTGAAACATGTATGCATTTAATTATTTAAAGAAATTTTCTAATTGTATCTTTATGTTTTGTTACGTAGCATGGTTATGGTCAGGTTTTGTTTGACCATCTATTAAGTCCACTATATAGTATTCCACCCACTGGTGACCCTCTTCCTCCCCCCCAGGTACATGTACATGTCTCACTTTCTTTGAAAAAGCCATTGTCCGTCCATGTAGTATATATATGTAGTCTTGTTAGATCTTTGTATTTGCTGACATTGACATATATGTTACCTTATGCAAGAATCTAGTGATGCAATGGTGCTTGAAGAGCACCCAATCGACGTTGTTGGTGACCCACCTCTCCTCCCCCGCAGGTACGTGTATGTCGAGCTCTTTCTTTGAAAAGGTCATTGTACATCCATACATAGTATATATATAGTCTCATTTTCTTTGTATTTGCTGACATTGGTCCATATGTTACTTTATGCAGGAATCTAGTGATGCAATGGTGCTTAAAGAGCACCAAATCAACGTTGTTGGTGACCCACCTCTCCCCCCCCCAAGGTACATGTGTACATGTCTCTCTTTCTTTGAAAAGGTCATTGTACATCCATACATATTATCTACAGTCTCATTTTCTTTGTATTTGTTGACATTGGTCCATATATTTCTTTATGCAGGCATCTAGTGATGCAATGGTTCCTGAAGAGCACCCAACCGAGGTTGTTGATGACCCACCTCTTCCCCCCCCGCGGTACATGTATGTCTCGCTTTCTTTGAAAGAGTCATTGTCTGTCCATGTAGTATATATGTCTTATTTTCTTTGTATTTGCTGACATTGACATGTATGTTACTTTATGCAGGCATCTACTGAGTTAGTGGTGCCTAAAGAGCACCCAATTGGGGCCACTGATGACCCTGCATGCCCCCCCACCCAAGTACATGCAGTTTCGGTGTCGAGGACTTACACACGCATGGTAAGTAAAAATGTTATATTTTCTTGGAATTTGAACAAATGTGTACATAGAGTTGTATTTATTTTTATAACTAAATTACAAATTTTGGTTTGTGTGCAGTCTCCGATATTGAGAAAGCATCCTCTTGTAGATCGTTGGGGAACGCCATCGAGCAGCCGCAAAAGAAAGATAGACTTCTCATTAGCCACTGACATTGGCAATGAAAATGGGGATAAATAGAAATCATCTATAGGGGGGTACATATACATATAGAATCCATGTATAGGGGGAAATACATACATGTACCGTTTTGTTTGTATGTACACATAGATGTATAGTATGATCCACAATTTTGTATTATGGCCATGGCATGCCATTTTTGAAAACATTATACATGTACATGTATAATATAAAACAACATTCAGATTTACCTATATATGGTTGACTTGATATGGGATGGAGACATGTGTATTATATGCCTTGCAGATATATGCTTGAATATGTTTTTAGGTTTATGGCTTTGTGTTTGTTGGAGAAGAGTTGGCATTGCAAATAATGAATGTAATGTGTTTGGTATAGAAAGGAAGGATCTAGATGCTTTACTGTATGATGATGTGAATGTTGTTTCTTATAGTGACAAGCCCAATCTAGAAGTTTAATTTCTAATGAACAAACGAGTGACTTTTCATATCCCCTTCCTCTCCTAAACCTTCTTCACCTCCTAAACTTGTTTATCTTTACAATCATACTACAACTAACCCATCCTTACTATTGATGATACATTCCTGGTCCCACTCAACTCTAGCACTCATTTTTACTCACAACTATTAAATCAAATACCAAGTAGCCACTCTAGTCCTTAGAAATGGAATCCAAAAGAAACTCATCTATTAGACCTTTTTTAATTACTTACAACTTCCTACTACCCCATAGGATTCACCTTATCAACTAGGTTGGGTCCAATAATACAACCATTGTCTTCTAATAAACAAATATATTATGGCATATCACTTCAAATTTTCATTCATTGTTTTGCTAGATTAAGGTGGATCGCTATTCTATTGCAACACATGAAGAACATATGAAAATATAAGTATTTGGACTTATGCTTTCATATCATGTACTACCCCACAGGATTCACCTTATCAACTAGGTTGGGTCCAATAATACAACCATTGTCTTCTAATAAACAAATATATTATGGCGTATCACTTCAAATTTTCATTCATTTTTTTGCTAGATTAAGGTGGATCGCTATTCTATTGCAACACATGAAGAACACATGAAAATATAAGTATTTGGGATTATGCTTTCATATCATGTACTACCCCACAGGATTCACCTTATCAGCTAGGTTGGGTCCAATAATACAACCATTGTCTTCTAATAAACAAATATATTATGGTGTATCACTTCAAATTTTCATTCATTGTTTTGCTAGATTAAGGTGGATCACTATTCTATTGCAACACATGAAGAACACATGAAAATATAAGTATTTGGGCTTATGTTTTCATATCATGTACTACCCCACAGGATTCACCTTATCAACTAGGTTGGGTCCAATAATACAACCATTGTCTTCTAATAAACAAATATATTAGGGCGTATCACTTCAAATTTTAATTCATTTTTTTGCTAGATTAAGGTGGATCGCTATTCTATTGCAACACATGAAGAACACATGAAAATATAAGTATTTGGGCTTATGCTTTCATATCATGTATACCCTTGTGTTGAAGGGTTTTGTTCATGGTTATAGTATGATGATATTATAGAGCCTAGTCATTGTATTTTGCATACAAACCCTTCACTTCCTTCTACTCTTGACACCCATTCTCCACCCACCTATACCACATAGTTGTGAACACATATAGGTGGATCACACACCTTGAAGCCTAAATGAAACAATTAAAAACTATAGTTCACACTATAAGTGGATTAAGCACACTCCAGGACTCCATAATTTTCTTAAAGTGTAGAAAAATTGGTGAATCTTACCAATTTTTAAATTTCCAACCATAAAATGTTGAACAATATTTTTTTAAATATTCATATTTATAAGTATTTTATATAGTTCATGGACAATTTTTACCATGCTTATAGTAAAATAATTTTATCCTATGGAATTTGGTTATCATTTTAGATAAAAATCGAAATTGGAACATCGTTTGGAAAAACATCATCTAAAATTAGCCCATGGGTTAAATTTCACCCCTAAGGTTTTTCCTAGGGCATATATAGAACAAAAACACATTCCTTGTATTATTGTCTTCCCCTTGGACACATTCATTTATACCACGAAGCGTGGAATACACATTGGCACTTTATCTAACTTAGCTCCGTAGTGTGTATTATCCCTAGTTCTATGTCTACAACCTCATGTTTCACATTTGGTTTAACCACAGATAATCATGGATGGTCTACATAACCTACATATTTGGAGGAAAGCGAGGATGTTTTATAGCTAAATTGATAGGAAATTATAAGGAACATGAACATAGTCTACAAGCCCAATGTAGACTAGGGTTTTGCTCAGTTTCCATCAATGCAATCTCGCATTGTTGGGTCAACTCCGCAAAACACTCCACCGAGCCATTGTTTGCAGTGGTCCCACGTCGGCATTGCCCATACACACTACCGGGAGCCAATGACATGCAATCTTCCCACTCCATTTGTTATTTTTCTCCCAGACCGAAAGTCACCAAGTGTCCTTGAACGACATTTTCATGTGACCTGCAACTTGACATAACTCGGCAATCGGAGGTCGGATCGACGAATCATCAATTCAGTTTCTCTCCTGGCATGTGATTACCTATAGGTAGCCTCTCCTCCATGTTTCAATAGCCCAATGACTTCATTGTGCATTCATTTCATAAACTATGCTTTTGCTCAGTTTCCATCAATGCAATCTCACATTGTTGGTTCAACTCCGCAAAACACTCCACCAAGCCACTGTTGGCAGCGGTCCCACATCGGCATTTCCCATACACACTACCGGGAGCCAACGGCATGCAATCTTGCCGCTCCATTTGTTATTTCGCTCCTGGACCGAAAGTCACCAAGTGTCCCTGGACGACATTTTCATGCGATTTGCAACTCGACATAACTTGGAAACTGGAGGTCGGATCGATGAACCATCGATTCCGTTTCTCTCTTGGCATGCGATTACCTCTAGGTAGCCTCTCCTCCGTGTTTCCATGGCCCAGTGACTTCATTGTGCATTCATTTCATAAACTAGGGTTTTGCTTAATTTCCATCAATCCAATATTGCATTGTTGGGTCAACTCCACAAAACACTCCACCGAGCCAGTGTTGGAAGTGGTCCCACATCAACATTGCCCATGCACACTACCAGGAGCCAATGGCATGCAATTTTACCACTCTATTTGTTATTTCGCTCCCGGACCGAAAATCACCAAGTGTCCCTGAATGGCATTTTCATGTGACTTACAACTTGACATAACTCGACAATCGGAGGTCGGATCGACGAACCGTCGATTCCGTTGCTCTCCTGGCATGCGATTACCTCTATGTAGCCTCTCCTCCATGTTTCCATGGCCCAGTGACTTCATTGTGCATTCATTTCATAAACTAGGGTTTTGCTCAGTTTCCATCAACGCAATCTCGCATTGTTGGGTCAACTCTGCAAAACATGTTGCAACATTAAGAAAAGACTATGGGTCTAGAGATCACAGACTATATTATTCTTGTACCAAAGTATAATCCAACAAGAATATGCCTAAGCAACACTTACAAATTACAAACCAACTAGGGTTTCATGAACTAGACACCGCATAATAAAACTAGGGTTCACAAATTGAGACATGGAACTAAAAACTAGGGTTTTATGAACTCTCTAGGTCTAGATCATGTACCTAGGCTATGCACATACATGAAACAAAATGAATAGGCTATGCATGTATACATGAAACAAAATGCCATTAACCTAAGCTATGTATGTATACATGAAACAAAATTCCATATACCTAGGCTATGCACATACATGAAACAAAATTCCATATACCTAGGCTATGCACATACATGAAACAAAAAGGCCATATACCTAGGCTATGTACATACATGAAACAAAATTAATAGGGTTGAACATGGATCAAAAGTGGAATTTCACATGCATGCATGACTAATATGTAGAAACACATGTACATGAATTATGTGCACATACATGAAACAAAATTCCATATACCTAGGCTATGCGTATACATGAAACAAAATGAATAGGGTTGAACATGGATCACAAGTGGAATTTCACATGCATGCATGAATAAGATGTAGAAACACATGTACATGAATTATATGCACATACATGAAACAAAATGCCATATACCTAGGCTATGCACATACATGAAACAAAATGAATAGGGTTGAACATGGATTAGAAGTGGAATTTCACATGCATGCATGACTAAGATGTAGAAACACATGTACATGAATTATATGCACATACATGAAACAAAATTCCATATACCTAGGCTATGCACATACATGAAACAAAAATTTCATATACCTAGGCTATGCACATACATGAAACAAAATGAGGTATTGAAACAAGTTAGAAGAGAACTATCATACTTGTTGATAATTGCTAGTTTTAAGGTTTATTGATCATATGTAAAAACTGGCATAAATATTCATAAACTTGACATACAAGAGATCTTTTGGCATATAAAGATGATGAAGATAAACTTGACTTGAGAGCATGTTATTTTCCGATTTCTATTTGGTGGTGTCTAAAGACACCGGTTGTTCTTGGCACCTCCAATGTGCCATAAATAGTGTTTGTATCCTAAGCAGAGGAAAGGCTAAACATTAGTACTCTCATAAAAAAAAAGGAAAATGTGCAAACATTATTTATAGATAACTCACCTGAGGTTGTAGGATCGTGTTTATAACTTGTCCAGTAAATTATGTCTGTGAATGCTATCCGACAATCACAAATTAGTACATTGGGAATAAACTGAAGGCTAAATAATTGAAAACAGACCATCAGATCTTGCAGTACATCTTTACCCAAAGGGATTTGAATGCTAGGAAAAGGCGATGGAGTGAGTATGACTTTGGTATCTCTTACATCAAAGGAAAGGAGACTGTGGTGGCAGACGCTCTAAGCCGAAGATCGAGACTTTTCTCCTTAATTCCCTTGAAGGTTGACTTGAGGGAAAGGGTACTAGGACAACTATTGGGTGATAATTGGTATCTAAGAGTAACCTCAGCTATTCAGAATGGAAAGGAACAGGAATTGAAGTATGATGGGTACCATCTTGAGGAAGATGGATTGTTGCGGTATCAGGGAAGGATGTATGTTCCTAAGGAAGGTGATATCAGGGAAATGATCCTTAGAGAGGCCCCAGGGGTGAAGAAGATGTATACTGACATGAAGAAACTCTTCTTCTATCCAGGTATGAAGATGGATGTAGTGGATTTTGTTTCGAAGTGCCTTGAGTGTCAACAAGTTAAGGCAGATCATCATCATCCGGTCGGTCTCTTACAACCGCATGATATTCCTATGACCAAATGGGAAGTCATTTCCATGGACTTTGTTATAGGATTACCACTCACATCTATGAGACATAATGCTATTTTGGTGGTAGTCGACAAACAGACCAAAAGCGCTCACTTCATTCTAGTCAGAGACACCTATGATGTGACAGATGTGGCAAGGGTATTCATAAATGAGATTGTATGTCTTCATGGAGTTCCTAAAAAGATAATCTTTGACAGAGACCCTAAGTTCACCTCCAGATTTTGGACAAGCATCCAGTCAGCATTAGGGACATAGTTGAACTTAAGCTCAGCTTATCACCCCGAGACAGATGGACAGACAGAGAGGGTGAATCAAGTGATGGAGGACATGCTTAGGATGTATGTTATGGATCAACAGACACAGTGGGAGAAATATATTCCTTTAGTGGAGTTTGCATACAACAATAGTCATCACAGCTCCATTTGTATGCCTCCATATCAAGCATTGTATGGGAGGCCGTGCAGGACACCACTCAGTTGGGACAGGTTAGAGGATCAAGTTTTAATTGGGCCTGAATTGATTCAGGAAATGGAGGAACAAGTGTTACAGATTAGGCAGCAGTTGAAAGAAGCGCAGGATAGGCAAAAGAGTTACACTGATGCACATAGATCAGATAGAAGTTATGGAGTAGGCGATCATGTATTTATTCGCATCAGACCATATAAAAGTACCATTCGGTTTGGGAAGGGTACCAAGTTGTCACCTCGCTTTATAGGTCCATTTGAGATTCTTGAGAAAATCGGACCAGTTGCTTATCGTCTTGCGCTGCCACCCCACTTGCATAAAACTCATAATGTATTTCATGTTTCTGTTTACGACATTACATAGCTGATGAGACTCACAAAATTCATTGGAAGGAATTGCAGGTCTCGGAAGAGGGAACCTTCAGGGTCGAACCATTGCGTATACTTGATCGTAGGGTTCGACAGCTCCGTAGTCGCCATGTGGACCAAGTTAAGGTCCAATGGGACAAGTATAGCCCAGGGTCTGCTACCTAGGAGGATGCAAAGACCATGCGTCGATATTTTCCCTTACTATTTTGACCATAACTTCAGGACAAAGTTTCCCGAAGGGTGGGTGTATGTAACGCCCATATTTTGACTAGGCATATTTATCAGTTAGACACACCATACTTTATTTTCTTATATATTCTGTTGAACTCAGCTTGACTGAGTAAACTATATTACGATATGATGGACCTCATTATATGATGTTACTTTGTTTTATGATTTCACTATGATTATGATGTTACTATGTCATGCGGTTACGATGTCATGATTATCATATGATTTCTTTATTTTACGATTACAGTATATGTTTATATGTTTTCATTAATAAGATGTGAAATATATGATTCGGTACGTGGATACCATCTTCTTATATGAATTATTGAAGTGTTATATGTCATACACATCTATGATGAACTAAAAAGGTTACATGAAATAAAATGATTTTTGATAACATGGATCGATTGGCGATCAATGGGAAATGCTTTCTATAAATTTAAATTTTGTGAAATACTAACCTACAGGACACAAGGGCTATGGGATAGCCAGTTACTTGATCTGATATATGGGACACAAAAAAAACTTGTTTGTATAGTAAACCTTAGCAGCCAAAAATGATGATACGATAACACAAACTGATAATCTCTATAGCAGCAAAGCATGAGTCGATAAGGGCGTAGGCCTAGTATGTTGAGAGGGATGAATGTGTTTCCCACCCTATGTTCCCATGAGACCCGAGGTCGTGGGAGGGACGTGCTGAGCCACGCTCCCCATGTTGTTGTGATGACGATGGTCGGATGCCTGCTAGGGGAGGATAGGTCCGCTGTTCAGCCAACACTATCACTCTTAAGTTCTATGTGGTCAGGTCGGTGAGTCCGACATCCACCTTTGTACTAGCAGAGGAAGGATAGGGAGGATGCAGGACGTAGGTTATGATGGGAGGATGTGTTAGTTAGTACTGTTGAGGGTTGGGTATTCCTTGATTCTGAGTTAGTGGTAGTAGGTACCCTTCCTTGTACATGATTGATTAAACTAATGTAAACACAAAGATAATGATGTGAAATCGTAAAGAATTAACTGTTAACTAACTAAGGATGTTAAAGTAATTGTACTATATATATTATGCTTGTTCTTCTACATGGGGGTAAATACTACTATTAGTTAGCAGGTATGCATAGGCGGGATGGGGTTTGTCTATAGTACATTTCTGATCTGTGCATATGCTGGCCACGCATGCACACTTTGCACATGTACACTAGTATCGATATACAAACACTTAACATATTGAATAAATGTATAAGTTGTCATAAGTAATTAGGTTAATCATGCATTGATCGAATTCAAATAATGAATATAAAGTTATTTAAGATGTGTAAAACAAGTCAATTAAGCTATGTATTACTTGTTGGTAAACATTGTGATAAACAATTGAGACAAGTGTCGTCAGCTAACATTGTCATCTGAGAATTGTTGTAAATAAGGTAATGGTAGTGTCTAATTAATTAGTAAGATTGTTTAAGCCCTTAAGGGTGCTTTGTTTAGAAGAACGAGGATACTATGTTGATGTTAGGGTACTCATGTGATAAACAAATGATTAAAACAAAAACATTTTTAATAAATTCACCATTTATTATTACTTTGTGGTGATTTAATTAATATTATTACTTAATTAATGTTATTTTAATAATATTACTATCCATGTCATAACAATTGCAATATAAGTAAAATTTAAATATTGATTAATAAATGATTAGAGTGTGATTATTTCCATTACTAAGTTAGACATAATAGGATAACAATTCTTGAATGGATGTGAGGTGATGGAAAATGGTTAATACTATTTATTTATTCAATACAAATCTTAGAAATTAAATTTCAAGATAAGTTATCTTGACGGATGAGGTAAACCATTAAGACACACCTTGTCCAAGTTGAAAAGGTCAACTATTTATATAATATTTTATTAATTACACTAATAACATTAAATACAAAGGTGGTGAAAAGATTAGTAATTAATAAACCTTGTCCCGAATAGATAACCTTTGGGTAATGATTCTCACCATAATAAATACTTACAACCAATAGTCAAAATCCAATAAATTTACTATGAGTATAATTGATTATTCGGTACATTAAGTGTGAAAATATATTTTTATAATGTAACGTGTATGAATGAACTAAGTGAGGAGAGTAAATGTTGAGGGGCTCGAGAGAGGGAGTTTGGGGTGGTGGAGTAAGCCCAAAGTCTTCTGGAGGAATGAAATGTATATAGGGGAGAGTGAAGGGAGGAGAAGGGGTTGGATTTTGTGGAAGAAATGATATGGGGAGAAAGTTGAAGGTAACGAGGGGATAGCTCTAAGTGGAGAGAGGTTTTGAGAACCTAGTAAATACAGCTCTTGGTATTATCAGTTTGTGAGCTCAGGGGTTTGGAAATCCTAGAGATCAACGTCGAACACGTTCTCAATTTCAGCGAGCCTCTTCTCTTTTGGCTCAAGTTTCCGAGAATCATGATCCAGAAACTTTTGCAGAAGCTTCAGGGAATCCAGATTGGGATGCAGCCATGGATGAAGAATATCGTTCCTTAATGGCGAACGATACTTGGGATCTTGTACCTCTTCCAAAAGGAAGAAAACTTGTCAGATGTAAATGGGTTTACAGAACTAAGTATGCATCATATTGAAGTGTTGAAAGACTTAAGGCAAGGTTAGTTTCCAAAGGTTTTTTCCAAGTTGAAGGGATTGACTACAATGAAACCTTTGCTCCTGTCGCAAAAATGAACTCCATCCGCCTTGATCTTTCCCTTGCAGCCTTACACAACTGGGAAGTCCATCAAATGGATTTCAAGTCTTCCTTCTTACATGGTGATTTACAGGAGGAAATTTACATGGAACAACCTCCTGGCTATGTTCAGAATAACTCTAGCCTTGTCTGCCACCTTGAGAAATCCTTATATGGCCTTAAGCAATCTCCTAGAGCTTGGTATGCCAAAATGGATAACTTTCTCCTTGACACTGGTTTTTCTAGATGTCATTCTGACCCCAATGTCTATACCAAGAAAGTAGGAAACCATCTCATCATACTTGTTCTATATGTTGATGACCTTATTCTTACTGGTAGTGACCCTAAGCTTATAACCCATGTGAAATCCAGTCTTAAACAAAATTTTGAAATGTCAGACTTAGGACATTTGCATTATTTTCTTGGTCTCCAAGTCCTGCAAACCAAAGAAGGAATCTTTCTTTCTCAGTCTAAGTATGCTTGTGACCTTCTTCGTTGCTTTCACATGGAAGATTGTACACCAGCCCCTTCTCCCTTCCAGTCTGGAGTCAAACTGTAGTGTCCCCTCTATCGTACCATCGAGATAGAGAGAATCACTGTGCTCACTCCGGGCAATTTGTCCCATACTCATTATAATTAAACTCATTGATATAAAACAGGTATATGTGCAATGCTTTAGAACAGAACAAGGATTAAATAAGAACATGCTGATATCTAACATGCATTCACGTTTCTGTGTCAGTCATGAAATAAAGATCTTTGCAGTATTATAAAAGATCATATGGAAATGCATAATCGTTTAAAAACAGAGCTGAAGCAAATTTATTAACAGATCCATGATACATTCAAAATATTCATCAAATAAGTAATTGCAATGTAATACAGGGGAATACTTATCTTATACAAAAGTAGTCCCATGCAACTGGCTATGCAACTGCAACGTTCCACCCAACCATAGGCCAGTGTGCTCCTTAATCTCTCAGCACCACTGCCACCCCCGAGCTGGGCATGATTTCTACAAGGAACCAGGGAACAGCAGACTCATACATAGCCAAGCATACACAAGATGAGCCAAGCCAATCTGCGATTGGGTTTATCAGGCTGCTAGGAAATGGAAAGGAAGAATTGCTAAGCTAGTGAGCTCAACCACAGAGCTATGGGTACCCCTCCCAGATCTATTCAGCTTGGTACTCACAATGCCTACACACCCAACACAAGGAAGTATCCTCTTCACTGTCACACAGTCCCTCAAGCCATACCTTCCTTTCTAGTGCTCTCAGGGTGTGCATAGAAAAGTAACCAGCCCTCTTGATCTCCTTGAGAGGATACTCTCTACACTAGGTTTATCAAGCTAATTCTGTCCACTACCATTCCAGTTTCTTGCTTACAGGTTCAAATCCAAAACAGGATGTACTTAACAACAACCACAACTGTTGGGCATGAAGAAAACGTTTTCCACAGTGGAATGCAGGAGATGGGGTTTCAGTTCACTCAGAAAAACGTGGGAATCCACAAAAACGAAATGGGAAGTTGGTGAACAGCCCAGGAAGCCAAATCCGTTTTTAGAAAAACGTCCCTGGACATTGAGGAGCAAAAACGACCTCCACCCAGTCCCCAATTCGTGGCCCTTCTCTCCCAGGCTGCTATATATGCAAAAACGAACCTCCAGGCATGGAAAAATGCAGGATTTTTGCTGAAAAACGTGAAGGGAAAAGCCCAGATAGCTCCCACTGCGTGAATGAATGAAGACTCCCCATTCCTCATGGCTTTGGGCACCATTTCGTGGGTGGTTTCTTGCCCCACAAGCAAAAACACGATTTTCCAAGTTGATGGCTTGCCCATGCACGAAAATGGCTTGCCCATACTTCCTCATTTCCAAGGCATTAACTGCCTTAACCAATTTCTTGGAAGAATTAAATGATTGAGTGCATGAGACAAAATGGGTAGTTGGTGGTTTATGGGTTTCCCCATTGACACATGGATTAACACCATTCCCCAAGGGTTTGAATAATTTCCCTCCCTTTTCCTTGTAGAGTCATGCCCCATCTCTTTTGTTGCATTGCATAGCCGGTTGTGGGTTTTTTTTTCATTGATAATTCATAATTACATGATGTCTTATATACATTGTGCCCATCTCGCACAAGAACCATGGGCATCTATTTTTTTTAATTGCCGATTCATGAAACGCTAAATCAATGGTGGGGCCTTGGCCTTGAGCTCCTCACCATGATTAAATTACAATATTTACATCATTTACGGTTTAATACAAAGGGGGTCAAAATGGGGACATTACATTCCCCTCCCCTTACATTAGCATTGTCCTCAGTGCTCATCAAAATTGAACAAAAATGGATATGCCACCCTCATGGCATCCTCCAGCTCCCATGTAGCCTCATCGGGACCGTAGTGCTTCCATTGCACCTTTACCTGTCCGATGGCTCGGTTCCGGAGCAATGTTACCTTCTTGTCTAGGATGCACAATGGATCGGTTTGGAATTCTCCCTCGGGTTCCACCTGGATCACATCCCAATTAATCACATGGTTAGGATCATGTACATATTTCTTAAGCAAAGAGACGTGAAAAACATTATGAGCTTTAGTGCTAGCAGGCAATGCAAGTCTATATGCAACTAGTCCTATTCTTTCAAGCACTTCAAATGGCCCACAATATCTAGGTGATAGCTTGGCACAACTCCCAAGCTTCAAAGAACTCTTCCTTGATTTCACTCTAAGATATACATGATCCCCAACATTGAATTCCCTATGCACTCTATGTTTATCTGCATAGCTTTTCTGTCTATCCTGGGCTGCTTTTAAATTTTGCCGGATCTTTGCAACCTCTTGTTCCATTTCCTTAAGCAATTCTGGCCCAAGTACAATTCTGTTCACTGGATTGTCCCAAGTCACTGGTGTCCTACACCTTCTGCCGTACAAAGCCTCATAAGGACTCATTCCCAATGATGCTTGTTGCCCATTGTTATATGCAAATTCCACCAGGTGTAGATAATCCTCCCACTTGGATGGTTTGTCCATTACATACATGCGGAGCATGTCTTCAAGCACCCGATTTACTCTTTCGGTTTGCCCGTCTGTTTGAGGATGGTATGCGGTGCTAAAGCTTAGCTGTGTACCCAAATCTGCAAAGAGACCTTTCCAAAAATTGGAAGTGAACTTGGTATCCCTGTCAGAAATTATTGCCTTAGGCAACCCATGTAATCTGAAAATTTCCTTCATGAAAATATTTGCAATGGCATCGGATTTATGTGTGGACTTAACCGGTATAAAATGTGCTGCCTTCGTTAACTTGTCCACCACAACCATGATGGAATCATGCTGTCTCTTAGTCATTGGCAATCCTGTAATAAAATCCATGGATATTACTTCCCATTTCCATTCTGGAATTGGCACTGGAAGCAATAATCCCGTTGGATGTTGGTGTTCACTCTTCACCTGTTGGCATTCCATGCACTTAGAAATGTATTCAGCAACATCCTTCTTCATGCCTGGCCAGAAATAATATTTCCTTGCTGTAGCAATTGTTTTCTGATATCCTGGGTGACCAGAGTATGGTGCTTTATGGATTTCATCCATAACAATCCTCCTCAAACCTGCCGCATTTGGAATATAGACTCTATTCTTATAAGTAAGAAGTCCGCCTTCTTCCAAGTGATAGCCCTCATACTTCCTTTCAATGTTTTGCTGCTGCAATTTGCCCTTTATCTGCTCATACACTTCATCCTCAACCATATGGTTAACAATCTGCTGCCTCAAATCTGGTTGGCAAGTGCTAAGCGCTGCCACATACATTTCATGTACCTTCCTGCTGAGTGCATCAGCCACCTTGTTTTCTTTCCCTTTTATGTGTTTGATCTCAAAATCGAATTCACACAAAAATTCCAACCATCTAGCTTGCCTAGCATTTAACATTGGCTGATCAAACAAGTATTTCAGACCACAATGGTCTGTCCTTAACTCGAATTTTCTTCCCATTAAGTAATGCCTCCACATCTTCAAGGCATGTACTATGGCTGCAAGTTCTATATCATGAGTAGCATAGTTCTTCTCATGCTCCTTCAACTTTCTTGACTCATAGCATATCACGTGGTTGTCTTGCATAAGAACTCCTCCAAGTCCTTGATTGCATGCGTCTGTACACACCACAAAGTCTTTTTCCGGATCTGCAATTTTCAGAATAGGTGCACTTGTAAGAAGATTCTTCAACCGTTGAAAACTTTCCTCACATCTTGGTGACCATTCAAACTTTATCCCCTTCTTTTGCAAAGAAGTGATCGGGTTAGCAACCTTGGAGAATCCTTCGATAAACCTCCTGTAGTAACCAGCAAGGCCCATAAAAGATCTCACATCAGTCACATTCCTTGGAGTTGGCCAATTCATAATGGCTTCAATCTTCTCAGGGTCTACAGATATTCCTTCGTCGGAGATGATGTGACCCAAATAATGAATTCTATCTTTATAAAAGTCACATTTGCTCAATTTTGCATACAACTTATGCTCCCTTAGTAATTGCATTGTCATTCTCAGATGTTCTTCATGTTCTTCTTCATTCTTAGAATAGATAAGAATGTCGTCTAGGAATACAAGAACAAACTTGTCCAAATACTTGCTAAAAACATTATTCATGAGACACATGAATGTAGCTGGTGCATTTGTGAGACCGAATGGTACCACTACAAACTCATAGTGTCCATACCTCGTTCTAAAGGCGGTCTTATGAATATCTTCTTCTTTGATTCTTACCTGATGGTAACCAGACCTCAAGTCAATCTTTGAAAAGACCTTTGCTCCTCTCATTTGATCAAAAAGGTCATCAATTCGGGGCAATGGGTATTTGTTCTTCACAGTGACTTTGTTCAACTGCCTGTAGTCAATACATAGCCTGAGTGTTCCATCTTTCTTTTTCACAAATAGAACGGGTGCTCCCCACGGGGATACACTTGGCCTAATATATTTCTTTTCCAGCAACTCTTGTAATTGCATTTTTAATTCTAGCAATTCCGGGGTACTCATCCTGTACGGTGTCTTAGATACTGGTGCCGCTCCTGGCACGAGTTCAATTGTAAAGTCAATGTCTCTCTTTGGAGGGAGTCCTGGAATCTCATCGGGAAAGACATCCCTAAATTCTTGCAATACACGATAGTCCTCCAATCTAAGAGTTTCATTCTCTGCTGCCTCTAAAACGTGAGCTGCATACAGTTGACATCCCTTCCTACAGAACTTCTTCAGCTGCATGGCTGAAACCTGTCTAACAGAAGTCATCTTTGGAATGCCTTTTACAACCCTCGGGTTTCCTTCCTCGTCCATGCATTCAAATGTCTTATTGTAGCAGTCAAGTTTAACCCTGTGTGCTTCTAACCAATCCATTCCAATGAGAATATCGTAGGAACCAAGTGGCAAAATATTCAGATCTGCATAAGTGAATAGCCCATCCATCTCTAATGGACATTTCTCTACTATTTCACTAACTTTTCTCTTGGTTCCAGTGGCTAGTTGAACTAACCAAGATTTACTATGCTTTGATTTCTTGAAAGCACACATCTCAACAATTCTAGGAGTGACATAACTGTGAGTAGATCCAGGGTCAATCAAAATAGAAACAGATTGCTTAGCAATCTTACCTTCAACCTCAACCACAGTTGACTGATGATCTGCTTGGCGGTCGTCCACTGCTGCATAGATTCTAGGGATTGTCCTCGCCACCTGACCCACAGTTCCAGCTCCTTGGATGTTGTGAACTTGATTTGCATTCCCATTCCGATGTGGACAGTTCCTAAGCATGTGGTCTCCTCCACAACCCCAACATTGAAGTGGTTCTCTTGGCTCCTTTGGATCTCTTGGCTTGTCTCCCATCATCCTAGTTGGCTTAGTCACAACCTGTGATGGTTGCCTTTGCTGATTCCTGAATTGAGGAGGCTTGAACCCCTTCTTCCTTTGATCAAACTTCTCATTTTTCTTATCCTTCCATGCCTTATGGAATTCTGGTTTGCTTCTATTTTGATCAAAGCAATACTTGGCCTTTCTTATGGCCTCCTCTAGAGTTCGAGGTTCATCAAACTCAATTCTGTCTTTATATGACTGGGGTAGTCCACTTAGGAAACGCTGAATTTTGACCTTATCATCTCGAATATACTTAACATACCTCAGCAGCTCCAAGAACTTGTTTGCATATTCTTCCATGGTCGATTGTCCCAATCTCAGCTCATGGAACTCTTTGATCTTATCATCATAGTACCTATCCGAGAGGTACTTCTGCTTGAAGTATTTCTCGAACTGCTTCCACACGATCTTCCTTTCGTTGATCTTCTTCACTTGCCTGGTGTGTTCCCACCATATAGATGCTCTTCCATTCAAGTTGAAGATGGCTACCCTTGCTTTCATATTTCCCGAGTAGTCTTGGACTTGGAAGTATTTTCTCATCCCAAGAAGCCAAGCTTCAGCTTCTTGACCAGATTTTACCTCTCCGTCAAATGTAGGAGGTTTTGCCTTCTTAAATTCCCCATGTGAACTGTTCTTGTAGTGCTTCTTCCTCTTGTTCCTGTGAGATGAAGAACTTGAACCCCCAATGGATTTTTCAGAGTCAGATGATTCATTAGAAGAGATTTCTGGACTATATGTGTTGTCTGTAGAAATTCTTCTTGGGCTACTGGCCCTCTTACGGGAATTTCTTCTAGAGCTACTCCCACCCTTTTCTGGATTTGATATCTGATGCCCAGAGTTTATTTGCCTTTGGATGTCTGTTAAACTCTGAAGCATGGCTGCATTCAGCTGATTTTGTTCTTCCTGAGCTTTAATCATCCTTTCATTATCTTCCCTACAGCTTTGTAACTCCACCCTTAGGCTTCTCATGGTGGCTGCAACATCTGGAGGGGTTTCTTGATTTCTTCTCCCATTAGATTCTGTTTCAGCATTTTCAACCTGTATATTTTCCCCCATGGCATCTGTCTCAGGTTCATAGGGATCCTGTGCATCATTCATGATGTGCATTTTCTTGGCCCAACCAAGATCCAAAATTTTTCCACTGTATTATCTAGAGTGTTATCCTGCTGTAACTGTGACTCTCTGAAATGTGTTCATCAACACAATTGTTAGCTGCATTACATTCTTAGAATTCACAATTACTTCATGCATGTGGGAAAAATGCCATACTAACAATTCATCAAATCACAACAACGAACTATGAGGAAAAAGAAAAAGGGGGGTCAAGGGGGCTTGCCCCCTTGTGGCTTCCCTGCGCCACAGCAGGGCGGGTCGAGGGCAGCGCCCTCGTTTTTTGTTTTGTTTTTTTTTTTTTTTTTTTTTTTTTTTTTTTTTTTTTTTTTAGGAATCACGCCGCATCGGGCGGTTCGCGAATTCCTGCCGCAACGGGCAGTTCGCTGAATCCTGCCGCGATGGGCGGTTCACACACTGCTCCCGCAATGGGCGGGGTGATATGCTGAAGGCTTCCGCAATGCGGGCCGGTTCACTGTATGTTCCCGCGACTGCGGAGAGGTTGGCTGAATGCTGCCGCAATTGCGGGGCGGTTCGGCGACGGCTTCCGCAGTTGCGGAGCAGTTCACCGAACGCTTCCGCAACGGCAGGGCGATTTGCCGAGCGAAGCCATTCGACGAAGGCTTCCGCAGTTGCGGAACCATTCGGCGAATGCTCCCGCAATTGCGGAGCCATTCGACGAAGGCTTCCGCAGTACCGGAGCCGTTCGCGGAATGCTTCCGCCACAATGCTTCCTCGATTTCGGGTGATTTTTCGGAATGATTCGGCGAAGTCTTCCGCAGTTGCGGAACGATTCGCCGAAGTCTTCCGCAGTTGCGGAACGATTCGGCGAAGTCTTCCGCAGTTGCGGAACGATTCGCCGAAGTCTTCCGCAACTTCGGAACGACTCACCGAACTCTTCCGCGTTTCGGAACGACTCGCCGAACTCTTCCGCGTTTCGGAACGACTCGCCGAACTCTTCCGCGTTGCGGAACGATTCGCCGAAGTCTTCCGCGTTGCGGAACGATTCACGGAATCCTTCCGAAATTTCGGAAGAGAATTCCTTCCGCAATTTCGGAAGAGATTTCCTTCCGAAAATTCATTTTCTCGCCGACACTTAAAAAATATATATATATATATATATATATATATATTTTTTTTTTTTTTTTTAAACAAAATTTTTCTCCGCTGTTTCGGAGCCATTGGCTGAATTCTTCCGCTGTTTCGGAGCGGTTCGCGGAATCCTTCCGAAATTTCGGAAGAGAATTGCTTCCGCAATTTCGGAAGAGAATTCCTTCCGCAATTTCGGAAGAGAATTCCTTCCGAAAAACTTCCCTTCGCAAATTTTCGGAAAAAATTCTCGGAACGCTTCCGAAATTTCGGAACGATTCGCCGAATGCTTCCGCTGTTTCGGAAGGCATTCGGGAATTCCTTCCGAAACCGTCTTAAACCAAAAATTTCAAAAACAGTCTTAAAACAACTTTTTTCCAAAACAGACTTAAGAAAACTCTATCAGATTTGGCCCATAGAGGCCCAATGCTGCAACGCAGCTCTGATACCATAATGTAGTGTCCCCTCTATCGTACCATCGAGATAGAGAGAATCACTGTGCTCACTCCGGGCAATTTGTCCCATACTCATTATAATTAAACTCATTGATATAAAACAGGTATATGTGCAATGCTTTAGAACAGAACAAGGATTAAATAAGAACATGCTGATATCTAACATGCATTCACGTTTCTGTGTCAGTCATGAAATAAAGATCTTTGCAGTATTATAAAAGATCATATGGAAATGCATAATCGTTTAAAAACAGAGCTGAAGCAAATTTATTAACAGATCCATGATACATTCAAAATATTCATCAAATAAGTAATTGCAATGTAATACAGGGGAATACTTATCTTATACAAAAGTAGTCCCATGCAACTGGCTATGCAACTGCAACGTTCCACCCAACCATAGGCCAGTGTGCTCCTTAATCTCTCAGCACCACTGCCACCCCCGAGCTGGGCATGATTTCTACAAGGAACCAGGGAACAGCAGACTCATACATAGCCAAGCATACACAAGATGAGCCAAGCCAATCTGCGATTGGGTTTATCAGGCTGCTAGGAAATGGAAAGGAAGAATTGCTAAGCTAGTGAGCTCAACCACAGAGCTATGGGTACCCCTCCCAGATCTATTCAGCTTGGTACTCACAATGCCTACACACCCAACACAAGGAAGTATCCTCTTCACTGTCACACAGTCCCTCAAGCCATACCTTCCTTTCTAGTGCTCTCAGGGTGTGCATAGAAAAGTAACCAGCCCTCTTGATCTCCTTGAGAGGATACTCTCTACACTAGGTTTATCAAGCTAATTCTGTCCACTACCATTCCAGTTTCTTGCTTACAGGTTCAAATCCAAAACAGGATGTACTTAACAACAACCACAACTGTTGGGCATGAAGAAAACGTTTTCCACAGTGGAATGCAGGAGATGGGGTTTCAGTTCACTCAGAAAAACGTGGGAATCCACAAAAACGAAATGGGAAGTTGGTGAACAGCCCAGGAAGCCAAATCCGTTTTTAGAAAAAAGTCCCTGGACATTGAGGAGCAAAAACGACCTCCACCCAGTCCCCAATTCGTGGCCCTTCTCTCCCAGGCTGCTATATATGCAAAAACGAACCTCCAGGCATGGAAAAATGCAGGATTTTTGCTGAAAAACGTGAAGGGAAAAGCCCAGATAGCTCCCACTGCGTGAATGAATGAAGACTCCCCATTCCCCATGGCTTTGGGCACCATTTCGTGGGTGGTTTCTTGCCCCACAAGCAAAAACACGATTTTCCAAGTTGATGGCTTGCCCATGCACGAAAATGGCTTGCCCATACTTCCTCATTTCCAAGGCATTAACTGCCTTAACCAATTTCTTGGAAGAATTAAATGATTGAGTGCATGAGACAAAATGGGTAGTTGGTGGTTTATGGGTTTCCCCATTGACACATGGATTAACACCATTCCCCAAGGGTTTGAATAATTTCCCTCCCTTTTCCTTGTAGAGTCATGCCCCATCTCTTTTGTTGCATTGCATAGCCGGTTGTGGGTTTTTTTTTCATTGATAATTCATAATTACATGATGTCTTATATACATTGTGCCCATCTCGCACAAGAACCATGGGCATCTATTTTTTTTAATTGCCGATTCATGAAACGCTAAATCAATGGTGGGGCCTTGGCCTTGAGCTCCTCACCATGATTAAATTACAATATTTACATCATTTACGGTTTAATACAAAGGGGGTCAAAATGGGGACATTACACAAACTTTCTGCCACTTGTACTTCACCTGAAGTCGATGCCACCTTGTATCGTCAGCTTGTTGGTAGTCTCTTATACTTGACTCATTCCCGTCCTGACCTTTCTTTTGCCATTGGTCGAGTTGCCCGTTATATGCAGACACCTCATGAAAGTCACTGGAAAGCAGCTAAAAGAATACTTCGATATATTCGAGGTACAGTTCAGTTTGGAATTCATTACAGTACAGGGGGGAAACCTTTGTTGGTTGGTTTCACTGATTCAGATTGGGCCGGCGATCCTGATGATCGAAAGTCTACTGCAGGTTATGTTTTTAGTCTGGGATCTGGACCTATTACTTGGGCTTGTAAGAAACAACAAGCTCTTGCTCTTTCTTCAGCAGAGGCATAATATCGAGCAGCCGTCAATGCCATTCAGGAAGCTTTGTGGCTTCGACAGATCCTTTCAGAGTTTGGATTCGAGCAGCAGCAGCCTACTCCACTTTGGTGCGACAATCAAAGTGCCATCAAGCTTTCCAAAGATCCAGTTCTACATCAACGCAGCAAACAAATTGAGCTACATATGCACTTCATCAAAAATCTTGTTCATGATCGGGTTCTTGAAGTTCTCTTTTTCCCTACAGATGATCAAGTTGTAGACATCTTCACCAAGTCTCTTACAGAAGCGAAGTTTTCTAAACTTCGATCTATGTTAGGAGTTCAGGAACTTGTCATTAAGGGGGGATAGGCTCTAATGCCTCCTTCCTTCTCCTAATAGTGTCACTTTTGTAAATCCTTCAATCCTATCCCAAGTTGTTCTTAAGGGGGGATGTTAGGATATTTAGACACTTAGGAGTTAGTTAAGATCAACTTGTGTAATATATCCGTTAGGGATAGTGTGTTTCTTTAGTATGCATTAGTATGCATTTGTAAATACTTAATCCGACGGTCACGATATGTTTCCGACATAGAGTGATCCGACGGCTCAACTTCTCTTAGATCAAACCTAACCTTGATCCGTGGCTTAACACCCGATTGGTCCATGATCTCTATTTAAAGAGCATGGAGGGTCATTGTTTAGTTGATCGATTATGAGAAGCTCATTTGTAACTTTTTTTCTTTGCATAATAAATTGTCCCGTAGAAGCTATTTGGCCAGAGCCATGTAGTGTTTCCCTCAAGAGGGTTTAAACCATGTCAAAACATCGGTGTGTTGATCTGTGATCTGTTTGTGTGAAGTGGTTGTCCTAACACGACATACCCCTCTACTTCTTCACCAAAGAAGAGCTAATTTAAAATTGAAATAAGATGCAATGAGTGAAGGCCTAGGTTGTATGGAATGGCTTGGTTAATCCCACACATACTATCACGTCGATTCACCTATATATTCATAATGCCAAGGCTTCCAAAGAATGATTGAATTGCACAAAGACTTATATGGAGGTTAAACATGGTTTTCATGTGAAGGAGCATAAGCCAATCATATCCCATAATAAAATTAACAACTTCCATGACGATTGAGTCGAAGAATTAAGGAAATGACCCCTATGATTGAGTGATAGTTAGGCTTCCTTGTTATATGACTTTTAAGTGCTCCAAACACTTAGTCTTAGTACCAAGGTTGGCCTATTTAGTCATCCTTACTCACATCGAGCGCCTTCCTTACCCTAGCCATTAGGGTTTCCTATGGTTTCATATTTCATCTTAGCACCCTCCTAGCCGACTATTTTACTCTTAAAGTTTAAATTTATTAAAAAAATTATAAGTGAGATGTCAAACAACAATCATAGAAAGAAAGCATCAAAGCAAAGGAATTATCATACTTTAAAAAGCCTCAATCAAAGAATCTGCATTCTCTTCATGATTGAAGCTCTTTCGAGTAATCTATCACTGAGAGAGCCATCAGCTATTCTAAGAAATATTGATCGAATATCCATATAATGGATGATAAGATAGGTTCCCCTATTGATCAAAGTGAGATAAATGCAATTTCACTAGAAATTGATAATACTAATGTTGAAGGCTTTTCCCTAGAAAGCAACACAAACCATTCACAATCACAAGAAAGGAAAAAAGGCCAATGAGACAAGGGAGACAATTCCAACGAGAATGAGTTTCAAAATTTCCATTTATTTAGCCAATATCTCCATCAAGAATGTGTTTCAAAATTTCCATTTATTGAAGCTTGTTATTTCAAGTAGTGCTTCAAGAAACTAGTTTCTTTCTCGTAGTAATTTCAATTGAAGGGGATGATTAGGTCCCACACATTTTGTGAAAATTGATTGTACACCAAATGTCGTGGGATAAATTAATTGCACACTTTGACCAAGTGCTCAATTTTATATTGCAAATATTTATGAAATTATCTCTACATTATATCTTTAAGGAGGTATGAACTTACTAGCATAAGTAGTTGTGATGAGTAAAGTCAACAAATTAGTTTGGATTTTGTTTAGAAGGTGTTCGATTGTAAGAGTACATGGAAAATCCAAAGTGAATACAAAATCATCTAGGAAATTTTATTCTGTCAAATTTCAACCAATTTGCTAATAATTTACAAGATTTTATAATTCAGTGAAAGATTCACCAATACTTTAGAAGATTTTATAATTTTGTGAAATATTCGCCAAGGAATTTACAAGGTTTTATAATTATATAAAATATTCGACATGATTTTACAAGATTTTATAATTCCATGAAATATTCGCCCATATTTTACAAAATTCTATAATTTCGTGAATGTTTTGCTAAGAAATTATATATACATATTATATTATTGATAAAATAGCCTTCACACTTTCCCATATATCATGGCGATTTGCCCATTTATTATATATATAAATTTAGAAGGGGTCCTTAAAAGTTTCCCTGCTTCCCCATTACTATTTCATTGGGTTTTCCATATCCAATGTCACCCCTGCAATCTTAGTGGGATCATTATGAGCATTATACTATTATGTTATTTAGCATCATGTTTGCTTATACTAAGATGCGTTAGGGATCTTGTTTGCTAAAACTTGATAATATTATATAAAGGGGGTATTAAAAATGGGTTGATAAAAATGGATACCTACAATATCTGGTGAAACTAGGGGTTTTCTTAATTAGAAAGGTATATTGGGACGGGGCTTCAACAATACAATTTTAGGAGGCATTTTCCAATATTTAGTGAAATTAGGGATATTATTTAATATCTTGCGAACAATCGTGCTAGGTAACAAGTTCACTGAGTGAACCCCCCGTGGTAAATTCTCTTTTTGCAGCCTGTCCAAAACATATTTGAGGTGCCTCAAATGCTCCTCTTTTGTTTGGCTGAATATCAAGATGTCATCCAAGTAAACTATGACAAATTTGCCTATGAAATCCTTAAGCACTTCATTCATGGGTCTCATAAAAGTGCTTGGGGCATTGGTCAACCCCAATGGCATGACCAACCACTCATACAACCCATCATTGGTTTTGAAAGTTGTTTTCCACCCATCACCTTCCCAAATCCTAATCTGATGGTAACCACTCTTTAAATCAATCTTGGTGAAGTATTTTGCTCCGCTCAGACAGTCCATCAAATCATTTATCCTGGGAAAAGGAAACCTATACCTGATGGTGATTTTATTGATTGCCCTAGAGTCAGTGCACATCCTCCACTCACCATCCTTCTTTGGGATTAACACTGTTGCGACAATGCATGGGCTTAAACTCTCTTTAATCAGGCCCTTATCCAAC